>CM061132.1:58035874-58396227 GCA_030789695.1 Scilla litardierei
CCACATTGCTCGTAGCAAGAGAGGAGGGGCCGACTCCCTATATAAATAGGGGTTACCCTTCTCATTGAGAGTGCACCAAGTCACCGGTTCGAGAAGCTCCAAATTTTTGAGCACGCTTGATCGACGACTTAAATTCACTCCTCTTCTTAATTCTTCTTATCCTCTAATCGTGTCCTAGCAAGACAATAAGGAGGTTCTGATTTAGAAGTCTCTGACGTGGATCTACTCAAGTGAAGTCTTCTTTGGCGAGTGATTGGCTCGGAGGCGTGGTGCGGCTCGGGAATCGGTTCAGCTCGGGGCGAGGTGCAGCGCAATGCGGTTCTGGAAGCGGCTCAGTACGAGGCACGGTGCGGGAATGGGTTCAGAACACTTTACCGGTGCAAGCAAAGTTCCGGGTAAGTAAGTTTCTTTTATGATTATCATATTTTGCATAGTTATCTCTCTTCGGGTTGGTCAGACCCAACCCGAATTAGTAGATTATCCAGGCTAAGGTGCATGCTTCCTTAGGGTAATGATTTATTAAATTGTATAATAATGTTTCCGCTGCTTCTTTTGATTCTAATGTCCGTCAGAAGTAGGACGTGTATAGTTTATGCCCTAAGAGTCCTTGAAAAACCCAACATGTTGATGTCAGTCTGCATTTTGGTAGAGGAGATGGAGTGGTGCTGATCGGGTTCTGTGAGTCAGAGTATGCAAGTGAGAGGGACAGACGAAGATTTATCACGGGCTATGTGTTTACATCGGGTACCGCAACATTGTCATAAAGATCTGTCTTGCAGTCGGTGGTTACGTTGTCAACCACGGAGGTCGATCGTACAGATGCAGAGGAAGCTGTGAAGGATGCTAAATACCTCAGAAACCTGCTGGAGGATTTATGCATGCTGCAAAGATTTTCGACGGTGTTCAGTGATACCCAGAGTACCATACATCTTGACATGCATCAGACTTACAGTTCAAGAACCAAGCACATGGAAGTGAGTGTCTGCTTTCTGGAGGAAGAAAGGTAAGTGATTACGCTAAAAAAGGTTCCGACAGAAGAAAATCCCACCGGTATGTTCACTAAACACGTTCCTCTAGACAAGTTTAAGAAATGCTAAAGCTTGATTCAGTTGGTAGTTTGAGTGATGCGCCAGAGGGCACGGATTCGGAGACGACAATGAGGCCGTGTAGTGGCCGAGGAGTTGTAATCAGGGTAGAGCTGCTGGTGGTGCTGATGGTGTGCTGGAGGAGTTGGTGGAGGTTTGCAGCAGGGTACAGTGTTGAAAATCTGATGCAATATACATTTTGTGCAAAATTACCAGGATCAGCTTGTGCATCAGACGTCTGATGCCCTGTTGGATTCTAACCTAGTCGGGGACGTCAAACATATGGTAGTCAAGTCCAGACGTCTGGCATATCAGCTATGTCAGCCAAGAAAAGTCACCAAGCGTTTGATGTTTACTCATCATATGTATGGCCAGGTGTTAGACGTATGGGTGGTCTTTACCAGATGTCTCTTCAGTCGCCAGCCAGAAACACCCAACTCCTGGTAAATAGTGCAACTTGTTCGGGAATATTTCAAGGCATCTGAAGTTCATCTCCCAGACGACTGAACATGGGGTCAGACGTATGGGAAGATAGCTTCAGACGTTTGCTTGATGTCGACTTAGTTTCTTTCTTTTGAAGATGTCGGGAGGTCATTCACTGGACGTCTGGCCCTGGGGCCAGACGTCCAGATGGAAATCTCTAAAGCTCTGACAGCCAGCTGATATGTTTTTTGGGCCGATCTGTGACCATTGGATTGAGCGATTGCTGATCGCCCCGGGATGTAACCCGAAGAACGGTTGTAGTTTTACCGCAAGCGCACGGTATATCGGCGAGCGGGTTATCGAACACAGGGAGGACGAATGAAAGTGCTTGCTCCAATCAACCTGGCTATTTAAGAACAAAAAGGAGAATTTGCCTTTGGCGATCCTGTCACAATCGTCAGACAAAGTACGAAAATATCAAATCAAATAAAGAACGTCTAGGGAACGGGGAATCCCCGCAACTCACCGTATTTCGTCCATGTGGTTCATTGGTATCAAAATTGCTAGAATAAAATTTTGGATAAACTAGTTGCAACTAAATGTAGAACCTAGCTCACGCTCTCGCGCTGTTGCCGGTCTTTAGCTATCCTAGGTTTTGGGTCCAATCTCTTGCAAACCCTAGCCTAGGCAAGCTAGCATTAGGATCAACATCATCGTTCAATCGCGCCCCGAGCCCACTCTCGTGCAAACTCGGGCCACGACCTAGGTTGGGATAGTTCCTACCCGTCCAATCTCTTGCAAACGGGTATCGGCATGGAATTGCAACCGGAAACCCTAGTATCGGTCCAATCTCTTGCAAACCGATACTACGGAAATTCGATTCCAACCCAATTCAGATTTCTAGGGTTTCCTATCGAATTAGGATCCAATCTCTTGCAAATCCCAATCGATATGAATACCTAGCCATCCGTTTGATCCCAATCTAACCCTAATAGCAATTCTAGCAAAATTTCTACCAATTCATCACAAATCTGAAATTGGGCTCGTAGGGTTCATCCCCACGCCCCAAGACGTGGAGACTACTCACAATTCATAGCACAAACACAAAAATAATCAATGAAATTAACAAGAGAATTCATCACAATATTGAGATATGCAATAAAAATAGTATTTTTAGGGGAGAGAGACACAAACCATTGGAGTTCTTCAAATAATCAAACAAAAATCAACTTTTGTCTCCTCTCCAATCACAAGAATAAAGCTAAAAAGTTAATCTAAAAAGCTGCAAAAATCTAAGAGAAAAGCTCTCTAACCTAGGGTAAAAACATGGGTTAAATACCCCCCAAAATCGTCCAAAAAACTGTGACCAAAATGCCCCTGCGCAGCCTGAAATCCGCAATTTTCGCTACAGGCAGCGCGTCGCACTCGGCCGAGTGACAAAAGTCGCTCGGCCGAGTGAGAAACCCTGTAAATTTCCAGTAAGTCTGGGTCTTCGGGGGTCTTCACTTCGGGAGTCGCTCGGTCGAGTGAGTTGTCGTCACTCGGCCGATGGCTTCTTGGTACTCGGGCGGTCGGCATTTGCCACTCGGCCGAGTGGGTCTTCTGAAGCTCAGGCAGACGAAAAACAGTAAGTTGGTGATTTTTGAATGGCTTCGTCTGGGCGCCACTCGGGCGGACGGGATTTCGTCACTCGACCGATGTGGCTTCCGATGCTCGGCCGAGTGCACGTATGAAACGTATCTGATCTGGTCGGCCGAGCGGTGTCTCGCTGGTCGGCAGAGTGACTCCTTCACTCGGCCGAGTGGGACACCAAAAATGCCCAAACAGCTTGTTTTGGCCTCCTCGTCGCTCCTGCGACGTTCTTTCTTCTTCTGCTCCTCTCCAACAGCAAAATACCCCTCGGGGAGGTCATCGGTGACACTCTAGAGTAGGCGCATCTCGAGATCACTCCAAATCACTCCAAATCACCTGAAATGCGACAAAAACAACAAATCGTGAAAAGCATCGCAATATCGTCGATATATCGTGAAAAACATGATTTGGGCGATCTAAATGGCATGCAAACATGCGGGAAAAAAGTGTAAAATAAGGAGTGATCAAAATCCCCCAAGCTTACCTCTTACTCGTCCTCGAGGAAGATAAGTAAGAGGCGAACCCGGTGGATTCGGAAAACGAAAACGGCGAAAACGAAAAATGAAAAACGAAGAAAAACGAGAAACGAAATAAAAATAAAGAAGAAAGAAAGAAGCGAAGAGGGAAGCTGCTAGATCATTTTCTCAGGACGTGGGTTTCGCTTACTCATATAGCATGCACCGAATGAAAAACACATGTCAAAGAGTTCTATTTTGATATCATAGTATAATAGTGCAAATAGAAATAGAAAACCCACGAACAACGATATAATCATGAAAAAAGGAATAATTTTAGAATTAACATCGTCTGAATCATTTAAAGCGGTATACAAATCGCAGATCACACACTTTTCAATTGAATGCTTTCTATGAGGAGTATAAGAATATCACACAAGAGAATAGAAAGAATAGAAAAGTGTGGATTTCATGAAATGAGTGCTAGGCATAGATTTCTGGACTTCGTAAAGCTAAAAAAATAATCTTACCGAGTATAGAATATTACTTAGCCTAGGTTGTCGTGCAACGTCAAGTAGTCACTCTCTCACACATCATTGGATTCCCTCCCCCAAGCTTATCTATAAGCGTGGTGGCATAAAAAATATTTACATCCCCATTTTTATAAAGCTCCAAAAGCAACGAAAATAAAAACAAAAAGAGAGAAGAAAGAGACAACATGAGATGGGATCTTTTATTGAGGTCATTTCCTCTTTTCTTTTCCTTTTCTTTTTCTCTTTTTTTTCTTTTCTCTTTTTTTTCAAATAGCATATATACACAATGATCCCAACTCAAAGAGAAATAAGAGCATACAAGAATTTTTTTTTTCTTCTTTTTTTTCTTTGGTTTTGGGAAATTTAGAGCTAGGAATTAATAGCGGGGGAAATGCCATATAATAGAATCGCTAAGGGGAGATTCACCAATGATTTTAAAATAGAGAAATGATGTTCAAGATTTGTGGAGAAAGAAATAAATATATCCCTCAGTTCACTCTATAAGACATGCACGACAACTTCAGCAGGGTAATCTAATCTACTCAATTTCGATCACAAAAAAGCTAACTAATCCAGATTTATCATAGCGAACATCATTCAATCATCCTGAAGTGAAATGTACAAATCATGCATATAGAAGTGATATAGGAAAAGAAATCGGTACTCCAGATATAAGCATTCAATGCATGAATCTTGGTGTGTTTTCTGCGATAACATACATATGAATATTCAGACTTAGCTAATAATAAAATTTCATCCATTTTCATGTGGAAAAAGTGTGGGTTACTATCTCTAGATGCAAGGCAAGTCATAGCATATGATATCAGAAATAGAATCTAAGACATGACAAATATAGCATGCATATAAAGGAAGCTAACTCCACGTAATCATCATCATAGAAAAGTCATCTCTAGCATGAGATGAAAAAGAAAATAAAGATAAAGGGGAAAATAAACATTTGCAATGCAGCACAGAAAAATAAGAAAAACATGATGCATGGTAAAATAAAAGAAAAAAATGATGAAAATAAGTGTAAAAGCGGAAAATGGCGTAAAAAACAAAAAATAAAGGTGGTAAATCGAAAAGAACGTGAGAACTCACTCCCCCAAGCTAAATGGCACAGTGTCCTCAATGTGCAAAGTGTGGCACACCGAGAGACAGGTAATGTGAGGGGTAAGTGAGGATGCATGCATGATGGAAGAAAAAAAATGAAAATAATGAAATGAAAAATATGATGCGGTCATGATGCATGCAGAGAAAGGAGTGATACAGATATATAGGTGTGACACCAAAAACTCTCCCTCTCTCCCAAAAAAGATACATGAAGATATATATAGAAAATGTGTACCGAAAAACAGTGAGGGGAGGGGGGTGGGCAAAATGCATCAGGACCCAGCAGAGACGGGCAGCACAACGGTAGAAAGAATCGATGGCAGCAAGAGTGCCTAAGAAGGTGGTGCTGCGTCGTCTCCGTCCTGAGGCAGAGGTGGTGGTGGTGCAGGCTGCTGAGCGGGTGTGGGTGTGGAAGCAGGCTGAGTGTGCGTGGTAGTGGGGGTGGGAACCTGCTGGGTGGGCACGGGTACGCGTGGGAGACGCTCTAGGACCTGGGTAAGGCAGTAGTGAATATGCGGGAGCAGGTCAAAGCGGCCAGCCATCGCAGTGACGGTGGCGGACAGGGTCCGAACATCGCCTCTGAGGCCACTCACCGCCCCCTCGAGAGCACGGATGCTCTGAAGTACAGTGTCGGGGGGAGGTGGTGCAGAAGGACGCACCGGTCGGGGCTGTGCAGGTCGGGGCTGGCGTACTCTGGTGGCGTAGGTGACGGGCTCAGCAGGCAAGGGAACGAAGGGTGCTGCGATCGCAAGTGGGGGCCTGGCCTCAGTGCGAGGCTGGGCAGGACGGTGAGAAGTGGAGGTAGCAGCAACGAAAGAAGAATACAAAAGAGGCAGCGAGGCGGCCAGAGAGGTCGGTGACACAGAAGTTTGGACAGACGCCACGACACTCTCGGAAAATACAGCAGCGGTGGAGACAGAGGTGGAGACTACGGTCTCTACGGCAGGGGCAAAAGAGGGCTCTCCGCACTCAACTATAGTTGGCGGTCGCTCGGGTGGGGCAGAGGAAACGGGCTCGGCAGACAGAGGGCCAGTGGTGGTGGTGACAGGCGTGGAAGCAGTGGAAGTGGGCTCAGCTAAGGTACTCCCGACACCGACAGCAGTGTGGACAGAGGTGTCGGGAGCGGCAGAAATATCAGGGATAGGCTAAGGGGCCACGGGGTCAACAGGGGCAGCAGGCTCGGCAGGTGCAACAGGGTCTGCGGGGGCAGCGTGGGCAGCGTGGGCCTGCTCGGCCTCCTCGGCCTCGAGCACGTATGCGGCTGGGATCAGAACATCCATCGCAGGGAGCCAGTCCACCTGGGCCGGTGCAATCTGAGTCTGAGCTGGGCTCAAAAGAATCATGTAATCGGCACCTTAAGGGCCGTGCAACCAGACCCAGTGTCGCTCACCGTGCGGACGCAGCATCTTCATCCGGGCCATAACATCAATGGACAGTGAAGTGGGGCCCGGTGCTCATCGCAGGTCGTTAGGGAAGTCCTCGCCGGTCATAAGGGCGAGCAAGGTGATCAGGCCGCCGCAGCATATCGGTGAGCGAGCGCCCACCAATACGATGATGCGGTCCAAAAACCAAGCCGCGACATCAATCACGACGGCGGGGACCAACTCATCGCCCTCCCTAGATAGAGCTCTGGGCCGTGTCATCGTGTAGAGCATATAGAGCTCTGGCGTGGACATCGTACCCGGCTCATATCTAGCCAAAAAGGTCGTCGCCATAAGGCGCTGAGCTATACGGAGGCAGGGATGGTCAATGACCAAGGCCTTGGCCCTACTAGGGTCAAAGGCAGCGTGAAGACCCGCAATCCGGGCCCAGAAGGCGCCGGCATCGAAGGAAGGTGGGGGGATATGGGTGGGGGCGTAACCTCGGTCGGCCTGTCACGCCCCGCTTCCCAAAATGGACGGAGGCGAAGCGTGACTAAGGCCCGCTTAGGCCAGAGCTGAGAAGCTCGGACCCAATAAGCGTCTGTAGTGGTACCATTTTAAAAGTTTCAGGTTCTTGCATTTATAAAGTTTAGGAACAACAAAAGTACAGAAAGGAAATTGCATTCATTTATATGGAGAAATAATATCCAACTGGTACAAAGTCTAGAAGAAGCCTAAGCATGGCAACACAAGTTTAAAGACAAACCGAAAAGTAGTACCCTCGGGGAGTGGCGACTAAAAGACCTCAAGGTCTGGTCCTCGTCAGGCACGAACTCTGGATCAACGTCCTCGGCTCCTCGTACTCCAGTGAGTCTGCCTCGTCCACGAACTATGGCTGAACACCTGACGTACAGCACCCAAGAAAAAGGAACTGTACGTCAGGTAAAGTCTACAAGAAGGGTTAGACTTTACTGCAAGTGCACCGAACTTTAAACAACGGTTTACTGGTTGATTAACATGTTGAGGTTCTTTTACACAACAATTTACTGGTTGATTAGCATGTTGTGGTTATAACAGGGTAACACAACAGGAAGTAACGTAGCAGGAAAGTAAAACGGGACAAGTAGTAGTCGTAGCGTGTGCTACCAACTACGGGGACTAACCTACAGGTGTCAAGACAAGTCAGGACGTGGCGGGACAAGACAGGACAAACAGGACGGGACAAGACAAGACAAGTGTGACACGAAGGGTTCACGCCTTACGGTTCGAGGGGGATCAGACCCTCTTGCCGTGCGCACGCTCAACCCTACCCCAACCCAGGAACTCAGGACAAGAAGTACAGGGATCACTTCCGCTAGGGAAGCATCCGAAACGCCCGAAGGCTTTTTGTATAACAGGGATCACTTCCGCTAGGAAAGCATCCGAAACGCCCAAAGGCTTTTTGTATAACAGGGATCACTTCCGCAAGGAAAGCATCCGAAACGCCCGAAGGCTTTTTGTATAACAGGGATCACTTCCGCTAGGAAAGCATCCGAAACGCCGAAGGCTTTTTGTATAACAGGGATCACTTCCGCAAGGAAAGCATCCGAAACGCCCGAAGGCTTTTTGTATAACAGGGATCACTTCCGCTAGTATAACAGGGATCACTTCCGCTAGGAAAGCATCCGAAACGCCCGAAGGCTTTTTGTATAACAGGGATCACTTCCGCTAGGAAAGCATCCGAAACGCCCGAAGGCTTTTTGTATCATGGGGATCACTTCCACGGAGGGAAGCATCCGAAACGCCCGAAGGCTTTTTGTATCACGGGGATCACTTCCGCGGAGGGAAGCATCCGAAACGCCCGAAGGCTTTTTGTATGACAGGACACGACATGACAAGTGTAGGGAAAGTTATTCTAGGGTGTCCACACGCACGCACACACAAGATAGTCCTATGTTGTCAGCAGTTCATTGTTGTCAGGCTCAGACTTCGTCGTCAAGTCTGAGTCGTCACGGGTCGTCTCGGACGCTATCATTTCACGTCCAGTTCTCATCACACACAATCTAACAGTTCTACAACTAGAACTAAGGCACAGTCAAATCGCAAGTGGGTACACTTGCCTGCGATGGCGAGTGTGTCGTCCTCTCGAATCGTCTCGTCCAGGCGTCGCGGACGCGGTAGTCCGTCTGAAACAGGTCATGGCGATGATGTCAGGTCGCAATTTCATCAAGTCCTATTAGGGTTCGTGTCTAGGTTATCGGGGCTATCCTATTTGTCAATCATCAAAATTTTGGTGTTTTATCAACCTAAATCGACCACTACCCTATGTGCACAAAAAATTTGTCCGATGGTAGATTTCTACGGTGAGCAGCGTTTTACTGGTGCGGAAAAGTAAATTTAATTATAGTTGTCCAATTTTAGTTAAGGTTCAGTTTGCTATGGTGTGGGTTTCGCTACGAGTTTAGAGCACTAACCTGGTGTGCGGAACGCGCATTTGAATCTGGCGTCGGGTCTGGAGACGGTGGCAGTGCTCGTGTCCCCGACTGCGGGTAGCGCAGTGAAGGTCGTCTCGGAATCGTCTCCGGATCGTAGCGGCTGCGGGTAGCGCAGCCGAGGTGTCGTTACGGAACGTCGTCGCGTGGCGTCTCGGCTACGGGTAGCGTAGCCGGGAGCACTCTGGTACCGGATTGGAAGGGCGGAAAGTAAGCCGGGATGGCGAGCAGCAAAAACGGGCCCGATAGTGGTCCGCAAGCGGGTTAGCGGTGCCAAGAGACCACTGAACAGCACGCAAGAAGGAACTCAGTCCTCGGGACTAAACAGCGAGCCCAGGAAGTGGAACGTCAAAACGACGTCGCTGGAACACAACTGGGGACTGTCGATGTAACGACTGCTTTTCATGTATCTGGATTTTATATATTATAATATATGTTTTGGTGGATTTTCTCCTCGTGTGTGTGGTTTTCGTCTCCGTAGCTTTCATTTTCGATCGTTTCGTCGTGATTTCTTGTTTCTTCCTTAGGATCGTCGATTTTGAAGTATGTCATTCGTGACGGACTTCATAACGGTCGTATCTAACTATTAGATCAAGCCTAGAAGTCTTAGGAATCGATCTCGGGGCCCCGCGCTCCGTATCGGAACTTTTGGTGCTCATTAGCCGGTGTAAGAAGGGCCACCAACCGACTAGATGACGATCCAGTCGGTCGGCAATCCTTCTTGGACCGACTAGTTGGCTTTCTAAATTATTCAGGAGTTACTGTTTATCGTTAGTCGGTCTAAGAACGTTGGTTGACCGACTAGGTTGCAAACTAGTCGGTCAGCAATGCTTCTTGAACCGACTAACTCATCATCTTATTTTTGTATCAGTTACTGTTCACTCTTAGTCGGTCTAAGAACGTTCATCGACCGACTAGATGCTAAACTAGTCGGTCAGTATTTGTTCATGGACCGACTAACTCTAAATCCTATTTTCGTTCAGGAGTTACTGTTTACACTTAGTCAGTCTGCGTTGGTCGACCGACCGACTAGTTGCCAAACTAGTCGGTCAGTGGTTGTTCTTTGACCGACTAACCAATGTTAAAACCCTAATTTCTGGGCAGCCGCCAGCCCAACCTATTTAAACCCAACCCAAACGATTTCATCTTCTCCAACACGACCAAAAACCCTAAAATCTTCCCCCTTCAGCCCCCATCTTCCTCCAAGCTCCATTCCTTCATTCCAAGCCCTAAATCCATCATCCAATCCATTCATTCACTCTATCCACCTCTCATCTTCCCCGAAATCTCACCAAAACCCATCAAAATCCCCAAATCCTCCAAAACCCTAGTTTCCCCAATCTTCTCCAATCTTTTCCAGATCTGATCCTAGGGTTCCCCGGAGTGTTTCTTCCGCCTCCTCTCGGTAAGAAATCGATCTACCGTTGTTTTTATAACTTATTAATATTTTGGTGAAACCCTAATTAATTTCATGTGTTTGGTGTTGTTTCCCCCTTAACAGCGATTTCCCCCGTAGATAGCATCCGTGTGACGAGGTTGATCGTCATCCCCGGTGCTAGGCAAGTGAAACTTGCCACTTAGGGTTTAGGCCATGTTTTAGGCCATTTTCTTGTTGTAGGCGTAAAAGAGGCTAGGCGACGAAATGATACTCGCCTAGGCGCAAATTGGGGAATTAGCTTGACAACGAAGCTAATTCCGACATTTAGCATGTAGCACAATTACCATGTCATGTTTACTTTCAATTAACGGTACGCGAATATGTTCATGTCATTGCATTTCGCCTGTCACGTTTAATTTAATTAACGGTACGCAAATAAATTGTCATGACCTCGCATTCTTTAGGTATTGTTGTGATTGCGTAGCTTCGCTACAATGTTGTGTTCCTGGCTCGTGTTCCAGAAGCGGGCCATGTGTTGGTTGATAGCCAATGCCCGAATTGCGTGTTCCGGCTAGGTGTTCCCTACGCCATACTTGTGTTCCTGGCTCGTGACCAGAAGCGAGCATAATGAGTTGGAAACCCCAACGCTCGAAATGTATTGAATTGTGAACTAAGAATGCGAGCTCATGTGTGGGGCAACCCCAGGCTCACTAGCTGAGCTCATTGTGCGGGGACCCTGGCTCCATTACGTGTGGGTATAGGGGGTGAGGGTTAAGCGGCCATTCAACTGGGAGTCTGTTTGATCAACAACTGCAGTCGTAAGGCGTAAACTCTTTGGGGTGGGGTAGTGTTTGGGGCCGATCGGACTGATATGCTATGCCATTCAGCGAAGGGCGCAAACATCTATAAACAACCGTAAAACGTGAAATGTGTTTAGTGCCGATCGGTCTGAAATGTTTACCATTCAGCGAAGGGCGTAAACACCAACAATGTGAATTGATTGAGAATGTTAGTATCGTGGCTACTCTTGTCTTGTCTCGATAATTGTTCTCTTGTACAAAATGTCTTGCCATGTTTTAAATTGTGCACTCATGTTATAACTGCCATGTCATGCTTACTAAACTGTTAGGTTGCTAGTTGTCTTACTTTCAGTTTCCTTGCCCAAGTCTTTTAGACTTGCTGACATGTGCCCCTTTACTCTTTTGGGTGACACATGTTAGATCCTGAGCCCGAGTACCTCGTTGAGGACGAGGTGTTTGCTGACGCTGAGCCCGAGCCTGTGTTTGACGGGGAGTACGTGTTGGGGTTTTGGCGGACCCCCAGAGCTTGGATCCGTATCCGTCCTAAGTCGGATGGACCACGGAGGCACAAAAGCGCAGCGGAAAAACCAGAAATCAAATTTCTACACTAGCTAAACTATTTAGCTAGGCTCTGGGGAGCCAGAACCTAGCCTGATCTATGCCGACTTGGAGTGGGTCTGACCACCCCAAGAAGGATCTACACTAAGCGACTAATTAAAAACTACACTAGAAAACGCTTAACCACATACCCGGAATCTTAGCCCTGGAGCAGGCAAGATGTACCGCACCGTCTTGAGAAGCTCCTCGTAGCCGAGCCGCGTTGACCCGATCTCCCTGAGCCGCCTCGCACCCTCGCACCGATCCGCCCGAGCCGCTTTCGCCACCGAGCCGATCACACGCGGTAGAAAGTTTCACTTGAGAAGAACCCGCGTCTTAGACGTCCGGATCAGATCCAAACCCCCTTCGTAGTCGTGCTAGGACTACTCCGGAGAATAGGAAAATAGAGAGAGAGAGATTAGTCGCGGATCGAGCTTGCTCTAAAAATCTGGAGCTACCCGATCGTTGACTGGTGTGTGTTTCAACGAGGAGAGTGCACCCCTATTTATATAGGGAGTGAGCACTCAACTTCTCGTTGCGGGCAATGTGGGACAATCCCCATGAAGAGAAAAAAATAAATTAAGTCATTTGGCTTAATTTCAACTTTAAAGTTAGCCTTTCACAAAGTCAAACTTTAACGAATTAATTCTCCTCACATACTAAACTTCAGACACCAAACAAGCTATCAATCAGAAAAGCTTGGAATGGTGAACGTGTAGGAACTGACGGTGACGAATTTCGACTTCGTTTGACCCCTCAAACAATTGCTCAAAGTTTAGCAATTTTCACAAAATTCGTAGCCGTCATTAGGGTTTTCAAAAACCCTAATTTGACTTAAGTTGCGGGCGCGCCCGCTAGACTTAGCGGGCGCGCCCGCCCAAGGGGCAAGGGCGGGCCGCCCGCCCGCTGCTGCAGCGGGCGCTGGCCCGCTGCGTGCATCGGGCTGTGTCCACTGCATCAGCGGGCGCGGGCCCGCTGCACAGCGGGCCACGCCTGCTGTGCAGCGGGCGCCCGCCCGTTGCACACAGCGGGCCACGCCCGTTGCACACAGCGGGCCACGCCCGCTGCTGCAGCGGGCGCCCGCCCGCTGCACACAGCGGGCCACGCCCGCTATGCAACGGGCGTGCGCCCGTTCCAGCCAGCGGGCGTCGCCCGTTTTCCTTTGCACATGGGCCTTTTGGCCCAGTGGGTCTAACCCACTTCCCCTTGAACTCTTTCTGCGTTTCTGGGCTCGTTTGAGCTCCGATTTGGACGCGGTTTGAACCTGTGTTTAGACCGAGACGATCCCGTCATCCAGGTAACCTTTTCCAACAAGTTTGTTCCTACTAAATTCGTTGTAACTAATTTACAACACGTTTAGTCAAAGTTAGCATCTAATGCAACGTTGTGTCCCTATTGCTTATGCGACTAACTTTCACAACTTAACTTGTGAATATCATCAAATGACATTTCTCTCTATTCTATATTCCTATTACTAAGTCACGAGCACTACTCGGTGTGAGACCCTACAGTCTGACCTTACTACATGTTGGGGCTCGAAACCCCTAGACGACGGTCACTACGAGCAGTAGCTGTCGTCCCTGTTTCAGAGTCATCATAACGTGATCGACCCTTTGACAAAAGTATCATAGGGTTTGCATTGGCTGTGTCAGTGATGAATTCCGTTAGCTAAAATCCCTTCGTCAAGACTGTGTTATTGTTGGCCTAGGGTATGGTTTACTGTCAACCCTATTAGACAACATTGGTCAGTATACGGCGGTCTTTATTGTATGCACGTTGTACTACTTGCAACGTACCCCGGCCGAGGATTAACATAAAGACCGTACTGAACCTATAACACTAACTTCCCTTTAATGGAAGTGACGAATCCCATCTTAGTCATTTACTCACCTTGAGAGCTTCAGGTGCAACCCAACCTAAGATCTTTCATCAGGACTGGTCCTCGAAGCTAGATCATGGGTCTAAGCTACACCGTCCGCTCACAGGTTGGTACAGATGACTTCAGGTCTTAAGGATCAACTAACCTATCATCACCCTAGAGTTATTAAAGACAGATCATTAAAGTTAACCATTTAATAACTCTAACTTGGTCGTTCAGTGAACTCATTCTCTAATGAGCACCTGTGTCTCGTCTCCGACTTCGCTAAGTCGAATGACTATGAGATCATCATTACCCGAAGGCAAGACGAAGACACAGTGATCTATCCGATGTGTCGATATCCAGTTCTCGACACATCTATGATCACGAACCGTTTAAGACTTACGTTTCTATTCGGTCACTTACTTACTCATAATCGAGATCTCATCTAGATATGTAAGGACCTAATTATAAGTCTATGGATATTATCTAAGTATATAAATACAAATCTTTTTATACCTAGAATAATACGTACCATATACGGTATGAACAAGACGTATAATCAAGATAAATTGCCTTATGGGCATATATCTTCCTACATCTCCCACTTGCACTTAGGCTATTTATCTCGGTATCTCATACCGTTATAGCATATCAGTCACTTTGACATTTGATATGACAAACCTAAGAATGGTTCTACTAATAAGTATCTACAACGAATTTTAATGGATTGAAATTACATCTCTTGATCACACAGGGTTGATCCTTTGGAAAAATGATCTGGATCAATTTTCCTAACTTTGTATAGCTAACAGTTAGCTTATACGATTTAGATGTGGGGTCTAACATTTCCGTAAGTCAGTTCTAGCTCACTCCACTTTATTGTGTCAATATGTCAAGTACATATTTGACACCCTAAGTCTCTATATATATACTATTAAATCAAAACAATTTTGACTTAATGATTTATATAGAAGATTCATTAAAGTGAAAAATCCTTTTTACTTAGTCCGAAAAACGGAACTAAGTATATGAGCTCGCTCCCACTGACTTTAAGAATTACCTGGTCAAATTTCTTTAACATAATATCTAAATCATATTTAGGTTTATGTGCAAAATATAACCATTTGGTAAGTGCCTCAGATGGAATGTACAAGTGTCAGATTCGGTTTGACGAATGAGTCAAGTCAAGATCGTTTTAAGGAAACTTGACATTGACTCGTTCAATCAAAACGTCCTACACTGTACTTATTCCTTTAACCACATTTAGTATTAGCTCTATTAATAACTAAATGCAGATAATCAAGAATTAATCTTGATTTGCGTATTTTTGTGTTCGCACACAATTTATATGCCCCCTGGAACCTGCACTTAACTACTGATTGACTTCTAGCATTTAGTCAGCTCCAAAATCAATATTATCGAAGCAATACACCATTATTCGAAAATATACGCAACCATCACAGAAAAGCCACATCCACAAAATTTAAGCCAATTCAATTTCAATTGCAACAAACGAGACATCCATTCCAAAACAACGGGTTCATTAAAAGAACCTTAATTTGTTTATCAAAAATAAACCTTGAGTGCAAAGCACTCATTCATTGTTTTCGATCCTTAAAGATGATACATTTTATTCAAATAAGAAAAATATCATCTCCATCACGATCAGCGTCTCCAGAAGTCTTTGAGCGGTCCCATCAGCAACTGTTGCTTTAATTACCGACCGATCTCCGTGCTTCTCTAATCTCCAGTTCTTATCAGCCACCTGTATACAGTACACAGATGTCTATAAGTATCTCATACTATATGAATGGAAATAATTGCATTTTATTGAATTTTAATTTGTACCTGAGGTGGAGGCATCAGTATGCCCCTTCTTCTTCTCTGCAAGATAGATCTTGCAGTTCCTCTTCCAGTGGCCAATCTTGTGGCAATGGAAGCACTCAGATTTCGACGGGGCCCCTTTGTTCTTCTTCTTCCCATTCTTAGCCTTCGCAGGTTATGTGACCTGCCTCTTCTTTCCTTTGCCTTTCGGCTGGTCGGAAGTAGCAGAGCCAACAACCAGTGCAGCCGGCTTCTTCTCAATCTCCTCAAATTGCCGGAGCATATTGAGGAGACCAGGAAGATCCGTCTCAAGGCTGTTCATTATAAAGCCAGTTATAAAGGGCTTGAACTCGGGAGTTAAAGACTTTAGGATAATGTCCGTGGACATCTCATTGTCCAGGACAAATCCTAACTGGGCGGCGTCCTCCACGTACCCGATCATTTTGATAACATGATCTTGTACGGGTCCTGTCGTCATCTTCGTGCCCCAGAGGTTACTAGTAGCTTCGAACTTGGCAGCTCTGGATCGCTTGCCATACAACTTTTGTGCATTAAGGAGTATGCTCTGAACATCCATATGTTCATGCTTCCTTTGTAGCTCGTTGGTCATCGAAGCTATAGCAAGGCATCTTGCCTTCTCAGCATCCCTCTGGTACAACTTGAAGGCTTCTTTCTCTTCGTGGGTTGAATCCTCATCGGGCTTGTCCGGAGCGTCCTCGAATAATATGTATCCAATCCCAGCTAGGGAAAGGACCAACTTAATGTTCCTAAGCCAGTCTTTGTAGTTGGTTCCATCCAGCACGTTCTTTTCTACCATGTATTTTAGACCTGAGTCCATTCTGCATTTTATAGATACTTTAGTTAGTATATGTTCGTAGTATAGTTTAATGGTTTTAATAAAACTATATTCTCCCACTAAATTTATTTAAAGCCATAATAATAAACAATTTATTATAAAATAATATGTGTGAGAGAGGGATCCGACTACCATGAGTCTGACAACCTTGAGTGTATCTCAACAAGTTGTCCGACTCTGCAGTCGGTAGACGAACTCGTCGTCAATCATATTTACTATGATTCCCTATCGATTTTTACCCCTAGTCATTTGTGATCATGAGTGTGCTCAACCGGATCACAATGGCTAGCCTAGTCGGACCCTTGTTTTCGTGTCTAGCCTGACTTGCCCCTTTGCTCGGTGTATGCACGACGCGCCGGTTTGGGTCAGGTCTTAGACTACATTCTTGGTTAGACTTACGCCGAAGCTCGAAGGGTGAGACAACGGTTTCAGTCAGGTTAAGATGTCAATCAAGAAATCGGTTTCTATAAGATTGACATGTCACGGCTTGAGTGTAGCTCAACAACCGGAACATGTTTCTTACAGTTGCCAACTCCTAAAACAAGGAGGGCTACGATTATCTTGAACAAGATTATTATCGTATTGACTTAGGTATAGTCGATGGACTTACATAGTCATGAATCGACTCCTTGCGGTCCAACGGACGCGGCCAGGGAATTGACTAAGCCAGGACCACTTGTTACCCAGTCTAGCTAGGTTGGTCCAAAAACTTTAGCCAAGCACATTGACCGACATCATGATCCATTGAAGGAGTTGTCATCAATCCTATGTTTTCCAAACAACTAAATGGCTTTTAATTAAAAGAACTAGTTAATCCTTATCAACTAGTGGATCCTAAAATTCAAAATTTTTCAGATTGGTTGAACATCTTTTATTAAGTCCTTATCAACTATAAGGTTCTACGTTCAACTTACTACCCCAATCTTATTAGGATTTTAATAAAACAATTCAACATTTTGTCTTTTATGAAAATCATTATTTAAACATTTTAATGAAATGATTTACAAACAAAGGGACTATCCTAATCAGGTATTAGGTTCGAATGTTGTTTTGTTTTATCAAACATAACATGTCACTAATTAAAATTTCATCTCATAAAATTTTAAATATTTAATGGCTAACCTAATAAGGTTTACAAGTCCATGAAACAACTAATTTATCAACATAAATAAAATGTTCATTTTATGACATACATGAGCATTTGCAAGTTCTAAAATTATCCACATAATTAAAACATGCAAATCTAAATTTTAACACTTAAAATTAAAGATTAAAATTTCGCATAAAACTAGGTCGTACAAAATTATCTAATAATTTTAAACCTAGGCCTTTAAAAATTTTTAACCTTATTTCTAAAATAAAAATATCACATAAAAATTTTAGAAACATCTATGTAGTAAAAGAAATTAATTTATATTACATCTCATGAAATAAAATTATTTCTATTATTTACATATTTAAAACAATTTTAAAACTCTTTTAAAATCTTTTAGAAATCCTTTTTAGAAGCTTTCAAATAAAGTTTAAAGATTTCTAACTTTTATGTAACTAAAGAAAAATTCTTAAATTTCAAAAATAAAATTTTTCTAAAGTTTACATAAACTTTAAACACCCTTTAAAAATTTTTAATGTCTCATAAAAATTTACAAAGTATTTAAAACATAGTAGACTACTTTTAGATTTATCGCATAAAAATAATTGTCCCAAAATTAAAACAAATTTCCGTGTTGCAAAATTAATTTTTGAAACACAAAATTATTTTCAAAACTAATAAAAAAAAGTTTTGAACATGCAAGCTAAGCATTTTTTTTAATAATTTAAAAAGTCGCTATAGTAGATCTATAGCATAACCGTGGCTCTGGTAACACTGTTGGGGTTTTGGCGGACCCCCAGAGCTCGGATCCGTATCCGTCCTAAGTCGGACGGACCACGGAGGCACAAAAGCGCAGCGAAAAAACCAGAAATCAAATTTCTACACTAGCTAAACTATTTAGCTAGGCTCTGGGGAGCCAGAACCTAGCCCGATCTATGCCGACTTGGAGTGGGTCTGACCACCCCAAAAGGATCTACACTAAGCGACTAATTAAAAACTACACTAGAAAACACTTAAGCACATACCCGGAATCTTGGCCCTGGAGCAGGCAAGATGTACCGCACCGTCTTGAGAAGCTCCTCGTAGCCGAGCCGCGTTGACCCGATCTCCCTGAGCCGCCTCGCACCCTCGCACCGATCCGCCCGAGCCGCTTTCGCCTCCGAGCCGATCACACGCGGTAGAAAGTTTCACTTGAGAAGAACCCGCGTCTTAGACGTCCGGATCAGATCCAAACCCCCTTCGTAGTCGTGCTAGGACTACTCCGGAGAATAGGAAAATAGAGAGAGAGAGATTAGTTGCGGATCGAGCTTGCTCTAAAAATCTGGAGCTACCCGATCGTTGACTGGTGTGTGTTTCAACGAGGAGAGTGCACCCCTATTTATATAGGGAGTGAGCACTCAACTTCTCGTTGCGGGCAATGTGGGACAATCCCCATGAAGAGAAAAAAATAAATTAAGTCATTTGGCTTAATTTCAACTTTAAAGTTAGCCTTTCACAAAGTCAAACTTTAACGAATTAATTCTCCTCACATACTAAACTTCAGACACCAAACAAGCTATCAATCAGAAAAGATTGGAATGGTGAACGTGTAGGAACTGACGGTGACGAATTTCGACTTCGTTTGACCCCTCAAACAATTGCTCAAAGTTTAGCAATTTTCACAAAATTCGTAGCCGTCATTAGGGTTTTCAAAAACCCTAATTTGACTTAAGTTGCGGGCGCGCCCGCTAGACTTAGCGGGCGCGCCCGCCCAAGGGGCAAGGGCGGGCCGCCCGCCCGCTGCTGTAGCGGGCGGGCACCCGCTGCAAGCAGCGGGCGCGGGCCCTCTGCAAGCAGCGGGCGCTGGCCCTCTGCACAGCGGGCCACGCCTGCTGTGCAGCGGGCGCGGGCCCGCTGTACACAGCGGGCCACGCCCGCTGTGCAACGGGCGTGCGCCCGTTCCAGCCAGCGGGCGTCGCCCATTTGCCTTTGCACATGGGCCTTTTGGCCCAGTGGGTCTAACCCACTTCCCCTTGAACTCTTTCTGCGTTTCTGGGCTCGTTTGAGCTCCGATTTGGACGCGGTTTGAACCTGTGTTTAGACCGAGACGATCCTGTCATCCAGGTAACCTTTTCCAACAAGTTTGTTCCTACTAAATTCGTTGTAACTAATTTACAACACGTTTAGTCAAAGTTAGCATCTAATGCAACGTTGTGTCCCTATTGCTAATGCGACTAACTTTCACAACTTAACTTGTGAATATCATCAAATGACATTTCTCTCTATTCTATATTCCTATTACTAAGTCACGAGCACTACTCGGTGTGAGACCCTACAGCCTGACCTTACTACAGGTTGGGGCTCGAAACCCCTAGACGACGGTCACTACGAGCAGTAGCTGTCGTCCCTGTTTCAGAGTCATCATAACGTGATCGACCCTTTGACAAAAGTATCATAGGGTTTGCATTGGCTGTGTCAGTGATGAATTCCGTTAGCTAAAATCCCTTCGTCAAGACTGTGTTATTGTTGGCCTAGGGTATGGTTTACTGTCAACCCTATTAGACAACATTGGTCAGTATACGGCGGTCTTTATTGTATGCACGTTGTACTACTTGCAACGTACCCCAGCCGAGGATTAACATAAAGACCGTACTGAACCTATAACACTAACTTCCCTTTAATGGAAGTGACGAATCCCATCTTAGTCATTTACTCACCTTGAGAGCTTCAGGTGCAACCCAACCTAAGATCTTTCATCAGGACTGGTCCTCGAAGCTAGATCATGGGTCTAAGCTACACCGTCCGCTCACAGGTTGGTACAGATGACTTCAGGTCTTAAGGATCAACTAACCTATCATCACCCTAGAGTTATTAAAGACAGATCATTAAAGTTAACCATTTAATAACTCTAACTTGGTCGTTCAGTGAACTCATTCTCTAATGAGCACATGTGTCTCATCTCCGACTTCGCTAAGTCGAATGACTATGAGATCATCATTACCCGAAGGCAAGACGAAGACACAGTGATCTATCCGATGTGTCGATATCCAGTTCTCGACACATCTATGATCACGAACCGTTTAAGCCTTACGTTTCTATTCGGTCACTTACTTACTCATAATCAAGATCTCATCTAGATATGTAAGGACCTAATTATAAGTATATGGATATTATCTAAGTATATAAATACAAATCTTTTTATACCTAGAATAATACGTACCATATACGGTATGAACAAGACGTATAATCAAGATAAATTGCCTTATGGGCATATATCTTCCTACAGTACGTGGACACTGGGGACCAGTCCTAGTGTTTGCGTTGTGTTTTACTTTTGTTAGACGTTTGTTTTGTTATCGGTGCGTGGCACATATACCTTGCTTTGTTATGTCGTTGCTTTTGTTGGCCTTGTTCTGGGCCCTTAGACTCTTTTCTTTTAGCCTGGTGGCTTTTCTGGATGTTGGACTTATTTTTGATGTTGGACAATTTGTGAGATGTGGAATTTTATTTCAGTCTCTCCTTGTGTTATTATTGTTATTCTGTTGTGGTTACAGGGACCTGTTTATGTATTGTGGACGCTTATCGGGTTTGGGGCTTCACAGCTCCACTCTCGTGCGGACCTTTTCTCGTCTCGCCTCCATTTTAGGGAAGCGGGTCGTGACGGGTTTTAGTGGTGGCCCATGCAGGTCTTTCTGTAACTGCGATTTTTGGAATAGCGATAATAATATTAGAATGTCCAATAAATTAAGTTCGACGTCCGATGTCATAAGCTATGAGTCTAATCTGATTCGTTCTCTGTGTCATTAGATGGCAGGAAGGCGTTTCACCCGTGGTGGGGGCAGTGGTGCGCTCCCTCATGATGAGGAGCCTGAGCGGGAACCCACCAGCGGTGAGATGATACGGATGATGCTCCAGATGATGCAAGTGCAGCAGGGCGTGCTTTTGCAAGTCCAGAATGCTCCACTTGCTCGAGCTGCCCGGGCTCTCCCGGATGCCCCTCGCTCTGAGCCAGGAGCGAAGCAATTTCGGGAGCTGGGTCCCGCATATTTTGATGGTTCTGAGGGTCCTCTGGCTGCCGATGAGTGGATTCGGAACATCGAGGACAATCTGAAGATGGCCAAGATCACCTCGGCTGTATGGGTTGATTTGGCGAAGAGGCAACTCAAGGATAATGCTCGAAATTGGTGGGATGCGGAAGAGAAGTTGTTGGTGGAGCCAATAGCTTGGGCTACCTTCAAGGCCAGATTTGAGGGTGAGTTCTTTCCGAAGGCTGCCAGAGAGGAGATGCTGCAGCGTTTTATCGATTTGAAGCAGGGGAACTCGTCGGTGGACATGTATCACCAGGAGTTCATGAGGCTGAGTCGGTTTGCGCCAAAGATGGTGCAGGACGCTGAGGAGAGAGCTCAGAGGTTCCTGCAGGGGCTTGCTTCGGAGCTCCAGAGTTTTGTGACCTCTTCTGACCGGGAGTCTTATCAGAAGGTTCTGGTCGCTGCCAAGAGGCAGGAGCTGCTTGTGAACCAGAGGAGAGGGTCTGTTGTTGGTGCTGTGAGGAGGCCTGTGGAACAGGCGAGAGCTGTGGTTAGACCTGGATTCAGGCCTAATCAGTCCGCTCAGTTTAAGAGGCCAGGAGGGCCTATTCTGAAGCTTTGCCATTTCTGCGGCAAGCCTGGCCACGTTAAGGATCAGTGTCGGAAGTTTTTGGGCCAGTGTCTGGTTTGCGGTGATGCTTCTCATGTCGCGAAGGATTGTCGGCATGCGGGTCAGCTGCGGAGGGCTCCTGTTGCAGCACAGCCGTTACAGCAGCGAGCGCCTGTTCCTGCTGGACGTGGAGCAGCTCTTGTTCCGCAGAGGCAGGCTTTTCGGCAGGCTGTTCCGCCGAGGAGGCAGGCTTTTCTGATGACCGCTGCGGAGAGCGAGGCTGTGGATGAGGTTATCGCAGGTATTCCTCATTCTAGCTATTACTTTCCTATTTGGTCTTGATTGCTAGATTGTGTTGTTTGCTTGAACATTGTTGTTTGCTAGACTAGGGTTTGATTGTTAATTGGTTGTTAGGTGTGGTTTTGGTTTGCACATTTCCTGCACGAGTCCTCTTTGACTCTGGTGCGTCGATGTGCATTATTTCTCGGAGCTTCGTGGAGAGGCATTCCTTGTCGATGTCCCCTCTTCCCAAGAGTTGGAACATCGTTACAGGGAATGGTGTGGTCTCGGTGCATCGTGGTTGTAATTCTTGCTCGTTGGTGGTCTGTGGACATGAGCTTTTCGCTGATTTCATCGTCCACGACATCATCAACTATGATGCAGTTCTTGGGATGGACTGGCTTGCGAGCTTCTATGCTACGATTGACTGCAGGAGGAAGAAGGTGGTGTTCGAGATTCCCGGACATCCAGTGTTTGAGTTCAGTCGTGGTAGCAGTTCGCTTGGTCCTGTCAGATTTCGGGCCAGGCCGGTGGAGGCTGTGGCTATGCAGATGGAGTTGGAGTGGCCAGCTGTGGTGCGTGATTTTGGTGACGTCTTCCCCGAGGAGATGTCTGGTTTGCCGCCTGATCGAGCTTTGGAATTTTCTATCGATCTTGTTCCGGGTGCGCAGCCGATTTCGAAGGCGCCGTATCGTATGGCACCTGCAGAATTGGAAGAGTTGCGGAAGCAGTTGGATGAGCTTTTGCAGAAGGGTTATATTAATCCTAGCGTGTCTCCGTGGGGAGAGCCGGTGTTGTTGGTTAAGAAGAAGGATGGTTCGCGTCGCATGTGCGTGGACTATCAGGAGTTGAATGCGGTGACCATTAAGAATAAATACCTGTTACCTCGCATCGATGATATTTTTGATCAGCTTGGAGGTTCGAGGGTGTTTTCTAAGTTGGATCTGAGAAGTGGTTACCATCAGTTGAAGGTGAAGAAGGGAGATGTTCCGAAGACAGCGTTCAGGACGAAGTATGGACACTATGAGTTCGTGGTTATGCCTTTCGGCGTAACTAACGCGCCCACAGTTTTCATGAATCTGATGAACCTGATTTTCTACGACTTTTTGGATAAGTTTGTCGTTATCTCTATTGACGACATTCTGATCTATTCGAAGTCGGAGGCGGAGCATGCCTCGCACTTAAGGACGGTGTTGGAAATTTTGAGGAAGCATCGGTTGTAGCTAAGTTTTCGAAGTACGAGTTTTGGCTGGATAGAGTTGCTTTTCTCGGGCATGTGGTGACTGGAGATGGTATTTCAGTGGATCCCGAGAAGATTAGGGCCATCAGGGAGTGGCCTGTTCCGTCGTCGGCGTCTGAGATTCGGAGTTTTCTTGGACTTGCTGGTTACTATCGGCGATTCATTAAGGACTTTTCTCGCATTGCTGAGCCGATGACCAGGTTGACGCGGAAGGATGTTGCTTATGTTTGGTCGGGTGATTGTGAGAATGCTTTTGGCGTTCTGAAGGAGAGGTTGACGACTGCCCCTATTCTTGTTGTGCCTGATCGCAGCGGTGGATTTGAGATCTTTTGCGATGCTTCTGGCAAGGGTCTCGGTTGTGTGTTGCATCAGCACGGGCATGTTGTGGCGTATGCGTCTCGTCAGCTTAAGGTTCATGAGAAGAATTATCCGACGCATGATTTGGAGTTGGCTGCCGTTGTGTTTGCTCTTAAGATTTGGAGGCACTTCATGCTGAGTGAGAAAGTGAAGATTTTCACCGATCACAAAAGCTTGAAGTATATTTTCACTCAGAAGGAGCTCAACATGCGACAGCGTCGATGGTTGGAGCTTATGGCGGATTATGAGATTGATTTGCAGTATCACCCTGGCAAAGTGAATGTGGTTCCAGATGCTTTGAGTAGGCTTCCAGCGGTGATGATTTTGGCCTCGCAGTGGAGATTGCAGCAGGATTTTTGCGAGTCTGGCGTGGAGATTGTTCTTCCTGGAGAGGCTTCGTCGTTGATGTACATGCAGGTACAGTCGACAATCGTGGATCGGATTAAGGCTGGCCAGGCTGAGGATCCGAAGCTGGTGAGGATTCGGGAGCAGGTGGAAGCCGGTTTGCGGACTGACTTTTTGATTCATGAGGATGGCTCGCTGAGGTTTGGAGCCAGGTTGTGTGTGCCAGCTGGGGATATCAGAGAGGAGCTGATGGTGGAGGCACACAGTTCGTCGTATTCTGTGCATCCTGGTGGCACCAAGATGTACCAGGATCTTTGTCTGAATTATTGGTGGTATGGTATGAAGAGGAGCGTGGCTTGGAGTGTAGCCAAGTGCTTGGTTTGCCAGCAAGTGAAGGCGGAGCATCAGCGTTCGGCCGGGTTGCTACAACCGCTTCCGATTCCGGAGTGGAAATGGCAACACATCACTATGGATTTCGTGACTGGACTACCTCGGAGTCCGAAGCAGAATGACGCGATTTGGGTGATCGTAGATCGATTGACCAAATCTGCGCACTTTATTCCGTTCCGAGTAGGACAACCCACTAAGGCGCTAGCAAGGAGATATATGGAGGTAAAATTCTTTACTCTCCGTTTTATTTCTTTTTTCCTAGTTTGGATAGTGATGTAACGTGAATCGTGCAGGAGGTTGTGCGACTTCATGGAGTCCCCGTGAGTATCGTGTCTGACAGAGACACGAGGTTCACATCTCAGTTCTGGCAGAGTTTGCAGAAGAGTTTGGGTACGCGTCTGAGTTTCAGCACGGCGTACCATCCGCAGACGGATGGCCAGTCCGAGAGGACGATTCAGATTTTGGAAGACATGCTGAGGGCGTGCATGTTGGATTTCAAGGGTTCGTGGGAGGACCATCTGCATTTGGTAGAGTTCTCTTACAACAACAGCTTCCAGGCGAGTATTGGCATGGCGCCTTTCGCCGCTCTTTATGGGAGGAAATGTCGATCGCCATTGAGTTGGGATGACGTTGGTGATCGGGAGCTGTTGGGACCTGAGATGATCGTATAGGCCGTGGATATCGTCAGGAATATTCGGGAGAGGCTGAGGATTGCTCAGGACCGTTTTAAGCATTGGGCGGATGCTAAACGTCGTCCTTTGGAGTTTCAGCCGGGCGACCATGTGTTCTTGAAGATTTCCCCGAATCGTGGTGTGATTCGTTTCGGGAAGCGTGGGAAGTTGAGCCCGCGATACATTAGACAGTTTGACGTTTTGGAGAGGGTTGGCGAGGTAGCTTATCGCTTGGCCTTGCCGCCGTCTTTGGAAGGAGTTCACAATGTTTTCCATGTGTCGCAGCTTCGTCGATACATTAGCGATCCGTCTCATGCGGTGGATTTTTCGGAGATTACCGTTCGCCCGATATGACGTATGACCAGCATCCAGTGCAGATTCTGGACAGGCGTCAGAAATCGCTTCGGAACAAGATTGTCAATCTTGTGAGGGTGATGTGGCGACACGGCTCACCTGGAGAGTCTACTTGGGAGAATGAGGATGAGATGCGAGAGCGTTTCCCACTTTTGTTTCCGGACTCGTGAGTTTTTGGAAATTCCGAGGACGGAATTTTTCTTAAGTTGGGGAGGATGTAACGACTGCTTTTCATGTATCTGGATTTTATATATTATAATATATGTTTTGGTGGATTTTCTCCTCGTGTGTGTGGTTTTCGTCTCCGTAGCTTTCATTTTCGATCGTTTCGTCGTGATTTCTTGTTTCTTCCTTAGGATCGTCGATTTCGAAGTATGTCATTCGTGACAGACTTCATAACGGTCGTATCTAACTATTAGATCAAGCCTAGAAGTCTTAGGAATCGATCCCGGGGCCCCGCGCTCCGTATCGGAACTTTTGGTGCTCATTAGCCGGTGTAAGAAGGGCCACCGACCGACTAGATGACGATCCAGTCGGTCGGCATTCCTTCTTGGACCGACTAGTTGGCTTTCTAAATTATTCAGGAGTTACTGTTTATCGTTAGTCGGTCTAAGAACGTTGGTTGACCGACTAGGTTGCAAACTAGTCGGTCAGCAATGCTTCTTGAACCGACTAACTCATCATCTTATTTTTGTATCAGTTACTGTTCACTCTTAGTCGGTCTAAGAACGTTCATCGACCGACTAGATGCTAAACTAGTCGGTCAGTATTTGTTCATGGACCGACTAACTCTAAATCCTATTTTTGTTCAGGAGTTACTGTTTACACTTAGTCGGTCTGCGTTGGTCGACCGACCGACTAGTTGCCAAACTAGTCGGTCAGTGGTTGTTCTTTGACCGACTAACCAGTGTTAAAACCCTAATTTCTGGGTAGCCGCCAGCCCAACCTATTTAAACCCAACCCAAACGATTTCATCTTCTCCAACACGACCAAAAACCCTAAAATCTTCCCCCTTCAGCCCCCATCTTCCTCCAAGCTCCATTCCTTCATTCCAAGCCCTAAATCCATCATCCAATCCATTCATTCACTCTATCCACCTCTCATCTTCCCCGAAATCTCACCAAAACCCATCAAAATCCCCAAATCCTCCAAAACCCTAGTTTCCCCAATCTTCTCCAATCTTTTCCAGATCTGATCCTAGGGTTCCCCGGAGTGTTTCTTCCGCCTCCTCTCGGTAAGAAATCGATCTACCGTTGTTTTTATAACTTATTAATATTTTGGTGAAACCCTAATTAATTTCATGTGTTTGGTGTTGTTTCCCCCTTAACAGCGATTTCCCCCGTAGATAGCATCCGTGTGACGAGGTTGATCGTCATCCCCGGTGCTAAGCAAGTGAAACTTGCCACTTAGGGTTTAGGCCATGTTTTAGGCCATTTTCTTGTTGTAGGCGTAAAAGAGGCTAGGCGACGAAATGATACTCGCCTAGGCGCAAATTGGGGAATTAGCTTGACAACGAAGCTAATTTCGACATTTAGCATGTAGCACAATTACCATGTCATGTTTACTTTCAATTAACGGTACGCGAATATGTTCATGTCATTGCATTTCGCCTGTCACGTTTAATTTAATTAACGGTACGCAAATAAATTATCATGACCTCGCATTCTTTAGGTATTGTTGTGATTGCGTAGCTTCGCTACAATGTTGTGTTCCTGGCTCGTGTTCCAGAAGCGGGCCATGTGTTGGTTGATAGCCAATGCCCGAATTGCGTGTTCCGGCTAGGTGTTCCCTACGCCATACTTGTGTTCCTGGCTCGTGACCAGAAGCGAGCATAATGAGTTGGAAACCCCAACGCTCGAAATGTATTGAATTGTGAACTAAGAATGCGAGCTCATGTGCGTGGCAACCCCAGGCTCACTAGCTGAGCTCATTGTGCGGGGACCCTGGCTCCATTACGTGTGGGTATAGGGGGTGAGGGTTAAGCGGCCATTCAACTGGGAGTCTGTTTGATCAACAACTGCAGTCGTAAGGCGTAAACTCTTTGGGGTGGGGTAGTGTTTGGGGCCGATCGGACTGATATGCTATGCCATTCAGCGAAGGGCGCAAACATCTATAAACAACCGTAAAACGTGAAATGTGTTTAGTGCCGATCGGTCTGAAATGTTTACCATTCAGCGAAGGGCGTAAACACCAACAATGTGAATTGATTGAGAATGTTAGTATCGTGGCTACTCTTGTCTTGTCTCGATAATTGTTCTCTTGTACAAAATGTCTTGCCATGTTTTAAATTGTGCACTCATGTTATAACTGCCATGTCATGCTTACTAAACTGTTAGGTTGCTAGTTGCCTTACTTTCAGTTTCCTTGCCCAAGTCTTTTAGACTTGCTGACATGTGCCCCTTTACTCTTTTGGGTGACACATGTTAGATCCTGAGCCCGAGTACATCGTTGAGGACGAGGTGTTTACTGACGCTGAGCCCGAGCCTGTGTTTGACGGGGAGTACGTGGACACTGGGGACCAGTCCTAGTGTTTGCGTTGTGTTTTACTTTTGTTAGACGGTTGTTTTGTTATCGGTGCGTGGCACCTATACCTTGCTTTGTTATGTCGTTGCTTTTGTTGGCCTTGTTCTGGGCCCTTAGACTCTTTTCTTTTAGCCTGGTGGCTTTTCTGGATATTGGACTTATTTTTGATGTTGGACAATTTATGAGATATGGAATTTTATTTCAGTCTCTCCTTGTGTTATTATTGTTATTCTGTTGTGGTTACAGGGACCTGTTTATGTATTGTGGACGCTTATCGGGTTTGGGGCTTCACAGCTCCACTCTCGTGCGGACCTTTTCACGTCTCGCCTCCATTTTAGGGAAGCGGGTCGTGACAGTCGAAGGGGGGGTTTTCCCGTCTTAGGGCTCAGCCGGATCTGTGAGGGCCACTGACAGTGGCGCGACAGATGGCGGTTTCCGTTGGTGCTGCGACGGCACGCAGATCAGGGTGCGCAGCAGGGGGCCTCGCCGAGGATGAAGGGGAGAGGAGGAGGCGGTTGCGGATCGCGGCTGAGGGCGACACAGCGGCGGGAGGCGGCTGTGCTAGGGCCTCCGGTGGCTGACTTTGCGGATGGCGCGCGCTCGGGTCACGACAGCGACGGCCTCGCCCTGGGTGCGAGGGACCTACGTCGGGGAGCTCAACGCAGGCGAGTCACAGTCGCAGCGGGCGGCACAGGGATCAGCGGCGGAGGGCGATCGGGCTCTGCGCTGGAGGAGGCCCGAGTTCAGAGAGGAGGAGGAGCACGGGCTCCGGTGATCGAGAGAGGAGTCGCGGTGGCCGTGGAGATCTGTGAGGGGGAGATTTACTGCGGCGGCGTGCGGATCTCGCAGCTGAGAGGGGAGAGAAGGAGGTGGCATGGCGGCGGCGAGCTGGCCGTAGGCGCTGCGGATGGGGCACATCGGCGGAGAATGGCGGGATCTCACCGTGGGGTGCGGCAATTGGGGATCGGGGCGAGCGACTCGCGGCGGCGGAGATCGGGATGCCGGCGGTCGGGCTTGAGGACGTCGGAGTCGCGACGGCGGAGCGGATCACGGCGGCGATCGCTCGTCGAGAATCGCGGCGATCCGATTGGGCTAGGCGACGCGGGGAGAGTGAGGCGGCGGATCGGCGTCGGGAGGGGCCGGCGGCTGTGAAGGCGGGCGCGGGAAGTTGCGACGGCGGGGGACTGTCGTGCGGCGGTGCTCGGGGCTCCGCGGGGAGTTGCGACGGCGGCCTCGCCGCGGGAGAGGGAGAAACGAGAGAGAGAACTCGGGAGGGGGAATTGGGGGTTTTCGTTTTAGGGGGCTGGCGGCTGAGGATGAATTAGGGTTAGGGTTAGTTAGGGTTAAAGCTAGGGTTATTATAAATAATAATAAAATTTGATAAATAACCCTAGGGTTATAGAAAAAGAGGGAAGATATATTGTTAGAAGGTGTAGAAAGAGGGGGAAAACTAGTGGAGAATAGAAGAAGCAATTTAGGAATATTTAAAACCGATTTGGTACGATATTTAGCAAGATTTGGCTAACAATTTCGAAATTTGAATCTGATTGGGGAAAAATCGACGGTCGAGGTTATTCCGAGCGATATCTCTCAATCCGGGCGTCAGAAAAATAATCCAAAAATACCGGGGCGATCGTGGAGACGAGACGCACCGATCTACGGAGCCCGATAGTGCGTAACACCTACCAAGAATTTACGTAAAATTGGAAACGGTGTTTTGAGTCAAATGACTAAAACGCCCCTATCGTTCAAAGTCGTTTTGCGAGAAAACGAGCCGTGAAAAGACGTTCCCAAAAATTACTATAAAATTCAACACCCCAAAACGATCGCAACAGCATATCGCATCACATATGCCGGAGCTCAAAAATAGCCAAATAAAATACGTGCACGATAAAGCACGTGCACGTAGAAAATACGAACGGTCGGAAAGCTGCCGTTACATTCTACCCACCTTAGAAATGATTCCGCCCTCGGAATCACTCATACTAACAATAATGATTTCTAAATACCCTTAAGCCTATAACTTCCATCCTCCACACAAAGGTCTCTAGCCCTAAAATTTCAACTTCGTTCCTCAAATAATCCATTATAATCCATCTTTTCACTGGATAATGCCACGACTAATCTCACATCCTAAAACTTAACCATAAGTCCATCACTGCTGTTAAAATCCAACTCCAAGTTCTCACAAAAGAAAAAAAATCATCTTCTCATACCATACCACTCCGCCAAATATCATCGCTTAATAACATCTTATCTTTTAAACTCCCGATCTCTTCCCAATATTATTCACTCGCTAAAATGATTTTCTAGTCAACCACCAATCCAAGACAAAAACTTTGTCTATCATGCAATACCTTCACAAATCAACAATCACCGTGTTTTCATTACATTCTTGTCATATCTTCCCATAAATTTATCCGCCAATTAATTTGGACTATCAAGATCACATCTCCTCCTAGTTATTATAATTATTTTCAGCCAATATTAAATCCGACAACCTAACCATCCATTTATCTCAACACGTCATGTTATTCCCAATGTCTTCTCTTGTCAACTCAACAATCAAGTCTCGATGCTAATAAAAGCTCTACTCAAACTCTTGATCACCCTAACTCCTACCAAACTCTGTAGCCATCCCTATCTACCATTCGTCTAAGCCTCAACTCTGATAAGTTCCCATCTTCACGCATATAATCTCATTCAACCAGTATTCTCCATTGAGTCCGCCACACTTCGGTTTTTTTTTTATAAATAAGTCTTGGACAGCCCATTCATTTCATCCGAAGGAAATCTATTCCGAAATCCTATTGTTCCAAAATCGGTTAATCATTGTTATAACAAATCTCATTTCTCCCTGAAACAAAATCCTACAACAACAATAGCTAGTTCCAAAACTATAACAACCATTACATAACATTTCTAAATGGAGAGAGAGGGAATAGAAAGAGGAACTTAAAACCAGTGACACATTTTTAAAACATTTGGAAAAACGTGTGGAGTCGTGGTAATGGATGAGGAAAGATAATTGATTTGTGATCTTGTGAGCTAATTTCAAAAACTTTAAAGGTTTGGTTTAAGGAAAACAAAGTTTTGATACAATCACATGCAGTCAACGATAAGCTATTCTATAATCGCGAAAAACTACGTCTAAGGAAATTGCCCGCTATGACTCTATTCATATACGTATGAATACCGTCATTCAGGCAACTTCAATCATATCATGGTTAACACTGAGTAAACACTCAAGACACAAAAGGCAAAGATCAGAATCCTAAGGATGACACTCTCATACAGGTCTACACTCTCTACCTATACTCATGCATCACGACAACATCACCTACCAAGGCCTACTCCTAGCTAGGGATGACATAGGCAACTACAGGCGCTGATGTCTACATACAAGAGGGAGGCCGAAACCAAAAACGACATGAAACAAGATCGAAGGAACGAAGTCAGGTAAGGCGAGGATAAGAAGATAATCGGATGGACTGGACGAAAATATTGCTAAAAATAATTTAACGATGAAAGAAGGATTTTGTGCAAAATATGGTATCATATACCTTTTACAAATATATATATTTACATACTTAAAAAGACGTATGAAGGATGGGTCGGGTATGAAACGTTTGTTTGCAAATGAAAAATAAGTTTACACAAAGATTTTGAAATGTGGTTAAGAAGAACATAGAACTGGTATAATACTAAAAATAAAATAATTGGAGTTCCCTCTATTCTAGAAAATATTTAAAAAAGTACGTACGATACGTGATTAGAAATTTTGGTAGTTTTTTTTTGTAAAAAGAATAAGATTGAATGGTAACAAGTTTTAATACCAAAATACGAAAGTTAATGATTCAAAAGCGAGTACGAATTAGTAACTTAAGGATTTACGACCAAGAAGGTTTCAAAGTCGATAAAAGAATTTTAATTCAACCGAAAACAAGAAATTTTAAATATATAGTATAGGGGTTTTCAAAGAAATTAAGCTGAACGATGAAACTGAATATGGAGTTTCGAAAATGCTTTTAGAGAAGACAAAATTGGCAAAGAGAAAGATTCGGAGGATCTACGATGATCGTCAGGAAACGATCACGTGAATCGGGAGACAGGAAAATGATCGCTTGAAGAGTATGTGTAGGATACGAACCGTGAAGAGCTACGATGGAACATCACAGTCGATAACACGAAAATGGTAATGATCAGGAAGACGCTAGGAGTCAGGGATTCTACTTTTCGGGTTGCCTAAGATCAGGAGAGCTCGGCACTAAAATTTCCTAATGAGCTAGACTGTAACTAGGATTCCAATGGGAAGGTTCCTAAGAGAATCCAGGTTAGTTCTGCTGGGTCCGAAGTCGATGGACCCGAGCGAACGACTAAAAGAAGGGTTCTGGAAATCTAACACGGTCAGAGTCAAGTGGGCTACTAAGGTATTCTAGGACGAGGACGACTAATTCCTAACCAAGGCGTCAGACTGTCAAATTGGGACGTCTACCTAAGTCTTCCTACTATCTAAGACTGGGAAACTAATTCAGACTTGTACGTGGATATTAAATGAATGCGGTACTTTTTATTGTTCCGAACTTTTGCATGACCTGCATGGGCCACCACTAAAACTTGTCACGCCCCGCTTCCCAAAATGGACGGAGGCGAAGCGTGACTAAGGCCCGCTTAGGCCAGAGCTGAGAAGCTCGGACCCAATAAGCGTCTGTAGGGGTACCATTTTAAAAGTTTCAGGTTCTTGCATTTATAAAGTTTAGGAACAACAAAAGTACAGAAAGGAAATTGCATTCATTTATATGGAGAAATAATATCCAACTGGTACAAAGTCTAGAAGAAGCCTAAGCATGGCAACAAAAGTTTAAAGACAAACCGAAAAGTAGTACCCTCGGGGAGTGGCGACTAAAAGACCTCAAGGTCTGGTCCTCGTCAGGCACGAACTCTGGATCAACGTCCTCGGCTCCTCGTACTCCAGTGAGTCTGCCTTGTCCACGAACTCTGGCTGAACACCTGACGTACAGCACCCAAGAAAAAGAAACTGTACGTCAGGTAAAGTCTACAAGAAGGGTTAGACTTTACTGCAAGTGCACCGAACTTTAAACAACGGTTTACTGGTTGATTAACATGCTGAGGTTCTTTTACACAACAATTTACTGGTTGATTAGCATGCTGTGGTTATAACAGGGTAACACAACATGAAGTAACATAGCAGGAAAGTAAAACGGGACAAGTAGTAGTCATAGCGTGTGCTACCAACTATGGGGACTAACCTACAGGTGTCAAGACAAGTCAGGACGTGGCGGGACAAGACATGACAAACAGGACGGGACAAGACAAGACAAGTGTGACACGAAGGGTTCACGCCTTACGGTTCGAGGGGGATCAGACCCTCTTGCCGTGCGCACGCTCAACCCTACCCTACCCCAACCCAGGAACTCAGGACAAGAAGTACAGGGATCACTTCCGCTAGGGAAGCATCCGAAACGCCCGAAGGCTTTTTGTATAACAGGGATCACTTCCGCTAGGAAAGCATCCGAAACGCCCGAAGGCTTTTTGTATAACAGGGATCACTTCCGCAAGGAAAGCATCCGAAACACCCGAAGGCTTTTTGTATAACAGGGATCACTTCCGCTAGGAAAGCATCCGAAACGCCCGAAGGCTTTTTGTATAACAGGGATCACTTCCGCAAGGAAAGCATCCGAAACGCCCGAAGGCTTTTTGTATAACATGGATCACTTCCGCTATGAAAGCATCCAAAACGCCCGAAGGCTTTTTGTATAACAGGGATCACTTCCGCTAGGAAAGCATCCGAAACGCCCGAAGGCTTTTTGTATCACGGTGATCACTTCCGTGGAGGGAAGCATCCGAAACGCCCGAAGGCTTTTTGTATCACGGGGATCACTTCCGCGGAGGGAAGCATCCGAAACGCCCGAAGGCTTTTTGTATGACAGGACACGACATGACAAGTGTAGGAAAAGTTATTCTAGGGTGTCCACACGCACTCACACACAAGATAGTCCTATGTTGTCAGCAGTTCATTGTTGTCAGGCTCAGACTTCGTCGTCAAGTCTGAGTCGTCACGGGTCGTCCCGGACGCTATCATTTCACGTCCAGTTCTCATCACACACAATCTAACAATTCTACAACTAGAACTAAGGCATAGTCAAATCGCAAGTGGGTACACTTGCCTGCGATGGCGAGTGTGTCGTCCTCTCGAATCGTCTCGTCCAGGCGTCGCGGCCGCGGTAGTCCGTCTGAAACAGGTCATGGCGATGATGTCAGGTCGCAATTTCATCAAGTCCTATTAGGGTTCGTGTCTAGGTTATCGGGGCTATCCTATTTGTCAATCATCAAAATTTTGGTGTTTTATCAACCTAAATCGACCACTACCTTATGTGCACAGAAAATTTGTCCGATGGTCGATTTCTACGGTGAGCAGCGTTTTACTGGTGCGGAAAAGTAAATTTAATTATAGTTGTCCAATTTTAGTTAAGGTTCAGTTTGCTACGGTGTGGGTTTCGCTACGAGTTTAGAGCACTAACCTGGTGTGCGGAACGCGCATTTGAATCTGGCGTCGGGTCTGGAGACGGTGGCAGTGCTCGTGTCCCCGACTGCGGGTAGCGCAGTGAAGGTCGTCTCGGAATCGTCTCCGGATCGTAGCGGCTGCGGGTAGCGCAGCCGAGGTGTCGTTACGGAACGTCGTCGCGTGGCGTCTCGTCTACGGGTAGCGTGGCGTCTCGGCTACGGGTAGCGTAGCCGGGAGCACTCTGGTACCGGATTGGAAGGGCGGAAAGTAAGCCGAGATGGCGAGCAGCAAAAACGGGCCCGATAGTGGTCCGCAAGCGGGTTAGCGGTGCCAAGAGACCGCTGAACAGCACGCAAGAAGGAACTCAGTCCTCGGGACTAAACCGCGAGCCCAGGAAGTGGAACGTCAAAACGACGTCGCTGGAACACAACCGGGGACTGTCGAAGGGGGGGGTTTCCCGTCTTAGGGCTCAGCCGGATCTGTGAGGGCCACTGACAGCAGCGCGATAGATGGCGGTTTCCGCTGGTGCTGCGACGGCACGCAGATCAGGGTGCGCAGCAGGGGGCCTCGCCGAGGATGAAGGGGAGAGGAGGAGGCGGCTGCGGATCGCGGCTGAGGGCGACACAGTGGCGGGAGGCGGCTGTGCTAGGGCCTCCGGTGGCTGACTTTGCGGATGGCGCGCGCTCGGGTCATGACAGCGACGGCCTCGCCCTGGGTGCGAGGGACCTACGTCGGGGAGCTCAGCGCAGGCGAGTCACGGTCGCAGCGGGCGGCACAGGGATCAGCGGCGGAGGGCGATCGGGCTCTGCACTGGAGGAGGCCCGAGTTCAGAGAGGAGGAGGAGCACGGGCTCCGGTGATCGAGAGAGGAGTCGCGGCGGCCGTGGAGATCTGTGAGGGGGAGATTTACTGCGGTGGCGTGCGGATCTCGCAGCTGAGAGGGGAGAGAAGGAGGTGGCGTGGCGACGGCGAGCTGGCCGTAGGCGCTGCGGATGGGGCACAGCGGTGGAGAACGGCGGGATCTCGCCGTGGGGTGCGGCGATCGGGGATCGGGGTGAGCGAATCGCGGCGGCGGAGATTGGGATGCCGGCAGTCGGGCTTGAGGACGTCGGAGTCGCGACGGCGGAGCGGATCATGGCGGCGATCGCTCGTCGAGAATCGCGGCGATCCGATTGGGCTAGGCGGCGCGGGGAGAGTAAGGCGGCGGATCGGCGTCGGGAGGGGCCGGCGGCTGTGAAGGCGGGCGCGGGGAGTTGCGACGGCGGGGGACTGTCGTGCGGCGGTGCTCGGAGCTCCGCGGGGAGTTGCGACGGCGGCCTCGCCGCGGGAGAGGGAGAAACGAGAGAGAGAACTCGGGAAGGGGGAATTGGGGGTTTTCGTTTTAGGGGGCTGGCGGCTGAGGATGAATTAGGGTTAGGGTTAGTTAGGGTTAAAGCTAGGGTTATTATAAATAATAATAAAATTTGATAAATAACCCTAGGGTTATAGAAAAAGAGGGAAGATATATTGTTAGAAGGTGTAGAAAGAGGGGGAAAACTAGTGGAGAATAGAAGAAGCAATTTAGGAATATTTAAAACAGATTTGGTACGAGATTTAGCAAGATTTGGCTAACAATTTCGAAATTTGAATCTGATTGGGGAAAAATCGACGGTCGAGGTTATTCCGAGCGATATCTCTCAATCCGGGCGTCAGAAAAATAATCCGAAAATACCGGGGCGATCGTGGAGACGAGACGCACCGATCTACGGAGCCCAATCATGCGTAACACCTACCAAGAATTTACGTAAAATTGGAAACGGTGTTTTGAGTCAAATGACTAAAACGCCCCTATCGTTCAAAGTCGTTTTGCGAGAAAACGAGCCGTGAAAAGACGTTCCCAAAAATTACTATAAAATTCAACACCCCAAAACGATCGAAACAGCATATCGCATCGCATATGCCGGAGCTCAAAAATAGCCAAATAAAATACGTGCACGATAAAGCACGTGCACGTAGAAAATACGAACGGTCGGAAAGCGGCCGTTACACGGCCCCGGGGACATCGGGCCACGAGAAGAAGGCTCTCATCATACCGAGAGTGACCTGGCACTCTCGGTCCATGAACCGAAACGAGCATCCCTCGTCGGTTCGGGCGATCGAACTAAGTACCTCAAGTGTCGGGCGGATAAACGTGTCTGTCGACACCTGAAAGAAATCTCGCCAGCCCACGTTGTCGTACAACGTGAGCATCCCCTCTAGTACCCCCAGGCGTCCTAGGTCTGCAACTTGTGCGAACCTGGAGGGTACGATCGAGCGCTGGGAGATACGCTCGAAAGCGACGCGGTGTGCGTCGTTCCGGAACGTGATCCCCAGCGGCCCGATAAGTGGAGCCGGAGGTTGTGGCTGTGGAGCGGCAGGGAGTGGTTGTGCGGGCTCTGCAGGCTGTGCGGGATGTGCGGGGCCTGCAGGCTGTGCTGGGGGGGACGGGGCGTGTTGGAGAAGGCGGAGGAGAGTCCTCCACCTCGTGGGAGGGGCCGGCATCATCCGACCGCTTCCGCTTGGCGGAAGCTCTCCTCGACCTCGGCCGTGTCCGGGACGGCATATGGGCCCCGAGCGCGCACCAAAAAGCGTGAAAAGTGCAGCGTGCGTAAAATAAAGGAAAGAATGTACCACGACACGCCGCGAGTGCAAAGCTGTGGAAGCGTGCGAAGATGACGCCTCCACGTAGCCCAAATCAGTCCATGGAAGCTCCCCTGCGCTCCCCTAAGCTCCCAAAATTAACCTGCGCATAAAACGGAGATATCAGCGAGTAATATTCAAAACGTATGGAGCATTAGGGGTATAATAGATAGAAATAGAAATTAATTTGGGTTTGGGGTTCATTAAGCACATGGATCCTCGAAAAATACACAAAAGGAGGAGAAATAGGCTAATATCGGGTTACCGGAGTCGGCCGGAGCAGTGGCCGCCGGCGGCGACTCGGGCGAGGAGCGGATGCGGCTCGGCCGGCGGTGGGTGGCCGAGCGGCGGCGCGGGGTTGACGGTCGGGCGAGTGGGCAGGGGTAGCGGGCGAGGGAATGCGAAGGGTCGGGGCTGTGTGATTTTTTTCGTGAAAAACGAACCCGACCTTCGCCCCTTTTTATAGCAAAAGTTACGACTCGGCCGAGTGACTGGGTCGCTCGGCCGAGTGAACTTTTAAGAAAAATTCCTCCCCGCTATGCTTCGGCCGAGTGGCCTTGCCACTCTCGGCCGAGTGGAGTAAGTCCATTCGGCCGAGTGGCTCAAGCTACTCGGCAAGACTCGCCCTAGGAGCGTATCAGTTTTACTCGGCCGAGTGAATATATATACTCGGCCGAGTAGCAGTTATACTGAAATCAGGAAAATAAACAGAGAGTTGGGTATAGCAGACTTCCCTCGTTCGTGGGCGGCTCGGCCGAGTGACTAGTATACTCGACCGAGTGAGCCTTGTTTTCTGCTGTTTGTCTTCGTTTGGGCTCTAAACTCCGTCTTTCTTCCTCCAGTCGATTTCATCTTCCTCTTAAGCATCGAGCGCCTTCCTGGGGTGCTCCTCGTCGCCTTGTGCATCCTCCTAATGATGGGTACCTCGTTCTCCTCTCCTGTCAGGAAAAATAGGACCCGTTATCACAAGATTTTTTGGCTAACGACTCAAAACACTAAAAATTTCTAAAACAAAAATAAAAGAAAAGTAAAAATAAAGAAATAACCGTCGGGTTGCCTCCTGACAAGCGCTCGTTTAAAGTCGTGAGCTCGACCCCCTATGATTTTCAATTAATGCGGGATGTTTGGTGCATATGGGATGCACCCGTCGAACTTTCCGGGGAGAACGCTTGGATTCAGAAGTTGCGGCGGCGTATTCTCCCTCGGTGGTCTCCCGTATCGAATAGTGTTGGGCGGAGGCTCCCCGAAGCTAGCATTTGCTCCGGTCATCCGCTTCACCGGTGACGCCGATTTCCGTATCGGCGGAGCTTTCTTCGGATACTTCAATTTCGAGAGCTTGTAGAGCTCTCGAATCCTTGCGACATCAACGTCGCCTTCATCAATCTCAGCGGAGAAGTCGGGGGAATCATTTTTCTTCTCATCTTGGCCTAAATCCGGGCCTTCCTCGAAATCTTCATCGAATAGAGCGCCAATGGAGTGGGGGATCGCCTCTTCGATTACCTCGTCAAGGAGGTCTGAAAGATCATTCGGCCGTCCCTTAAGCAAATATATTCTATTGGTTTCGCCCGTTGGGACTCCCTCGGAATAGTGTTTGAGCCTCTGACCATTTACTTTGAATGTGGATCCGTCCTTGCTTTCCAACTCAAAAGCCCCTCCCGGTTGTATGTGCTTGATGGTGAAAAGTCCGGACCAACGTGACCTCAACTTACCGGGAAATAGTCGGAGCCGGGAATTATAGAGCAAGACCTTGTCTCCTACCTTGAAGTCTGTGACGGTTATGTGGGCATCGTGGAGAATCTTGGTCCTTTCTTTGTAAATTCTCGAGCTCTCGTAGGCGTCTCTTCTTATCTCATCAAGCTCGTTGATGTCTAAGAGTCGCCTCACCGCCGCACTCTTGTAATCATAATTAAAGGTCTTGATGGCCCAATATGCGCGGTGTTCCAACTCTACCGGCAAGTGGCAAGCTTTCCCATAAACAAGTCGGAACGGTGTGGTGCCGATGGGGGTGCGAAAGGCCGTTCGATATGCCCATAAGGCATCGTTTAACTTCATTGACCAATCCTTTCTAGATCGATCTACGGTCTTCTCGAGGATTTGCTTGATCTCTCTATTTGAGACTTCCACTTGGCCGCTTGTCTGGGGGTGATATGCCATGCCAACTCTATGGTTTACCCCGTACTTCTTTAGCATGGCTTCAAACTTGTTTTCTATGAAATGGCTCCCCCCGTCGCTTATCAAGGTACGAGGCACTCCGAAACGTGGGAAGATATTCTGCTTGAAGAACTTAGAGACGACCCTTGCATCATTGGTAGGGGTGGCGATTGCTTCCACCCATTTGGAGACATAGTCAACGGCCAATAGGATATATTTGTTACCATTGCTCGACGGAAATGGCCCCATGAAGTCTACTCCCCAACAATCAAAAAGCTCAATTTCTTGGATGGGCCTCATTGGCATCTCATTGCGTTTGGAGATATTCCCGGTCCGTTGGCATCTATCAAACCCCTTCACAAAAGCGTGGGTGTCTCTAAACATTGTTGGCCAGAAGAATCCGCTCTGCAAGATCTTAGCGGTTGTTTTAGAGGCGGCATGATGTCCTCCGCATGGTAGACCGTGGCAATGCAAAATGATAGACGTTGCCTCCTCTTTAGAAACACACCTCCGAATGACACTATCTTTGCATATCTTGAAGAGGTATGGATCTTCCCAAAAATAGCTACGGACCTCACGCAGAAATCTCCTCTTTTGATGTATGGGCATCCCATGCGGTTTAATTCCACAAGCCAAGTAGTTGACGAAGTCCGCGTACCAAGGCACTTCACCGGTCCTTATGGCATATAGCCTCTCATCCACGAATGTGTCGTCGATAGGCAAACTCTCATCCTCCTTGTCGCGAATGAGCCTAGATAAATGATCCGCCACGACATTGTCCGTACTTTTCTGATCTCTAAGTCGAATTCTTGCAACAAGAGTATCCACCTAATCAACCGAGGTTTGGCTTCCTTCTTGTTTAAAAGATACTTCAACGCTACATGGTCGGTGTGGACAATCACCTTGGAACCAAGGAGGTAGGAGCGAAACTTCTCTATGGAATAGACGACCGCTAGAAGCTTTTTTTCGGTAGTTGTGTAGTTTTTCTGCGCGTCATCCAATGTCTTGCTCGCATAGTATATCGCATGAAGCTTCCTATCTTTTCTTTGTCCCAATACCGCTCCAATGGCTTGGTCGCTAGCATCACACATTAGTTCAAAGGGAAGGCTCCAATCCGGTGGTTGAATGATGGGCGCGGAAACTAGTGCTTCCTTCAAGGTGTGGAAGGCTTGCAAGCATTCCCCTGAAAAAACAAAAGGAGTATCTTTAGCGAGCAAGGAAGTAAGTGGTCGGGCAATCAAGGCGAAATCCTTGATGAAGCGGCGATAAAACCCCGCATGACCAAGGAAGCCTCTAATGCCCTTGACATTAATAGGAGGAGGAAGTTTTTCGATTACCTCAATCTTTGCTTTATCTACCTCAATTCCTCTCGAGGAAACAAGATGCCCGAGAACTATACCTTCCGTGACCATGAAGTGACACTTCTCCCAATTTAGAGTGAGATTGTTTTGTTGGCACCTTTTAAGGACTTTAGTAAGATTGGCCAAACAAGAGTCAAACTCACTTCCATAAACCGAAAAATCATCCATAAAAACTTCCATAATATTTTCAATGTAATCGGAAAATATGGATGTCATACACCTCTGAAAGGTGGCGGGAGCATTACAAAGACCAAATGGCATCCTACGGTAGGCATAGGTACCATAAGGACAAGTAAAAGTGGTCTTTTCTTGGTCATCTTCGTGTAAAGGGATTTGGAAGAATCCCGAATACCCATCTAGATAGCAAAAGTATTTATGCTTAGCTAGGCGTTCAAGCATTTGATCAATGAAGGGCAATGGGTAATGGTCTTTTCAGGTAGCTTTATTTAGTTTCCTATATTCAATGCACATTCTCCATCCCGTGACGGTGCGTGTAGATATGGGCTCACCTTTTTCATTTTTTATGACTGTCATCCCCCCTTTCTTGGGGACGACGTGAACGGGGCTAACCCATCTACTGTCAGAGATGGGATAAATGATACCGGCGTCGAGCAATTTTAGGATCTCCTTTTTTACCACCTCCTTCATATTCGGATTTAACCGCCTTTGAGGCTCTATGGAGGTGGCGTCGGTATCTTCCAAATGGATCCTATGTGTGCAAAGCCTAGGGCTTATCCCTTTTAGATCGGAGATAGTGTAGCCAAGGACATCCTTGTGGCTCCTAAGAACGTCCAGGAGTTTTTCAAGTTGATCTTGCATGAGGTGGGAGTTTACTATCACCGGGAAAGTTAATTTATTACCCAAAAAGGCATACCTTAGATTCGGAGGTAATTGTTTAAGTTCTACCTCAAGAGGTGCTGCTCCTTCTACTTCATCAGCTCGCATGAGTTTGGATTCTTCCTTGTCATCCGGGTTTAGCTCATGTTCTGGTGGTGCGCTCTCTTGTGAAGAGTCAGACTCACTACTTAGTGAGGACGAGGCATCGAAATAGGCACTCTCCGATTCTGTGCTAGCTTCGTCAAAACCTTCACTCTGCTCAGGTTCGTGCCTGGAATCAAGAAACACATCAGACGATTCATAGAAGCAAGAGTGAGCGTCATAGAGTGTAACTCCCTGAATGTCGGTTTGCTCGAAGGATTCTTCGGGAGTATAGTGTTCTTCGACATTTGTTCTACCTTCTTCGAAATATAATTTGTCGTCGATCACATCAACTCTGACATTGCCCCCGATAGTCCCCTCCGGGGAGACTTGGTCCATCATAAAACTAGCAAACAGTTGTTCGTCGGGGTCCTTGACATCGATAGCAAAATCTCCGGTAGCGTGGACCTCGTTGACAAGCTCCTTAAGGAGGTCTGTGAAGGAGTCATAATCTTCCTGACTGAGCTCCGTTGTCGACATTGCATCCTCCATTCTCCTTGTTAAGATCTTATGCAAAATACGGGGAGAATATGCAGATGGGGCTGCGAACAGAGTTAGAACAAGATATAGAAGAAAGTAAAGAAAGAAAGGAAGAAAGAAGAAATAACCGGGTGGTCGATGCCGAACACCGTCAAAATGTCTTCCCCGGCAACGGCGCCAAAAACTTGATCGCCCCGGGATGTAACCCGAAGAACGGTTGTAGTTTTACCGCAAGCGCACGATATAGAGGCGAGCGGGTTATCGAACACAGGGAGGACGAATGAAAGTGCTTGCTCCAATCAACCTGGCTATTTAAGAACAAAAAGGAGAATTTGCCTTTGGCGATCCTGGCACAATCGTCAGACAAAGTACGGAAATATCAAATCAAATAAAGAACGTCTAGGGAATGGGGAATCCCCGCTACTCACCGTATTTCGTCCATGTGGTTCATTGGTATCAAAATTACTAGAATAAAATTTTGGATGAACTAGTTGCAACTAAATGTAGAACCTAGCTCACGCTCTCGCGCTGTTGCCGGTCTATAGCTATCTTAGGTTTTGGGTCCAATCTCTTGCAAACCCTAGCCTAGGCAAGCTAGCATTAGGATCAACATCATCGTTCAATCGCGCCCCGAGCCCACTCTCGTGCAAACTCAGGCCACGACCTAGGTTGGGATAGTTCCTACCCGTCCAATCTCTTGCAAACGGGTATCGGCATGGAATTGCAACCGGAAACCCTAGTATCGGTCCAATCTCTTGCAAACCGATACTACGGAAATTCGATTCCAACCCAATTCGGATTTCTAGGGTTTCCTATCGAATTAGGATCCAATCTCATACAAATCCCAATCGATATGAATACCTAGCCATCCGTAGTAAATCGATCCCAATCTAACCCAATAGCAATTCTAGCAAAATTTCTACCAATTCATCACAAATCTGAAATTGGGCTCGTAGGGTTCATCCCCACGCCTCAAGACGTGGAGACTACTCACAATTCATAGCACAAACACAAAAATAATCAATGAAATTAACAATAGAATTCATCACAATATTGAGATATGCAATAAAAATAGTATTTTTAGGGGAGAGAGACACAAACCAATGGAGTTCTTCAAATAATCCAACAAAAATCAACTTTTGTCTCCTCTCCAATCACAAGAATAAAGCTAAAAAGTTAATCTAAAAAGCTGCAAAAATCTAAGAGAAAAGCTCTCTAACCTAGGGTAAAAACAGGGGTTAAATACCCACATGGGTTAAATACCCCCCAAAATCGTCCAAAATATGTGACCAAAATGCCCCTGCGCAGCCTGAAATCCGCAATTTTCGCTACAGGCAGCGCGTCGCACTCGGCCGAGTGACAAAAGTCGCTCGGCCGAGTGAGAAACCCTGTAAATTTCCAGTAAGTCTGGGTCTTCGGGGGTCTTCACTTCGGGAGTCGCTCGGCCGAGTGAGTTGTCGTCACTCGGCCGAGTGAGTTGTCGTCACTCGGCCGATGGCTTCTTGGTACTCGGGCGGTCGGCATTTGCTACTCGGCCGAGTGGGTCTTCTGAAGCTCAGGCAGACGAAAAACAGTAAGTTGGCGATTTTTGAATGGCTTCGTCTGGGCGCCACTCGGGCGGACGGGATTTCGTCACTCGGCCGATGTGGCTTCCGATGCTCGGCCGAGTGCACGTATGAAACGTATCCGATCTGGTCGGCCGAGCGGTGTCTCGCTGGTCGGCCGAGTGACTCCTTCACTCGACCGAGTGGGACACCAAAAATGCTCAAACAGCTTGTTTTGGCCTCCTTGTCGCTTCTGCAACGTTCTTTCTTCTTCCGCTCCTCTCCAACAGCAAAATACCCCTCGGGGAGGTCGTCGGTGACACTCTGGAGTAGGCGCATCTCGAGATCACTCCAAATCGCTCCAAATCACCTGAAATGTGACAAAAACAACAAATCGTGAAAAGCATCGCAATATCGTCGATATATCGTGAAAAACATGATTTGGGCGATCTAAATGGCATGCAAACATGCGGGAAAAAAGTGTAAAATAAGGAGTGATCAATTGCTCAATCCAATGGCCACAATGTTTGCATCTTTTGCAGGCTATTTAAGGCATTGCTTAAGGATGTTAGGTCATGCCTTTATAATAGCTTTGAAGAACTTGAAGCTAGGTTGTTGATCATTGATCGATTGAGATAGATTTAAAGAGATCTTAGAATAGATTAGAACCTAAAAGAGAAAGATTTGGTCTTTTGGGATTTATTGGGCTCTTGTGTCATCTTGTTTTTACTTTAGTTCTTATGTGTGATTTGATAGTGGGATCTTTGTGTTTATATAAGTATTTACTCACTTGAGGGTGAAGAAGAAGTCGGTGTAAAAGCTTGTATTCTCTGATCAGATAGTGGGTCATCTCGGATGCCAAAGTAGGTCAAAGATTGAATGAACAAGTGTATTTGTTGTGTCTCATTTACTTTCTGCACTTGTTTAGTGATTTTCTTTGTTTGTTGTCTTTGCTCCGGCAAAATCCAGATCGGGTGAGATTGTTTGTTGTTTTGGTTATCCAATTTTTGTGAATTCTACTTCCTAACTAGCTGTAGGATTTGCTAGTTCCGCATGGATCTTTTCTCAACAAGTTGAACTGTTCAATAAGTAGTAAAATATTTCTTACTTGAAGGAGATGGCACTCAGGTATTCCACTATTCAAACTTTTCTTCGATAATCGAATTCTTGATTGTTACAAGATTGATCAAGAACAGACAATGAAAAACACAAACAAAGAACACATAGATTTACGTGGAAACCCCAAGGCAGGGAAAACCACGGGCAGAGAAGAGAAATTCACTATATCGAAGATCTGGTACAAAGGGGGGAGAAGTGCGGCGACTAAAATAGGTTAAAGCCGAAACCCTAGATTACATCATATTTATATGAGGAAACCCTATCGGCCCGATCCCTCCGCTACCACCACAGAGTCCTGAAAATTTCCCAATAAATGTCGCACCGCGAGCTCTTCGGGTCGGGTCATAAAACCGGATTCGAGTCACACACTCTAACATTGATCAACATATTCTTTAACATGGATACACAGACAATCCTTCGGTTTTATCTTGTTAGTTAACGGTCAAAAACTGAATAGTCATAGGGTGCTAGAACTGTTCTCATCTTGGATCAGACAAGCAAAGGTTTACTAGTTCAGATGAACCTACATTGTCCCAATATTATTGCCTTTTAAATTCCATTGTCATTTTTAAAGCACGGCGTGTGTGCTCAATTTAAACTGCTTGCATCCATTTTATCTTTACGAGTGAGTAGGTTGGCGAGTTGGTCTCCTGATCAAGGTTGAATGAGTCCCCATTTCTCAGGTTGTCTGATTACCAACAATCTCATGTCTGAGGGAGGTTGTTTATGTCTCGCTAAATTTGTATCCCTTTTTAAATCATTATCTTAAGAGAAAGTTGTAATATTTATCCCTTTGTTTTCTATTAAGCTTCATTCAAAAACCTTTCTAGCATCCCAGTCGCCATTACTGAATCAGCTGTTAATCCATCTACATTTATATTGTCAACAAGGCACTCCCACATTTTTTTCCATTAATTTTTGTTTCAGTTTGTCCAAGTAAATCGAAATACAAGCGGGACTTTCCTCTATGCCAGCTATCGAAAATCCAGACAGCGAAAGCCAAGCTAATACCCAGATTCTGACGCATGATTATCTTACTTACTAATAACGAACCCCCAACTAAAAAACTTGCTCTCTTACGCAATTGAGGTTGAGGACTTCTTGCAACGATTTTTTTAATACGCAACTTATGTTTATCTCTATATATATAACTCAGAACTGCCAGCTTAAATTCCCATTGGGTGCCAGAAGGCAAAGTTATAGTATTAGTGCTCCAGCATTCTCTATTGAAGAAGAAGAAGGGTATATAATTGGCTTCTTCCCTCTTCATTCCAAGAGTAGTCCTCCCTCTCTCTTGCTTTGTCATCTTCGTTTCATCTTGGTTCATTGCTTGGCATGGCCTGGTCTCTTCTATTCCTATCGTGTGCACTCGCGAGTCTGGTTTATGCAGCCCAAGCAGCTGTGGTGGAGCACACATTTCATGTATGAAATCTAATTAAGCAGATTTAGCCAATAATCATTTTGTTGTTCTTTATCACTAATGATTATGTTACCAATTTCTGTTTTAACATATAGTTATTCTTGTAATGTGTTCGTTTAAATAACAACCACTTACATATGATCAACATGAAGCAAGTCATTAGATGAAGGGCGATGAGACTGAATCTCCAACTTAATTTGTAGCCGGCCATAGTTTGTATTATCTTTTTATTTTGCATGTATAGACTATAGATATGTTTTTACTTTTTCCGTATTCTTTACTGTTGTGATACGGGTGCTTTTTATTGTCTTTGGAAATAGATTTACTTTTGCCTGACTTCTCATAAGATCGAGTTGACTAATAATATCGCTATTTTATTTTTGGAAACCGAACAGAAAGTGGTAAAATTCAAGAAGGATAGCACGTCAAATTCCTTATATTACCCTGAGGTCTAATTTTCACAAAACTAACTTTGTCATTCACGGTTTTCCTACAACAGACACATCAACTGCATAGAATAGTATCATGTACTTTAATTACCCAATTTGCTCATCTAACGTGTTTAACTGTAAAGAAGAAATATAAGTTTAAATTTTTATAAAACTACCCTTATCTTTCACAGTTTTCACACGACACTATTATCTTTCACACAACCACATTTGTAGTTAACATTGTTAGATGAGAGAATTGGAAAAAGTGAAGTATATGATAGAGTAGATCTCTAATTTAAGTAGTGTGGGAAAACTATGAAAAATGAAGTTAGTTTTCTGAGAACTAACCTTACATCTAATGTAAATTTACACAGGTTAGAAAAAATCATGATAGTTGTAGTAGCAAGTAAAAGGAGAAGCGTTTGTGTGGCATATTAATTAATTATGATTTATAACCACGCGTTTTAAGCTTATGCTCCCCAGTTGAAAATTTATAAGATAAGTATTCTCTATTGAAAATATCTCTATAGCGATCATGCCTTGTTTTCTCTTCAGGAATAGCTAAGCATGATTTTTCCCATATGTGAAATAGGAGGAGAAGAATAATAGGTAGTATAACGATAATATTATGCAACCATTTGGACTTTGCCTATGGTCCAACAGTTGGAATATTTTTGCATGCATGTAACTTGGATGTGTATGTGAAAAGTATCACATCAGCTTATATATGGTATCAGACAAAAAATAGTGACATTATTCTTCGATTACTATTGGATAGTTTGTATAGGACTATGGCCTTCTCTCAACTACTCAAACAAACCATGTTGTCAGCCTGCACGGCAACTTGCAATATTAAGCGAAACCTGCAATGACATCATCTACATCTTAAGTCCCTTTCTTTTAGTAGATGTTGGGTTGAATATTTCAACTAACCCTACCAACTCCACCCCCATATGATTAAAAGAAGATAACAACCCATGATGGCAACTAGAAACCTTCACATCAACGAAATTATAAGAACTACTCAGTTTATATATTAATTTTAACAGTGGCTATTATATTAATCTAGTGGAAAATGCTTCCCGTAGAGTATGACCATGATTTCAAGTTCATCGTAGCACCTTATTTTGTTTATTTTGAGGTTAGGTTGGCAATCTGACTGTAAGGCGGATGTGCAAGAACCATGTCATCACTGCAGTTAACGGCCGCCTCCCGGGACCGACAATACGAGTTCATGAGGGAGATACTCTCCTCGTTCATGTCCTCAACGAGTCGCCATATGAAGTCTCAATTCACTGGTAAAACTTTAACCAGCGTCCTAAATGTCCTGCAGGCGTTAATGATGATCAATATGCTGGAGTTAATTTTGATAATATTGTTGGACGCAGGCATGGGATATTTCAGATGCTGAGCGCATGGGCAGATGGTCCGAGCTACATAACTCAATGTCCGATGGCTCCTGGCAGAAGCTACACTTACAGGTTTAACATCGTGGGGCAAGAAGGCACTCTCTGGTGGCATGCGCATTTCTCGACGCTGCGAGCAACGGTGTACGGTGCGCTAATTATAAAGCCCAAGGCCGGCACCAAAGCATATCCCTTCCCCAAACCCCACAAAGAAGTGCCGATTTTGTTAGGTATGTTAAATTTTACAGTTGTTTAGGGGGATATATACATGGTAAAAACATGATTGACTGAAAAATGGTAATGTATATGCAGGGGAGTGGTGGAATGCCAATGTTATGGATATCGATAGGGAAGCAATTGCAGCCGGGGTTCCTCCGAATATATCGGATGCATTTACCATTAACGGAAGGCCCGGCGACCTTTACCGCTGTTCTAACAAACGTACGTATGATCATACAAGTGTATATCACGTATCCAACAGTCATTTCGTTCTTGATTTGCTCATGTATATAAATATTTCTATCGTACACTTCTTTCAATCTAGTAATCATTTGTGTTGTTCCATGCTGCGTGCAGACACATTCAAGCTTCCGGTGGAGCAAGGGAAGACCTACTTGCTCCGAATCATCAACGCTGCACTCGATGCCCAGCTCTTCTTCAAGGTGGCCGGGCACACATTAAAAGTCGTCGGAGCAGATGCCTGCTACACCGAACCGTACACCACCGACGTATTGGTTCTTGCACCGGGGCAGACCGTCGATGCCCTGATGGTTGCGGATGCGCCCCCTGGACACTATTACATTGCCGCACGTCCTTACATGAGTCTAGGCATCCCTTCCCCATTTGACAACACCACCACCACCGGCATCGTCCATTACAAGTCGGCCGGCCAACAAAAAGGAAGACCGTTGATGCCGATCCTGCCGGCTTTTGGCGACATAAAAACCGCGATGCGATTCTACGGCGCCCTGAAATCTCTGATCCGCCCTGGCCGGGTCACGGTCCCTTACCACGTCGACGAGCGCATGTTCGTCACCATTGGCGTGAACCTGGCAGCATGCGGCGCAGACCAGCCCAAGTGCAAACAGTTTGCGGTGGCCGCCGGCATGAACAACGAATCGTTCGCGTTCCCCCGGAGGATGTCTCTGTTGGAGGCTCATTTCAAGGGGGCAAAAGGGGTCTACACGACGGACTTCCCCGATCACCCGCCGATGGTGTTTGATTTCACAAACACTAGCATCAGCAACGACCTCGGCCTTCTCTTCACGACCAAGGCCACAAAGGTGAAGAAGCTCAAGTACAACGCGACGGTGGAGATGATCCTGCAGAACACGGCGCTGATCGGAGTAGAGAGCCATCCGATGCATCTCCATGGGTTCAACTTCTTCGTGTTGTCTCAGGGGTTGGGTAATTACCCGCCGGCAACGGCTTGGAAGAGCTACAACCTCCTGAATCCTCAGGAAAGGAACACCATTGCGGTTCCCCCTGGTGGGTGGGCGGTCATCAGATTCAAAGCCAACAACCCTGGTATCTTTCTTCTTCTCCAAGCTCTTAGTTAAATACAAATATACCGTTTTTTCAACCAAAAATAACTTTAAATACTCTCATCTGTCTTATTATAGTATCGAATGGTTCACTGCTAATTATCATAACCAACCAAAATTGATGGATGATTATGAGTCGTATAAATGGAAAAACTATACTTAATACCATAGGAATGTGATCAGACATTGACTTAAAATAGTCAATTGCATTGTATGCTATTAAAGAAGCAGGCCAGCAGTTTGATTCCAAAACTGATAGCGACACTATAACGAACATTTTTGACAAAAACTGCCATCTGATGCTGATGACAATTCTGATGCTGATGCTGCTGCAGGTATATGGTTTATGCACTGCCACCTCGATGTTCATCTGAGCTGGGGTTTAGGGATGGCATTCGAGGTCGAGAATGGGCCGGACGCCTCGTCAACACTCCCTCCGCCTCCGCCGGACTTCCCCAGTTGCCACTAGAAGAAGAAGAAGAAGAAGAAGAAAGCCATATAATCATACTCGATTTCCAAATACCTTCCAGATTGCAGGACAACAGGACATTGAAGCCTGATTCTTATTATTTAGATACATAATAAAAGTGTGCTGGAAGCTTGCATCAGTCTAAAGAATTGTGTTTCTTGGAATCAACATATAATCATTGTAACTGCCAGGATTTTTTTCTTCACATGGATATTATTTAGATACTGGAGATTGGAAATACATGTCATAATTATTAATCTATACGTGAATTCGTGGTTCTTGGCAGTTGCCTGTTTGTTGTACAATGAGCTTTCAAATTGTTTCAGAGTGTTTTCACACTACAAGGCGTTGACCGTGGACAACTCGGTCAACGTGGTCAAGGGGCCCACTTGGGTCCCTCAGGGGCTTCGAATTGGTGCTGATGGGGCGAGGGGAAGCCTCGGCCCTGGTTGAGACGCTCGGCCTCGGTCGGACGAGCGCGGCCTTGGAGGTAGGATGACGAGGGGTAGCCTCATGTCGTCCTGCTAGATGCGCGGTCGGCGAAGGGTGAGGGGAAGCCTCGGCCTTAGTTGAGACGCTCGGCCTCGGTAGGATGTGCTCGGCCTCGGCTGGCGGACGGTGAGGGGAAGCCTCACTCGTCCAGCTGAATGTGTGGTTGGAGGGGGGCGAGGGGAAGCCTCGGCCCGTTGATCAGCTGTCCGCCTGCGTAGACGAGAACGCTCGTCAGGGGGCCGGACCTAGGTTCCGGCCAAATTCCCTCCGATGCCTAAGTCAGATAGAGATCTGAAAGAGGAGGCCCGGCGGAGACGGTTCGACTCGTGAGGAGATCGGAACGGCGTCTCTCGGCGCGAGCGGGGGAGGAAGGAGATGAAATGGGGGAGCTAGGTCGTTGATGGAGTACCTTAGGTTTTAGATACCTGAGATGTGGTCCCTTTCTTCGTCGTCTTCCTAGCCCTTTTATAGAGCTCCCAGCGTGATTGCCTCTGGCCCACGTCCCACGCCCGCCCTCAATCGTGCCCCCTCAATCCGCCCCCCCGCCACCGCTCCCTACGCCATGCCAGCACCTCCCCATTACCGCCATTTAGTGGTCGCGCAACCGGGGGAGCGGTTATCGCAGGAGTGGGTGAGTGACCAGCGGGTTATCGGGGCCGGGTCGGATCGACATTCGAGAGGGTCCCTTATAGGGCCTTGTAGAATGGGCTTGAAGGCGCAGATGGGCTCTCGACCAGTAGTCGGGCTCCTGGGCTCGTGTCTTTTGGGTCTCAGTCAAATAGGCGTAACAATTGCCCCCATCGGTCGGGTTGATCGGCTTTGGCCGGTTCGGCTCGGCCGATGTGACTTCTGCCGATTTTGACAAGCTCGCCGGTCGATGCCGACTCATTTATTAGTCGTCATCATGAGTTTGGCCCGTTCGATATTTTTAAGGCGCGGGCTCCGAAGCGCCGTCGGTCCTCTGACGCTGCCACGTGTAGCGGCAAGCTTATCCCCACCGCTCGCGGGGTCTTCTTAAGTTGAGAAACCGAGGGGTTCGTGAGCCGCCATCTCGCCGTCTTCTTCTTTGCGCTGATCCTTATTCTTCCTTCCTCTGCCCTGGAGGTAGCGGACCGGGAGAGAGCCTTGGCTCTGGCTGCGAAGTCGGAGGCCGAGGAGCGGCTTGCCGAGCTCTTGAGAAGCACCGAAGCGTCTGGAGGAGCCGAGCAGATCCCCAACCCTGCTGCTGCCTCCGAGGTCTTGGAGCTCTCCGATCGTCTGGAAGCGGCGGAGGAGCAGGCGAGGGCCCTCCTTGCCCAACTTGGCGAGAAATCCAGGGAGATCGAGAAGGAGAGGGCGGAGCACCAACGCCAGATCGAGACCTTAGAGGCCCGGATGCGTGGGCTCGAGGAGGTGGATCCGGACCGGATCGCTCAGGATGCCGTGGTGGAGTATGCCACCTCCTTTGTGGAGACCGCCTTGTCGGAGGCGTTCGAGAAGGGCTTTGTCCGGTGTCAGTCCGAGATCCAAAAGAAGTTCCCACTCTCGGGGGTCAACTTCGAGGATCTTCGGATGCACCCTGACGTCGAACGGAGTAAGGGGGAAGACCCTAGTGGGCTGCCAGCCTGTGGCTCCACCGGTGCCTTCGAAGAAAATTGAGGGAGGGGAATGCCCCTCGGCCTCTTCGTGCGCCTCTCTGTATATCTTTTTGCTTTATCTGGAAAGGAATGAATTCAAAAATAAATTTATTTCATAGGAAACGATACATTTATTGAAAGTACTTGCGTAAATGTTCCGCATTCCAAGTGTGAGTGAGAATCCTCCCCTCCACATCAGCTAGTCGGTAGGCTGCGGGTCCGAGGACCTCGACGACTTTGTAGGGTCCCTCCCATCTAGCCGCAAGCTTCCCTTTGCGAGCGGTATCAGTGTTGAAGCCCAATTTCCGGAGGACCAAGTCCCCAAGGTGGAAGCTTCTTCCCCGCACCCGAGCGTTGTAGTATCGGGCCACCTTCTGCTTCTGGCGGATGATGGTGGCCAGTGCCTACTCCCGTCGCTCACCGAGGAGCTCCAGACTGAGCCCCAAGCCCTGCGAGTTCCTGTCTTCGTCAAAGTATTTGATGCAGAGAGATTCCTCGCCCAATTCGACCGGCACCACCGCCTCGGCCCCGTAGGTGAGCATGAACGGGGTCTCGCCAGTGGCCTCCTTGCGCAGAAATCTTTAAACCCTGCGGAGTCGAACTGCTTCCCGTTGTCTGTGACGATGGCCCGTGGCACTCCGAATCTGGAGATGATGGAATTCCATACGAAGCTTTTTGCCTTCTTCCACGTGATGGTGGCCAGCGGTTCGGCCTCGATCCACTTGGTGAAGTAGTCCACCGCCACAATTAGATACTTCCGTTGCCCTCGTCCAGGTTTAAACGGTCCGAGGATGTTGAGCCCCCATTTCGCAAAGGGGATGGGGCTCACGATAGGGATGAGCTCTGACGGGGGAGTCGAGGTGTGGTGGGCATACCTCTGGCATTCTTGGCATTTTTGGACGTAGCTCGTTGCATCTTGGGTCAGGGTCGGCCAGTAGTATCCCTGCCTCAAGATCTTCTGTGCTACTATCTTGCCCCCGTGGTGATTCCCGCAGATCCCTTCGTGAATCTCCCGTAGGACGTAGTCAGCTTCCTGCGGTCCGATGCACTTCAAGTATGGGAGGACGTCCGTCTTGGTCCAGCGTCTCCGGTAGAGCGTCCCTTTGTGGATCACGTATCGGAGCGCCTTTCTCTCCAGGGTTCGGCGTTCGTCCCCATCGGTCAGCACCTCCCCATGAGTGAGGTACCGGATGATCGGGTCCATCCAGGTGGGTTCCTGGTCGATTGCCATCACCTCGTGCTCTTCCGTGCTGGGGGACTGCAGGCTCTCCACGTAGATGGTGTGGCCCAGCTCTTTTGGAGAGGACGAGGCCAGCTTCGACAATGCATCTGCCCGCGCATTCTCTGATCGCGGGAGGTGCAAGACTTCCACGTTCTTGAACTTGGACATCGCCGCTCTGGCAACAGGGAGATACCTCTGCATCGCCTCCTCCCGTGCCTCGTAACTCCCCAAGAGTTGGTTGACAATGAGCTTCGAGCAATTACCGTCGCTGGGTCTTCTTCCTCTGGGGGTCCATTTCCTCCCGTTGTGCACTCGGCGATGAAGTCGGCTAGAGCCTGCCCTTTGATGGCCGTGCGCGGTTTGAATCGGAGGTCGAACTCGCTCAGTTCCACTCCCCAGTTCAGCATTCTCCCCATTCGGTCGAATCTCTTGAGGTTCTGCTCCAGTTGTGAGTCGGTCAGGATCAGTATGGTGTGGGCCTGGAAATAGGGTCGGAGCCTTCGTGTTGAGAGGACGAGGGCGTACGCCAGTTTCTCCATGGGCGAGTATCGTACCTCCGCCCCCTTTAAGATCCGGCTCGTGTAATATACCGGCCACTGCACCCCACCGTCTTCCCGGATCAGCACCGAACTCACAGCTTCCTCCGCGCACGCCAGGTAAAGGCTCAGCGACTCCCCTTCCCGTGGCTTGGACAGGAGAGGCGGGCTGCGGAGATACTCTTTGAGGTCTCCGAACGCCCTGGAGCAGTCTTCGTCCCACAGTATCGTCTTCCTATTGTCTGAAGGTTCCGCGATCGCTTTCCTCAGGACCTTGAAGAAGGGGAGCGATCTTTCCGCTGATTTGGAAAGGAATCGCCCCAAAGCTGCGATGCGCCCGTTCAGCCTCTGCAGCTCTTTGATCGTCATCTGCTCACGCATGTTGATCAGCGCCTCGATCTTGTCAGGATTAGCTTCAATGCCACGGTTAGTTATCATAAATCCCAAGAATTTGCCAGATCTTACCCCGAACGTGCACTTCGCGGGGTTGAGTCGAATGTGGTGTCGCCGCAACCGCTCGAAGGTCTCCCGCAGGTCGGCGATGTGGTCTTCCGGTCGCCTTGACTTGACGAGCATGTCGTCGACGTAGACCTCCAGGTTCCTCCCGATCTGGGAGCTAAAAACCTTGTTGACCATTCTCTGGTAGGTGGCCCCTGCGTTCTTCAAGCCAAAGGGCATCTTCTTGTAGCAGTAAGTTCCCCGGTCCGTCGTAAAGGCTGTCATTTCTTCGTCCCGGGGGTCCATCTGGACTTGATTGTACCCTGAGTAAGCGTCCATGAAGCTAAGCATCTCATACCCCGAGGCGTTGTCCACAGGTGGTCGATGCGTGGCAGGGGGTAGCTGTCCTTGGGACAGGCTTTGTTGAGGTCACTGAAGTCCACGCACATTCGCCACTTACCATTGGGTTTCCTGACCATCACCACGTTCGACAGCCACTCCGGGTACCAGACCTCTCGTATGAAGCCGGCGTCAAGGAGACGCTCCACTTCCTCGGAGGCTGCCTTCATCTTCTCGCCGCCCAGGTTACGCTTCTTCTGCCTGACCGGCTTGAAGTTGGGGTCGACGTTGATCTGGTGGACGATCACCTGGGGGTCTACGCCGGGCATGTCCTCTGGTGACCAAGCAAAGATGTCTAGGTTCGCCTCCAGGCATTCGATCAGCTGATCCCTCAGGTCCTGGCTCAGCCCTCTTCCGATCGAGACGAACCGGCCCTCGATGTCCGTGACCGGGATCTGCTCTTTCTCCTCCGCAGGGGCGGGCCTAGGCCCACTCCTCAAGTCGAGCGCGGCCATCCGGTCGGCTAGACGATCCTCGGGACCTTCCTCCGCTAGTTGATAGCAGGTACTCGGTCTCCCCGCGTCGCCTTCGACCTGCCCCGTCCCCCCGGGCATTCAGAACTTGATGGTCTGATGGAGGGTCGAGACTACCGCGCCGACGGCGTTGAGTAGGGGTCGGCCGATGATCCCATTGTATTCTGACCCGATCCCCAACACGATGAATTCCACCGCAAGGGTCACCGAGTCTGGTGCGTCTCCGAGCGTTACCGGGAGATGGATCGTGCCGATGATGGGGGTGGAGTGACCCGTGAATCCAACCACGGGACCTGAGCGAGGTCGTAAATCTTCTCTCCGCCGCCCCATCTTTTCCAGGGTTGACATGAAGAGGACGTCACAGGAGCTGCCGGTGTCGACAAGCAGCCGCCGTACCATGGTTGTGTCGATGACCACTGACACCACCAAAGCCACGTCCGAGCTGCGCGCCGTTACAGTTGCACTCGGTCTCCCGACCGGTGGTGACGGGGAGGGTCTCCCGGCCCTTTCCTCACGATCCTCCTCGCGTCGGGCCTGTGCCCATTCCCGCCAACGATGGCGGGCCCTGTCGCCTCGCGTCAGGGCCTTGCTCTCCTCTCGCCGAGATGGGGGAGATCGCGTCATCACAGATGTGGTTTGTTTCTTCGTGGGATAGTTCGTTCCCACAGACGGCGCCAGATGTTTCAGAGTGTTTTCTCACTACAAGGCGTTGACCGTGGACAACCCGGTCAACGTGGTCAAGGGGCCCACTTGGGTCCCTCAGGGGCTTCGAATTGGTGCTGATGGGGCGAGGGGAAGCCTCAGCCATGGTTGAGACGCTCGGCCTCGGTCGGACGAGCGCGGCCTTGGAGGTAGGATGACGAGGGGTAGCCTCAGTCGTCCTGCTAGATGCGCGGTCGGTGAAGGGCGAGGGGAAGCCTCGGCCTTAGTTGAGACGCTCGGCCTCGGTAGGATGTGCTCGGCCTCGGCTGGCGGACGGTGAGGGGAAGCCTCACTCGTCCAGCTGAATTTGTGGTTGGAGGGGGGCGAGGGGAAGCCTCGGCCCGTTTATCAGCTGTCCGCCTGCGTAGACGAGAACGCTCGTCAGGGGGCCAGACCTAGGTTCCGGCCAAATCCCCTCCGATGCCTAAGTCAGATAGAGATCTGAAAGAGGAGGCCCGGTGGAGACGGTTCGACTCATGAGGAGATCGGAACGGCGTCTCTCGGCGCGAGCGGGGGAGGAAGGAGATGAAATGGGGGAGCTAGGTCGTTGATGGAGTACCTTAGGTTTTAGATACCTGAGATGTGGTCCCTTTCTTCGTCGTCTTCCTAGCCCTTTTATAGAGCTCCCAGCGTGATTGCCTCTGGCCCACGTCCCACGCCCGCCCTCAATCGTGCCCCCTCAATCCGCCCCCTGCCGCCGCTCCCTACGCCATGCCAGCACCTCCCCATTACCGCCATTTAGTGGTCGCGCAACCGGGGGAGCGGTTATCGCAGGAGTGGGTGAGTGACCAGCGGGTTATCGGGGCCGGGTCGAATCGACATTCGAGAGGGTCCCTTATAGGGCCTTGTAGAATGGACTTGAAGGCACAGATGGGCTCTCGACCAGTAGTCAGGCTCCTGGGCTCGTGTCTTTTGGGTCTCGGTCAAATAGGCGTAACACAAATAATGGAAGGAATCTGAAAGTTTACTATATATTGTCCTTTGTGGCAACGAGTCAATTAAATGTTCTAATTAAATCCGCAGACGACACTTTGGTTCAAATTTTATTAAGAATGCAACACAACGTGGAACAGATCACTATATTCAATATTGTTGGCGGCCAAATGGGATATTTAAAATGTTAAAATTGGGCCATTTGGGTGGCTTCTTTTCATCACTCGAAGGTTTAGGATTGAACCCACTAGGAAACAAGGTGTTTACGAGTGTTTTCTCACCACTGACTCTTTGACCGACAACTAAGCAGTCAACGTGGTCAAGGGACCGGTTGAGATCCCTCGGTCACGCCGTGCTCATGTGGACACAACGTGGGTAGGCGATGGAGACGAAGACGAGCGGAAGCCCCGAGCGGAGCGTCGGTCCTCGGTCCTCGGTCGGTGCGAGGCGGAAGGAAAGCCTCGGCTTCGTAGAATGTGCTCGGCTTTGATGGGACGAGCGTCGAGGGGTAGCCTCGGCGCCTTCGCTATCGCTTGGTCTTCGGTCGGTGGCGGTGCCCACTTGTAGCGGGCGGGATCGTCTTGCGCTGAGAAGTGGCCTCGGCGCCTCGTTCGGTTCCTTTCTGGACAGACGAGAGAACTCGTCGGGGGGGGGGGGGGGTCAGACATTGGTTCCGGCCAAGTCCACTCCGATACTAAAGTCATATTAGGGCCTGAGGAGTGCCCGACGGGTAGGTACGACTCGAGAGGAGATCGATACGCTGACCCTCAATCCGAACAAAGGGAAGGGAAAATATGGCGAAAGCAAGGTCGTTGATGGTGTACCTCCGATTTCGTTACCTGGGATTCCATCCCTTTTTTTGGTCGTCCTCCTTGCCTTTTTATGGAGCTTGGCACACGTTCGCACCTGAACCACGTCCCCTCACCGGTCCTCCACTCACGCCCCCGTCTTCCGCCCCTGTGATGGCGCCTGCGTGCGTCGTGGGTTCATAGATTAATGGCCTCTTAATGGCCATTAAGGTTTCGCGCCCCTGAGGGAACGGTTGACTCTGAAGAGTACGCGCTGATCGTGCATCTTCTGAGTCGGGGCCGGGTCTGGCTTCGAGTCCGTCCTTGGGCTCCGTCTCACTCGTGGGCTTCCCATTCTTGGCTTGTGCCTGGGTCTCCGGTTTCTGGGCCTCTCCAAAATAGTCGTATCACAAGGTAATTTTCAAATAAGGATATTATTGAATTGTAGGTCTACTGTAAATGCGTACTCAAGATGGACACATGCATGGCAACAAGCAGCGATTCCATGTGAGGGAGCCAATTGGCTCAGTGCTGGATATCTCCATTTCGATGTGGATGTTGAAATGTTCGAGGCTCGGTTCGGTTGCCTTTAGACCTTTTCTCCCAAAGAAACCCGTTTCCATGTAATTAATTAACTGTTATAATTAATATCTGCAGACGGACACGTTGGTTCAAATTTTATTTAGAATGCAACACACCATGGAACAGATCAATTTCCCACATTCACTATATTCAACACTGTTGGCGGCCAAATGGGACATTTAAAAGGTTAAAATTGGGCCATTTGAGTGGCTTCTTTTCATCATCGAAAGTTTAGAATTGAACCCACTAGGAAACTAGGAAATTTTCAAATTAAAGATATTATGAATTGTAGGCCTAATGTAAATACCTACTCGAGATGGACACAGTGCAACAGAGTTCGTTTCCATGTGAGGGAGCCAATTGGCTCAGAGCTGGATATCTCCATCTCGACGTGGAAGTTAAAAAGTTCGAGTTCCGGTCGGTTGATTTAATCCTTTTCTAGGGGAAAACAGTGTCCATGTAAACAAATAAAAACCACCCTTGGAGACTGATTTAAATTGTCATTCCCCACAAAAACATATATGACCCACAAAATAGCCTACTCTGAGAGGAATGTGTTGAAGTTCATTCTTCAAATTTCACCTTGGTATGTAGTGATGTCTGACCGCTTGATGCCCAATGTACGGCTGTCACTGCAGAATGGTCAGATTTGAATGTGGGCCGCTTAATTGATCTTTAATCAAATCGAACGGCTATTGTTGTTGTAGCCCTAAAACCCTATTGAATGCTATCTAAAGCCCAAAACGCAACAACATATGCACGCGTAACGTTTGTTCAAGCCATCAACAAGGATCTTCTTCCTTGACCATCTTGGAGTTTTGGGGCATAATTTGGTGAGTTAATTCTTTGTAGTCTTCTTCTTGGGATTCCACTTTTCAAGTTAAGGAATTATTTGAGAGAGTTTTGGTTTCTTTTAGTAAGATTTAAAATTTCTTTGTTTTTGGTGAGAATAGTTTCAACTCCAAGCTTGGAGTTATTGGTGTTCTGTATTGTTGAAGAAGATTGAATGAGTCGGTATATTCTCTTCGATCTTATTAAGTGGAAACTGTCATTGAAAAGCTGGACGTAGGCATTGTTTTTAAAGGTAAATTCTGTGTCGCTTCATTTTTGGCCTTTCTGCATTTGTTACTTTTTATCTTACTAGGTTGACTGGATTTTCCTATTGTGGATTATCTGTGAAATATCGTGACATAGTGATTGTTGGGTATCTATTTGATTAATTGGGTGTTGTTTTCGCAGTCACATAGTTCGTTTGTCTCCCCCCAACAAGTGGTATTGGAACGTTCAGGTTATTAGAGAGGTCATAATGGCAGAGACATATTCAACAGTCGGATACAAGATCGAAAATTTTATAGGAAAGAATAGCTTATCTTTTTGGTACATGAGGGTAAAGGATATTCTCAAGTACGAGGGGCTTTACATGATAGTCTTTGACAAAAAATCCAATCCAAAATCTATCACATACTATGCGAGATCAGAACTAGAGATGAAAGCCCACAATGCCATTTACATGGATTTATTAGACAAGATCTTTTGCAAGGTTACGAAAGAGGAAACTGCAAAGTCGTTGTGGAATGGGCTAAAATCATTGTATCCGACGAAATTACTCAAATGAAGAATGTATCTATTACAGAAATTGTTTATGCTCAAAATGAAAGAGGGGACTATGCTACATGATCATCTTGATCAACTGAATCGGTTGATATTGGATTTGTAAGCCATGGAAGAGAATGCAATGATGAGTACAAAGAAATTGCATCTCTATGTTCACTATCTGAGGAGTATTCACATTTTGTCAAGACCATGACACAAGGAAAGGACAAATTTCTTTGGAAGATATTGCGGTAACTTTACGCTTGCATGAGCTTAGGAAGAAGGGATTGGGAGGTGACATAAGTGCTGTTGATTAGGATGTAGCTATCTTTTGGGGTCGCCAGGGTGGTGATCCAAATCAAGATCTAAGACTGGAAGACCCAAGTGGAGGGGCAAAGGTGGTAATGACTAGGAATATCATTATTGCAAGATACCAAGACATTGGAAGAACAAGTGCCCACAATTGGAGGCTAAAGGTAAAGAGTCTGCTCCGCATGTAGCAGAGTTTGGTAGTGCATGCATAGATGCCAATAAGGGTGAGATATTGATTGTGTCTTCTTTGTAAGACAATCGAGCTTCATGGATTCTTGACTCAGGGTGTGATTTCCCATATGACTTTGTTATAGAGTCACTTTGTGACATACACTCCTAGAGATGGACCAGACATATATATGGGGAACAAAGCTATGTCTATAGTAGCATGGGTTGGTATAGTGAGGTTCAAGATGCAAGATTGAGCCATTCGAACACTCGTATGTGTTACGCAAGTATCGGAGTTGTTGCGAAATCTTATTTCTCTTATAGCCTTGACTGGTGTGGGGAGTAGCGTGGTGCTCAAGGAAGAACTATGGGTTTCCAAGAGAGGTCATTTTTTGATGGCGACAAAGAAGATTTGCAACCTTTATAGGCTTCAGGGTCAGATGATGGTGAGTCAGAGGTCTGGTGCAACAGAGAACTTCAATGGAGGAGCATATGGGACTCCTAGGGATGTCAAGACATGGAAGCGAGGTCGGTTGCAGTATGGGATAGCTGTGATGTGTAGCGAGGGATTTTCACGTGACGTAGTCCAAGTTATATCACATTGTGATTCAACTCCAGCTGTAGCTCAAATTGTCCACAGAAAAGCAGGTGTCTTCATAGTAGAGCTGCAGCCCTAATGAGGACCTATTGCTAAGTGTAAGGTGGAGATAGAGATTCGGGTAGAGCAATTACAGCACATTGATGAGCACACATATAGACGACATGAGGGGAATGACTCAAGGTGGGATAGAGACACTTCGTGCAAGCGATCATCTAGAGTGCAGAGAACCAATTGTTTAGAGATTATCAGGGGCAAAAGATCTCATAGGTATCGTGATTGTGATGTGGTGAAGTCCCACTGGAAACTTAAATCCAAGTGTAATGAGTTGAGGATGTTAAAGCTGGAAGAATATGGTGCTCTCACTTCATGTTTGGTGTTACGCCTATTTGACCGAGACCCAAAGAGCACGAGCCTAGAAGCCCAACTACTGGTCAAGAGCCCATCTGCATCCTCGAAAGCCCGTTCTGCAAAGGGCCCTATAAGGGGCCTCCACGAACTTCGATCCGACCCGGCCCCAATAACCCGCTGGCCACTCGCCCACTCCTGCGAAAACCACTCCCCCGGACGCGCGACCACTAAATAGCGATAATGGGGATGTGCTGACAGGGCGGAGAGAGCGGCGGCAAGGGGGGACTGATGGGGCACGATCGATGGTGGGCGTGGGACGTGGGCCAGAGGCAATCACGCGGGGAGCTCTACAAAAGAGCCAGGAAAATGACGAAGAAGGGGACGGCATCTGAGGTAACAAAACCTAAGGTACTCCATCAACGACCTCGTTCCCCCAATTCATCTCCTTCCTCCCCCGCTCGCGCCGAGAGACGCCGTCACGATCTCCTCACGAGTCGGACCGTCTCCGCCGGGCCTCCTTTCTCAGATCTCTATCTGACTTAGGCATCGGAGGGGATTTGGCCGGAACCAAGGTCCGGCCCCCTGACGAGCGTTCTCGTCTACGCAGGTGAACAATAGACTAACGGGCCGAGGCTACCCCTCGCCCCTCTCCGACCACTCGATCAACCGGACGGTGAGGCTTCCCCTCACCCTCAGCCTTCCTTGGCCGAGCATGCCCTACCGAGGCCGAGCGTCCTAATCGGGTCTGAGACTCACCCTCGCCACCAGACGGCCGTGCATCTACCCGGGCGACTGAGGCTACCCCTCGTCCCCCTCCCAGCCGAGGCCGAGCGCGTCTGTCCGGGGCCGAGCGTCTCAACCAGGGCCGATGCTTCCCCTCGCCCCTTCTGCACCGATTCGAAGCCCCCGATGGACCCAAAGCGGGTCCCTTGACCACGTTGACCGGGTTCTCCACGGTCAACGCCTAGTAGTGAGAAAACACTCTGAAACATCTGGCGCCGTCTGTGGGAACGAACAGTCCCACGAAGAAACAAACCACATCTACGATGACGCGACCTCCCCCTTCTCAGCGAAAGGAGAGCGAAGCCCTGACACGGGGCGACAGGGCCCCGTCACCACCGGCAAGGACGGGCACGGGTCCGACGCAAGAAGGATCGTGAGGAGGGGACCGGGGAACCCTCCCCATCCCCACCGGTCGAGAGACCGAATGCGTCCGTAACGGCACGCAGCTCGGACGTGGCTTTGGTGGTGTCATTGGTCATAGACACCGCCATGGTACGACGGCTGCTTGTCGACACCGGCAGCTCCTCTGACGTCCTCTTTATGTCAACCCTGGAGAAGATGGGGGCGGCGGAAAGAAGACTTACCGACCTCGCTCGGGTCCCGTGGTTGGATTCACGGGTCACTCCACCCCCATCATCGGCACGATCCATCTCCCGATAACACTCGGAAACGCACCAGACTCGGTGACCCCTGGCGGTGGAATTCATCGTCTTGGGGATCAGGTCGGAATATAATGGGATCATCGGCCGACCCCTGCTCAACGCAGTCGACGCGGTAGTCTCGACCCTCCACCGGACTATCAAGTTCCGAACGCCGGGGGAATGGGGCAAGTCGAAGGCGATGCGGGGAGACCGAGCACCTGCTATCTACTGGCGGAGGAAGGACCCGAGGATCGCCTAGCCGATCGGATGGCCGCGCTCGATTTGAGGAGTGGGCCTAGGCCCGCCCCTGTGGAGGAGCAGGAGCAAATCCCGGTCACAGACATCGAGGGCCGGTTCGTCTCGATCGGAAGAGGGCTGAGCCAGGACTTGAGGGATCAGCTGGTCGAATGCCTGGAGGTGAACCTGGACATCTTTGCTTGGTCACCAGAAGACATGCCCGGCGTAGACCCCCAGGTGATTGTCCCACCAGATCAACGCCGACCCCAACTTCAAGCCGGTTAGGCAGAAGAAGCGCAACCTGGGTGGCGAGAAGATGAAGGCAGCCTCCGAGGAAGTGGAGCGTCTCCTTGATGCCGGCTTCATACGAGAGGTCTGGTACCCGGAGTGGCTGTCGAACGTGGTGATGGTCAAGAAATCCAACGGGAAGTGGCGAATGTGCGTGGACTTCAGTGACCTCAACAAGGCCTGCCCCAAGGACAGCTATCCCTTGCCGCGTATCGACCACCTGGTGGACAACGCCTCGGGATACGAGATGCTAAGCTTCATGGACGCTTACTCCGGATATAATCAAGTCCAGATGGACCCCCGGGACGAAGAAATGACAGCCTTCACGACGGACCGGGGAACTTACTGCTACAAGAAGATGCCCTTTGGCTTGAAGAACGCGGGGGCCACCTACCAGAGAATGGTCAACAAGGTCTTCAGCTCCCAGATCGGGAGGAACTTAGAAGTCTACGTCGACGACATGCTTGTCAAATCAAGGCGACCGGAAGACCACATCACCGACTTGCGGGAGACCTTCGAGCGGTTGCGGCGGCACCACATTCGGCTCAACCCCGCGAAGTGCACGTTCGGGGTAAGATCTGGCAAGTTCTTGGGATTTATGATAACTAATCGTGGTATTGAAGCTAATCCCGACAAGATCGAGGCACTGATCAACATGCGCGAGCCGACGACGATCAAAGAGCTGCAGAGGCTGAACGGGCGCATCGCAGCTTTGGGGCGGTTCCTTTCCAAATCGGCGGAAAGATCGCTCCCCTTCTTCAAAGTCCTAAGGAAAGCGATCGCGGAACCTCCAAACAACAGGAAGACGATACATTGGGACGAAGACTGCTCCCGGGCGTTCGAGGACCTCAAAGAATATCTCCGCAGCCCCCCTCTCCTGTCCAAACCACGGGAAGGGGAGTCGCTGAGCCTTTACCTGGCGTGCGCGGAAGAGGCTGTGAGTTCGGTGCTGATCCGGGAGGACGGCGGGGTGCAATGGCCGGTGTATTACACGAGCCGGATCTTGAAGGGGGCGGAGGTGCGATACTCGCCCATGGAGAAATTGGCGTACGCTCTCGTCCTCTCAGCACGAAGGCTCCGACCCTATTTCCAGGCCCACACCATACTAATCCTGACCGACTCACAGCTGGAGCAGAATCTCAAGAGATTCGATCGAATGGGAAGGATGCTAAACTGGGGAGTGGAACTGAGCGAGTTCGACCTCCGATTCAAACCGCGCACGGCCATCAAAGGACAGGCCCTGGCCGACTTCATCGCCGAGTGCACAACGGAAAGAAATGACCCCCAAAGGAAAAAGACCCGACGACGGTAATTGCTCAACCCCTGTCCTTTCTTTCGGCTGACCACTTTCAGCCAGGGGATCCAGGAGCGTGGATCGTCCATGTGGACGGCTCGGCCACACAGTCAGGAGGCGGGGCCGGGATCGCGATCCGGTCTCCGGAGGGGAGCATTGTGGAATACGCGTTGCGGTTCGAGTTCCCGGCCACGAACAACGTGGCGGAATACGAAGCAGTGATCAACGGCCTGAGGCTGGCCCTGAAGCTCGGAGCCGAGTCCGTCCGCCTCCTCAGCGACTCGAAGCTCATTGTCAACCAACTCTTAGGGAGTTACGAGGCACGAGAGGAGGCGATGCAGAGATACCTCCCAGTCGCCAGAGCGGCGATGTCCAAGTTCAAGGACGTGGAGGTCTTACACCTCCCACGATCAGAGAATGCGCGGGCCGATGCGCTGTCAAAACTGGCCTCGTCCTCGCCAAAGGAACTAGGCCGCACCATCTACGTGGAGAACCTGCCATCCCCCAGCACGGAGGAGCACGAGGTGATGGCGATCGACCAGGAACCCACCTGGATGGACCCGATCATCCGGTACCTCACTCATGGTGAGGTGCCGGCCGATGGGGACGAACGCCGAACCCTGGAGAGAAAGGCGCTCCGATACGTAATCCATGAGGGAACACTCTACCGAAGACGATGGACCAAGACGGATGTCCTCCCGTACCTGAAGTACATCGGGCCGCAAGAAGCTGACTACGTCCCGCGGGAGGTTCACGACGGGATCTTCGGGAATCACCACGGGGGCAAGATAGTCGCGCAGAAGATCTTGAGGCAGGGATACTACTGGCCGACCCTGACCCAAGATGCCACAAGCTACGTCCAGAGATGCCAAGAATGCCAGAGGTATGCCCACCACATCTCGACTCCTCCATCAGAGCTCATCCCTATCGTGAGCCCCATCCCCTTTGCAAAATGGGGGCTCGACATCCTCGGACCGTTCAAACCAGGACGAGGGCATCGGAAACACCTGATCGTGGCAGTGGACTACTTCACCAAGTGGATCGAGGCCGAGCCGTTGGCAACCATCACGTGGAAGAAAGCGAAAAGCTTCGTGTGGAATTCCATCATCTCCCGATTCGGAGTACCACGGGCCATCGTCACAGACAATGGGAAGCAGTTCGACTCAGCAGGGTTTAAAGATTTTTGCGAGGAATGGGGAATCAAGCTCCTCTTCACCTCGGTAGCACACCCCCAGACCAACGGGATGGCAGAAGCGGCCAACAAGTGCATCATAGAGCCCCTCCGAAAGAAGGTGAAGGACGCCGAAGGGAACTGGCCGGAAGAGCTCCCCGGGATACTCTGGTCATACCGGACGACCCACAAGGAGGCTACAGGCGAGACCCCCTTCATGCTCACCTACGGGGCCGAGGCGGTGGTACCGGTCGAATTAGGTGAAGAATCTCTGCGCCTCAAGTACTTTGACGAAGACCGGAACTCGCAGGGCCTAAGGCTCAGCCTGGAGCTCCTCGACGAACGACGGGAGCAGTCACTGGCCACCATCATCCGCCAAAAGCAGAAGGTGGCCCAATACTACAACGCTCGGGTGCGGGGGAGAAGCTTCCACCTTGGGGACCTGGTCCTCCGGAAAGCGGGCTTCACCACTGATACTGCTCGCAAAGGGAAGCTCGCGGCTAGATGGGAGGGACCCTACCAAGGTCGTCGAGGTCCTTGGACCCGCAGCCTACCGACTAGCCGACATGGAAGGGAGAGTTCTCACTCACACTTGGAACGCGGAACATTTACGCAAGTATTTTCAATAGATGTATCACTTCATATGAAATAAATTTGTTTTAAATTCATTCCTTTCCAGATGGAGAAAAAAGGTGTACAGAGGGATACACGAAGAGGTCGAGGGGCATTCCCCTCCCTCATTGTTCTCCGGGGGCACCGGGGGAGCCACAGGCTGGCAGCTCGCTAGGGTCTCCCCCCTTACTCCGCTCGGTGTCGGAGTACATCCGAAGTATCTCGAAGTTGATCCCCGAAAGCGGGAACTTCTCTTCGATCTCGGACTGGCACCGGGCGAAGCCCTTCTCGTACGCCTTCGATAAGGCGGTCTCCACAAAGGAGGTGGCATACTCCGCCACGGCATCCTGAGCGATCCGGGCCGGGTCCACCTCCTCGAGCCCACGCAGCCGGGCCTCTAAGGTCTCGACCTGGCGTTGGTGCTCCGCCCTCTCCTTCTCGATCTCCCGGGATTTCTCTCCAAGTTGGGCTACAAGGGTCCTCGCCTGCTCCTCCGCCGCATCCAGACGATCGGAGAGCTCCGAGGCTTCGGAGGCAGCGGCCGGGTCGGGGATCTGCTTGACTCCTCCAGACGTGCCGACATCTTTTAAAAGAGAGGCGAGCCACGACTTGGCCTCTGACTGAGCGGCCAGAGCCACGACCCTCTCCCGATCCGCCACCTCCAGGGCAGAGGACAGCTCAGTTATGCGGGAGTTCAGGGACTGAACCCGTGCTTCCTCCAACTGACCAGCTTCCTCCTCCTCCTCGCCAGGGACCTCAGGGCCTAGCCCGGCCATGGATTTGGCTTTGGGAAGAGCCGCGAATTGACGTCTCATCGAGAGGCCCGCCGAGGACAACTGTGCCAAAGCAACGAAGGTAAGACGGCGAAAGCAGCTGAAGAACCGGGGGACAAGCAGAGACACACTACCTGTTGGCCAGCCTGGATCATGAAGGTAGCCAAGCAATCGCCTCTGACTCCGTCCAACACCGCCTGGTCAGAAGGGAGACAACAGTTCTCGGCCACCCGAGCGGCGACTCCGCGGCTCGAGAACACCGACTCCTTCTCTCCCAGTGGAAAGCGTGGACGAAGAAGACCCTCCCCTGACGAAGGGAACTCGCCAGGAGCGGAGCGGAACGCCCCGATATACCGACTGTAAACTTCAGAGAGAGAGCCATTCGGGAGAGGAGAAGGGCCAGCCCACGGCCAGGCAACCTCGATGGGAGCAGGATGAGGTCGGTCAGCAGTCGGCTGGACGTCGACCCCCTCGCGGAGCCTCTTGGGAGACCCCTGCAAGGGGAGAGAGGGAGACGACATCTCCTTTCGCTTCGAGCCTCCGGACGCGGTCACAACCCGTTGCTTCTTCCGGACCGCCAACACATGGTCCCTCCTACGCGGATCCGGGTTCGGGACCTGCACGAGAGCGCTGACGGGAGAAGGACCGAGAGGGAACCCACCTGCGCACAAAGAAGAAATGAGAGGCAGAGCAGAACCTGGGCGACCTCATGGGGCGAGCATTCGGAGCAGCTTACCTAGGGGCCACACCGTCCGGCGCAAATTGTGGTCACTAAAGAGGAAGTCGATCGAGCGCTCCCTCGTAGGAATTGCCAACATGTCCCTCGCCGTCTGCTGCTCGGCGACCGTCGGCTCACCCAGGTTAAGAACAACGGCACCTGCCGCCTTCCACCGAGCCGGGAAGGGTACGCTCGAGGGGAATGTGACGAACACGTATTCCCCCTTCCAGCGTTTCAGAGAGCTTGGCAACCCCAGCACCAGGGACATCTTCGGGCAGGCACTGATGTAAATCCATGCCCCCGATTGATGGAGGCTCAGGCGGTAGAACTGGGCAAAGAGGCGGAGAGAGGGCACCACCCCCTTCAGCATACAGACGACAACGAACCCGACGAGGATTCCGATGGCATTGGGACAGAATTGACACAAGCACACATTGTGGGCCTGAAGGAACTCAACGATGAAAGGATGAAGCGGGAAGCGGAGCCCGAAGTGGAAGCACTTCTCATATATTCCGACCTCATTGGGACCAGGAGAGCAGATCCGCTCGTCAGCCCCGGGGGCACGAGCCGAGTAGGGCGGAAGCAGGTAGGTAGAGCGCATGCTCCCGATGGCGGTAGCACAGATCGACGAAGGCCACGCCAAGACCTCAGAAGGAATCCCTGAAAGATCGTCCCCATGCTGACTAGTCGCCGAAGGAGTGCCACCCACCAGACCTGGATCCGCATCGCGCTCCAACCGAACCGAACCCTTGCCGCAGAGGAAGACGACATGGGGCAGAGCTCAGACAGAAGGGGGATCAGCACAAAGAAGAAAGACGACGGGAAGGCGGCTCACGAATCCCTCAGCTTCTCCACTTAAAGACGACTCCGCGAGCGGCAGGGATTATCTTGCCGCAACACGTGGCAACATCTGAAGGCCGACGGCGCTTCGGAACCCGCGCCTTAAAAACATCGAACGGGCCAACTCATGATGACGACTAATAAATGAGTCATCATAGATTGGAGAGCTTGTCAAAGTCGGCAGAAGTCACATCGGCCGAGCCGAGCCGGCCGAGGCCGATCGACCCGACCGATGGGGGCAATTGTTACGCCTATTTGACCAAGACCCAAAGAGCACGAGCCCAGAAGCCCAACTACTGGTCAAGAGCCCATCTGCATCCTCGAAAGCCCGTTCTGCAAGGGCCCTATAAGGGGCCTCCACGAACTTCGATCCGACCCGGCCCCAATAACCCCGCTGGCCACTCGCCCACTCCTGCGAAAACCACTCCCCCGGACGCGCGACCACTAAATAGCGATAATGGGGAGGTGCTGACAGGGCGGAGAGAGCGGCGGCAAGGGGGGACTGATGGGGCACGATCGATGGTGGGCGTGGGACGTGGGCCAGAGGCAATCACGCGGGGAGCTCTACAAAAGAGCCAGGAAAACGACGAAGAAGGGGACGGCATCTGAGGTAACAAAACCTAAGGTACTCCATCAACGACCTCGTTCCCCCCAATTCATCTCCTTCCTCCCCCGCTCGCGCCGAGAGACGCCGTCACGATCTCCTCACGAGTCGGACCGTCTCCGCCGGGCCTCCTTTCTCAGATCTCTATCTGACTTAGGCATCGGAGGGGATTTGGCCGGAACCAAGGTCCGGCCCCCTGACGAGCGTTCTCGTCTACGCAGGTGAACAACAGACTAACGGGCCGAGGCTACCACTCGCCCCTCTCCGACCACTCGATCAACCGGACGGTGAGGCTTCCCCTCACCCTCAGCCTTCCTTGGCCGAGCACCGCCCTACCGAGGCCGAGCGTCCTAATCGGGTCTGAGACTCACCCTCGCCACCAGACGGCCGTGCATCTACCCCGGGCGACTGAGGCTACCCCTCGTCCCCCTCCCAGCCGAAGCCGAGCGCGTCTGTCCGGGGCCGAGCGTCTCAACCAGGGCCGAGGCTTCCCCTCGCCCCTTCTGCACCGATTCGAAGCCCCCGAGGGACCCAAAGCGGGTCCCTTGACCACGTTGACCGGGTTCTCCACGGTCAACCGCCTAGTTCATGTTTGGGAAAGACGGTGCCTGGTGCTTCCAAATGGGGTTGAGACAGATCAACTCAAACAAATTTTATGGAATGCAACCATGCATCAACTTCGAGTAATTTGGGAGACTCAAGCTTGGTGTCAGTTCATCCGATGGTCTAGCCAAAGGTCACAATGTCAGGCTCAAAGGTGAAGATAACCACAAGTAAGCTAGTAAGGTTGATGCAGCTCTTCGAGCTCAAGGGGCACTTGAGCTTGGAGAATCACATTGAGAATTGACGTGCTAAGGAGCACGGTTCCTGATGACAGGTAAATGGTTTCATGATTAGAGATGGTTAGAATTAGGGTTGAGCCATTTTGGAGGGCTTGGATACGTCCTGGTGATGTTTGGATTGCTGATTATATGGTGGAGAAAATTTGAAGCAGTGTAGATTGTTGAAGTTTATACTTCAAAATTCATCCTGGAGAATCTACAGCAATCAGATGTCGGGTGGTTTAGCACCAGACATCTGGTTCTGACCGCCTCAATGCGCGTATCAGCCACAGATACGCCAGACGTCTGATGATATAATAACAGACGTCTGGTGGAAGACCATGTGTCTAGACAGCTGCCTTCAGACAACTGGAGGCATGGGACTCAAAGATTAGTTGCTCGTGGAAAACTGTAGCGATATTTTTCTAGACATCTTACAACGTTGAGTCAAAAGTCTGGTTACTTGAAAAATTGGCTCGTCATGATCGGCACCAAATGTCTAGCCACATAATGCCAAACGTATGATGGCTGCCTCCATAGATTGGGCAGATTTGAATCTAGGCCGTTCGATTGATTTTTAATCAAATCGAACAGCCATTGTTGCTGCGGCCTAAAAACCCTAATTAATGCAATTTAAAGCCGAGAATGTAACATCATATGCACGAATAAAAAATTTCGTTTGAGCCTTCATCAAGTTTCTTCCTCGTTCGTCTTGGAACTTTGGGGCATATTTTGGTAAGTGAACTCTTTAATCTTCTTTGGTATTCCTCTTTTTGGGTTGATGAATTATTTGAGAGAGTTTTGGTTTTTTTTCTTCTCTTTTTGTGAGATTTGAGATCTCTTGGGTTTTGGTGAGATAAGTTTGAACTCCAATCTTGGAGTAATTGATGCTCTATTGTTGAAAAAGATTGAAGAAGTTGGTGTATTCTCTCTGACATTATTAAGTGGACATCGTCATCGAAAAGCTGGACGTAAGCACATGTAGCGGGCCGAACCAGTTTATACTCTGTGTCGCTTGATTTGTGGCTTTTCTGTATTGCTTATTTTTATCTTGCAAGGTGGTTGGATTTTGCTATTGTAGATTTTCTCTGAAAGATCGTGACATATCAATTGTTGGGTAGCTATTTGCTTTAGTGTTGCTACCGCTGTCATATAGTTCTTGTAACCCAAATTGAAAAAATGGAAATCATAATACAAAGAGATATTCAGCCGGGCCTTTTTGTTTGTTAGATATCTGAATTTTTATTATATCATGCTAGCATGGCTATAGCCTTTTCTGAAATAGAAAACAAACATAAAAGAAAATTTACTAAAACATACCCAACAAAAACATAGCACATAAGAAATTTTCCGGTCAACTTTATTCCAAAATATATGCATTAACCATGAATGATAAATTCCTAAGATAAACATGTGTTTATAATTTCTAAATTCATTTTCTTAAGGGCTTACAAATTTTTAAAATTTTAAATTTCATATGGTTTAATACACGTGATTTAGATCACTAAGGCTGTGTTTGGTTGGGGAGAAAAGGAAAGAAAAAGAAAGAAATTAAAAAGGAAATCGAATTTTCATTGTTTGGTTGAAAAGAAAAGTGAAAAGAAAAAGAAAATTAAGGAAAAGAGTGGAAAATGTTGTAAGATTGGCGGCTACAGAACCCCGTAGCCCTGTATTTATAGAAGTAGGGTTACATAATGGGTGGATACCCAATACACAAATGGGTCTACAAAAGCCCGCTCATAACACTTCCCCTTATCCATCCATTATTGTAAGCCAGGTACATGAGCACTTCAGGGTTCATAGAGCTTATCTGAACAGGGGGTATGATACTTCTAGATCCTAAGTTAGGGATAAGTACCTCGTTAAAACCTTAGCTATGGAAAACCCAGTGGGAAAACCCAATAGCCAAGGAAAAAGAGTACAGTTTTCAATAACTTCCCTTGATTAGTGGAAGTATTTAGGGGTGTATACTTCTGGATCCAGAGTCAATGAGGTTGCCTCGTTAAAACCTAGCTATGTAAAACCTAATGGAAAAAACCAATAGCCAAGGGAAAAGAGTACAACACTACATTTGACTCCCCATGATCTGTACAAATTGCAGGCTTGCAGATCTCCTAGGAAACTATACATCAATCTCTTACAGTGTTCCGATAATAAGTACAAAGTACAAGACATCGCTCATCTATACAAGACATCGCTCATCTATACAAGTATCGCTTATTTATGGCAGCTACTGAATCTGAGGGAGCTCTTCTGAAGAGGAGTGGTCTGCAGACTCGGTAGGTAGCACTACGTCTCTGACCCAGTCGTCACTGTGTCTGTGAGGTACTGTAGGACCTGGCTGTGCGTACTTATGATTTGCTTCTTGGATTGATGAGCCTCTCGGAATGGTGGGATTGATGTTGCCTTGGAAGCATGCTTTGCTGGTCTCCAGGAGTTGGTCGTTCCTTTGTTGTAGTCATCGCGATGATCTGTAACATGTATCTGCAACTACATTTAACATGTTGGATGATCCTTGACCTTTGGATGTAGCACAGAAGTTACATATCTCTGGTCCAATGGTGCACTGCAGGCGCTGCACTGGTTAAAGGGTTTACTGCCAATGCTTTTCTAGAGTCGTATGCAGTTGGCAAGATAAAGGAGTGTACAAAAGACACTTGAGTAAGGCACTTCATGACCTAGGATATCCTTCCCCTCTTCCAGTGAACGGAAGGGGTCTTAATGTGCATCCATACAACCAGTTGGTGTAATAGTGGATTGCAATTATCCATGTTTCTTCATCAACTGGATGATAATTTAATCTTGTGGATGATAATTCATCTGCTAGATGATTATTCATCTTCTAGATGATGGTTTCATCTTCGGGATGATGGTTTCATCTTCAGGGTGATTATTCATCTTCAGGATGATGGTTTCATCTTTAGGATGATAGTTTCATCTTCAGGATGATGGTTTCATCTTCAGGATGGTAATTCGTAAGGGTATGTAATCACATCATCCATAGCAACATAGCCTAAAATTTTCTTTGCCAATCGCATGGTTTTCGTAAGCATGACCAGGGAGCCTGATGCATCAGTTTAAATAATTTTGTAAGTGAGTTAAGCTCATCTTACATGGTTACTTACTGGTTTCTGCAAAATAAACCTCTAAGATATAGCGTTTTGCTTATAGCATACGATTTTATTTATTTATACATTAATCGGTAACCACATGTTTGATATCTTTTGATATCATGACTTTAGGTCCAAACACTTCATATTTCATAAGTGAGTCCAGCTCAACTTATTATTGCATCGTTCCACATAATCTGGCCAAATCTCTGCGTTTGCTTCAGAAAACGGAGATTGGGAACAATATCTATGGCAAAATGAAATGTGAGTAATTGTCGATGATCGCTCCGGATATACACCCAAAGAACGGTTGTAGTTTTACCGCAAGCGCACGGTGTAGCGGCGAGCGGGATATCGAACACAGGGAGGACAAATGACCGTGCTTGCTCCTAATCAACCTGGCTACTTAAGAGAGAAATTTGCCTTTGGCGATCCTGTCACAATCGTCAGACAAAACGTGCAGAAATATCAAATCAAATAAAGAACGTCTAGGGAATGTGGAATTCCCGCTACTCACCGTACTTCGTAAATGTGGTTCGTCGGTATCAAAATTGCTAGAAAGAGAATTCAGATGAACTAGTTGCAATTGAATGTAGAACCAAGCTCACGCTCTCGCGCTGTTGCCGGTCTATAGCTATCCTGGGTTTGGGTCCAATCTCTTGCAAACCCTAGCCTAGGGAAGCTAGCATTAGGATCAACATCATCGTCCAATTGCGCACCGAGCCCAATCTCTTGCAAACTCAGTCCACAATCTAAATTAGGATAGTTCCTACCCGTCCAATCTCTTGCAAACTGGTATTAGCATGGAATTGCAATCGGAAATCCTGGTATCGGTCCAATCTCTTGCAAACCGATACTTCGAAAATCCGACTCCAACCCGATTCGGATTTCTAGGGCTTCCTATCAAATTGGGATCCAATCTCTTGCAAATCCCAATTGATATGAATTCCTAGCTATCCGCAGTAAATCGATCCCAATCTAATCCCTAATAGCAATTCTAGCTCAATTTCCACCAATTCATCACAAATAGGAAATAGGGCTTGCAGGGTTCATCCCCATGCCCCAAGACGTGGAGACTACTCACAAATCATAGCAATAACACAAGAATAATCAATGAAATAAGCAATAGAATTCATCACAAATATTGAGATAAACAATAAAAATAGGATTTTTAGGGAAGAGAGATGCAAACCAATGGAGTTCTTCAATTTAATCCAACAAAAATCCAAGTTTTTACTCTTCTCCAATCACAATAATGAAGCTAAAAAGTAATCTAAAAAGATGCAAAAAATCTAAGAGATGGCTCCCTAAACTAGGGTAAAAACAGGGCTTAAATAGCCCTCAAAATCGTCCAAAAATCGTGACCAAAATACCCCTGCACAGCCTGTTTTCCGCAGTTTTCGCTACAGGCAGCGCATCGCACTCGGCCGAGTGACAAAAGTCGCTCGGCCGAGTGAAAACCCTGTCATTTTCCAGTAAGTCAGGGGCTTCAGGGGTCTTCAGTTCGGGGGCGGCTCGGCCGAGTGAGTTGTCGTCACTCGGCCGATGGCTTCAAGGCACTCGGGCGGACGTAATAATCCACTCGGCCGAGTGGGTCTTCTGAAGCTCAGGCAGCCGAAAAACAGTAACTTCGATGTTTTGGAAGGGCCTCGTCTGGGCGCCACTCGGGCGGACGTGGTATAGTCACTCGGCCGATGTGGTCTTCGGTGCTCGACCGAGTGCACATAGAAATCGTATCTGTTCAGGTCGGCCGAGCAGTGTCTCGCTGGTCGGCCGAGTGGCTCCTCCACTCGGCCGAGTGGGACACAAAAAATACCCAATCTGATTGTTTTGGCCTCATCGTCGCTCCTATGATGTCCATTCTTCTTTCGCTCCTCTCCAACAGCCAAATACCCCTCGGGGAGGTCGTTGGTGACCGTCTAGAGTAAGCGCATCTCGGGATCACTCCAAATCGCGCCAAATCACCTGAAATGCGACAAAAACAACAAATCGTGAAAAGCATCGCAATGTCGTCGATATATCGTGAAAAACATGATTTGGGCGATCTAAATGGCATGCAAACATGCGGAAAAAAGGTGTAAAATAAGGAGTGATCAAAATCCCCCAAGCTTGCCTCTTACTTGTCCTCGAGGAAGATAAGTAAAAAGGCGAAACCGGTGGATTCGGAAAACGGCGAAAAGAAACGAAAAATGAAAAACGAAGAAGAATGAGAATGAAATGAAAATAAAGAAAGAAAGAAAGAAGGAAAGAAAGAAGCGAAGAGGTAGGATGCTAGATCATTTTCTCAGGACGTGGGTTTCGCTTACTCTTATAGCATGCACCGAATAAAAAAAACTCATGTCAAAGGATTTTATTTTGATATCATAGTATAATAATGCAAATAGAAATAGAAAACCCATGAAAACGTTATAATCATGAAAAACGGAATAATTTTAAAATTAACGTTGTCTGAATCATTTAAAGGGGTATACAAATCACAGATCACACACTTTTCAATTGAACGCTTTCTATCTGGAGTATAAGAGTATCACACTATAGAATAGAGAGAATAGAAAAGTATGGATTTCATGAAATGAGTGGTAGGCTTAGATTTCTGGACTTCGTAAAACTAAAATAATCTCACCGAGTATAGAATATTACTTAGCCTAGGTTGTCGTGCAATGTCAAGTAGTCACTCTCTCACACATCAATGGATCCCCTCCCCCAAGCTTATCTATAAGCGTGGTGGCATAAAAAATATTTACATCCCCATTTTTTATACATATAGCTCCAAAAGCAATGAAAAGAAAGAAGAAAGTGAGATGTGATCTTTTATTGAGGATTTTTCCTCTTTTCTCTCTTTTTTTTCTTTGCAATAAGCAATATATACACAACGATCCCAACTCAGAGAGAGATAATGATATACAAGAATGCTTTTCTCTCTTATATATATATATATATTTTTTGAATAAGAGATTTGGAGCTAGGAATTAATAGCGGGGGGAAATGCCATAAAATAGAATCACTAAGGGGAGATTCACCAATGATTTTAAAAGTAGAGAAATGATGTTCAAGATTTGTGGAGAAAGAAACAAATATAACTCTCGGTTCACTCTATAAGACATGCACGACAACTTCAGCAGTGTAATCTAATCTACTCAATTTCGATCACAAAAAAGCTAACTAATCCAGATATATCATAGCTAACATCATTCAATCGTCCTGAAGTGAAGTGTACAATTCATGCATATAGAAGTGATATAGGAAAAGAAAGTCAGTACTCCAGATATAAGCATTCAATGCGTGAATCTTGGTGTGTTTTCTGTGATAGCATACATATGAATATTCAGGCTCAGCTAATAATAAAATTTCATCCATTTTCATGCGGAAAAAGGTGTGGGTTACTATTCTAAATGCAAAGCAAGTCATAGCATCTGATATCTGAAATAAAACCTAAGACATGACAAATATAGCATGCATATAGAATAAGCTAAATCCAACGTCATCATCATCACAGAAAAGTCATCTTTAGCATGAGATGAAAAAGAAATAAAGATAAAGGGAAAATAGAAACTATGCAATGCGGCACACAGGAAAATAAGAAAAACGTGATGCATGGCAAAATAAAAGAAAAATGATGTAAAATAAGTGCAAAAGCGGAAAAGAATAAAAATAAAGGTGGCAAATCGAAAAAGAACGTGAGAACTCACTCCCCCAAGCTAAATGGCACAGTGTCCTCAATGTGCAAAGTGTGGCACACCGAGAGACAAGCGATGGGAGGGGCAAGTGAGGATGCATGCATGGAAAAATGAAAAAAAAGAAGGTAAAATAAAGAAATGAAAATATGATGCGGACATGATGCATGCACAGATAGGAGCGATACATAGATATAAGTGTCACCAAAAACTCTCCCTCTCTCCCAGAATAGATATAAAAAGATATGATCAAAAAGAGAATACCAGAATAAGTGAGGGGAGGGGGGGTGGACAAAAAGTGCAACAGGACCCAGCAGAAACGAGCAGCACAACGGCAGGATGGATCAAGGCATCAAGGGTGCCTAAGAAGGTGGTGCTGCGCCGTCTCCGTCCTGAGGCGGAGGAGGTGGTAGTGGTGTAGGGTGCTGAGCTGGGGTGGGTGTGGAGGTGGAAGCAGGTCTAGTGTGTGTGGAAGTGTGTGTGGGAACCTGCTGGGTGGGTGGGGGACGGAGGAGGAGAGACTTCCTCCTCGTGGGAGGGGCCGGCATCATCCGACCGCTTCCGCTTAGCGGAAGGTCTCCTCGTCTGAGGCCGTGTCCGGGGCGGCATGTCGGCCCCGAGCGCGCCGAAAAGTGAAAAAGTGTGGCGTGTGCAAAAAGAATGGAAAGAGTATACCCAAACACGCCGCGAGTGCTAAGCAGTGGAAGCGTAAGAAGTCCGCGCCTCCACGAAGTCCAAAACAGCCCGTAGAAGCTCCCCTGAGCTCCCCTAAGCTCCAAAAAGCAACCTGCGCATGAAAAAGCGATATCAGCGAGTAATAATCAAAGTGTATGGAGCAATAGGGGTATAATGGATAGATATAGGAATTGATTTGGGTTAGGGGGGCGTTTAGCACATGGTTCCTCAAGAAATACACGAAAAGAGGAGAAAACGGCGAAAACAGGGGTACCGGAGGTGATCGGACGGTCGGCCGCCGGCGGCGACTCGGGCGGGGCGTCGGCGGTGCTCGGCCGGCGGTGGCGGGCTGGGCGACGGCGGTCGGCGCTGGTCGGGCGAGTGTGGGCGAGAGCGAGGGGGGGTTCGGGTGAGGGGAGCTGGAGCGTCGGGGGTTTGGGGTTTTTGCGTTTCGAAATCCGCGCCCCCCCCCTCGGCCCTTTATATAAAAAAGTTACGACTCGGCCGAGTGACGTGGTCACTCGGCCGAGCGAGGCCAATGAAAATTTCCTCCCCGCTATCGCTTCGGCCGAGTGGCTTTGCCAGCCTCGGCCGAGTGGAGTAAGTCCATTCGGCCGAGTGACTCAAGCTACTCGGCATGACTCGCCCTAGGAGGGTATCCGTTTCACTCGGCCGAGTGAACAAATGTACTCGGCCGAGTAGCAGTTATATCTAAATCAAGAAAATAAACAGAGAGTTGGGTACAGCAGACTTCCCTCGTTCGTGAGCTGCTCGGCCGGACGAACTTGTGTACTCGGCCGAGTGACTAGTATACTCGGCCGAGTGAGCCTTGTGTTCTGCTGTTTGTCTTCGTTTTGGCTCTAAACTCCGTCTTTCTTCCTCCAATCGATTTCATCTTCCTCCTAAGCGTCGAGCGCCTTCTTGGGGCTCTCCTCGTCGACTTGTTCATCCTCCTCATGATGGATCTACCTATCTCCTCTCCTGTCAAGAAAAATAGGACCCGTTATCACAGAATTTTTGGGACGAACGACTCAAAACACCAAAAATTTCTAAAACGAAAATAAAGAAAAAGTAAAAATAAAGCAAAAACCGTCGGGTTGCCTCCCGACAAGCGCTCATTTAAGGTCGTGAGCTCGACCCCCTATAATTTTCAATCAATGCGGGATGTTTGGTGCATATGAGATGCACCCGTCAAACTTTCCGGGGAGCGCGCTTGGATTTGGATGTGGCGGCGGCGCGTTCTCCCTCGGTGGTCTCCTATCTCGAATAGTGTTGGGGGGAGGCTCCCCCAAGCTAGCATTTGCTCCGGTCAACGGCTTTGCCGGTGGTGCCGATCTCCGTGCCGGCGGAGCTTTCTTCGGAGACTTTAATTTCGAGAGCTTGCAGAGCTCTCGAATCCTTGCGACATCAGCGTCGCCTTCATCTTCTTCAGTGGAGAAGTCGGGGGAATCATCTTTTTTCTCTTCATGGCCTAAATCCGGGCCTTCTTCAAATTCTTCATCAAAAAGAGCGCCAATTGAGTGAGGAATCGCCTCCTCTATCACCTCATCAAGGAGGTCCATGTAGTCAAGTTCCTCGTGATAAGGCATGTGCTTCATAGCCTTAGGAATGTGGAGCTCCACCTCGATGTTTCTGACGTTTAAGGTTAAGGTACCTTCGCGCACGTCGACGATGACTCCGGCGGGTGGCGAGGAACGGGCGTCCAAGTATCAATGAGGTGTCTCCCTCCTCCTTAACGTCCATGATCACAAAGTCACATGGCAAGCATATTCCTCCCGGGACTTGAAGCGGTATGTCTTCGGCGATCCCCACCGGCCTTGTTATCCGTCCATCGGCTAATTGAATGCACATGTCGGTGGGTTTCAACTTTGTCCCGGTGTTTAGCTTTAAGAACATGGAGAGGGGCATGAGGCTCACACTAGCCCCAAGATCAACCAACGCCTTTTGAAGGGGAACTCCGCCCAAGGTGCAAGGAATCCGAAAACTCCCCGGATCTTTGAATTTTGCCGGCTCCTTCTCTCTCTTGGTGAACCAAGAGCCCTCCTCGGCTAGCATGATCTTCTCCTTCCTTTTCCTCCCCGAAATCAAGTCCTTCAAAAATTTAGCATACGTGGGGATCTTGACGATGGCGTCAAGGAAGGGGATGTTAAGGCTAACTCCTCTTAGGTACTCGAGAAATTTTGTTAGCCTTTTCTCCATTTTCGCTCTAGCGAGCCTTTGGGGGAATGGGACCGGTGGCATGAAGCGCCTTTCCTCAATTAATTGCTCCGCCCTAGATTTCTCCTTGTCTTGTGGCTCCTTCTCCTTTTCAACTTCAACTATCGGCTCAATCGGCTCCAAGCTTTCCTCCACAGCCTCCTCGGTAGGAATCATAGCGGGGGTGGTGTCCTTCCCGCCTCTAGTAGTAACGGCAACCACGGCGTTGATGTGGCCGGTGTTGCCCCGTGGGTTTTGCTTCGGTTGCGCCGGCAATCGTTGAGTGTTCCGATTGAGCAACGCTAATTGCTCCGATATTTGGGCCACTACGGTATTAAGAGAGTCTTGCCCCGCCTTCAAAGTAGCATTCACCTTATTTTGCTCGACCATGAACGCCTCCACTCTAGCCTCGAAGTCGGATCGTTGTAGAGCTTGCGGCGGATTTTGATTTTGGTTCCTCCACCCTTGGTTGTATCCGGGAGGCCTATATGTTGGAACTTGTTGCTTCGGTTGAAAGTTTTGTTGAGTAGGCCCCCTCGGTGGATAGTTTTGTTGTTGGGGTGGTGGTGGTCGAGCTTGTTGAGGCGGTGGTTGTGGCGGGTTCAAAGCTCCTTCATTGTTGGCGTAGGAGAATCCCGGATGATTTCTTGCGGCCGGATTGGACCAATACCCTTGGTTCCCCGCAACATATTGTACTTGCTCCAAGGATCCTTCTCCTTGCTCTCCTCCCGAGTACATGGCTTGAGATTGGTCTTGCCAATCACACATTTGGTTGGTTGGAGCGGAGGTGGAAGGGCTTCCTTGGGGCTCCGTGATGAACTTCTCCAATCTCTCCACCACCTTGTGGAGAGAATCGAATTTGCTCGTGAGCTCCGCTACGGCCTTCGCCTCGTAGATGCTAGTTGGCTTTAAGGAGGACGTGGAGTGTCCTCGCTCATCGCCCCATTGTTGGTTATTTGAGGCCATCTCCTCAATTAGTTCCGTAACTTCTTCGGGAGTCTTTGACAAGATTGCACCATTCGCCGCGGCATCAATAATTTGTTTGGTCCCCGGTTGGAGACCATTGTAGAAGCTATGAACTAGCTCACAATCTTCTATACTGTGGTGCGGGCATTGATGCTGTAGATCTTTAAAACGCTCTCAAGCTTCATAGAGCGTCTCCTGTGGTCCTTGCTTGAAGGACATGAGAGCGCTCCGGATCTTCACCGTCTTGGATGGCGGATAGAATTTGTCAATAAATGCGCCCGCTAACTCGTCCCAAGTGGTGAAGACTCCGTCCGCCTGTGTCCTCAACCAATAGAGTGCCTTGTCCTTAAGCGTGAAGGGGAAGAGACGCAGTCTGATAGCATCGATGGAGACCCCCGGCATCTGGAATGTGGCGCACTTTGACAAGAATAGTTGGATGTGGTAGTGGGGGTTCTCATGGGCGTTCCCATGAAATGGGTCTTGTTGCATCAAAACCACCAATCCAGTCTTCAGCTCGAAGTTCTTGTCAGCCGCCAACTGCGGCACGGTAATGGATGAGGTGGTAGAAGAAGTCTTAGGCCTAATCCTATCGCGAATAGAAATTATTCTCGCCATCCTTGCCGCCAATTCTTCAGGAGTTTCCGGGTTGGTCATGAACCGCCCTTCCGGACCTTGTCTCCTTTCCGCTCTAAGTCTCCGCGCGGTACGTTCGATCTCAGGATCAAATAGTATAGCTTCAGGGTCCGCCGTAGATCTCGTGTTCATGCACAGAGAAAACAGAGTTTCAAAGAAATGATTAGAACTGTGGAAGGGTTAGGTAAGAAATAAAAAATAAAAATAAAAATAATGATAATAAAAAAAGGAAATAGCTAGGGTGAGAAAGAATCAAACGCAATCGCCTCCCCGGCAACGGCGCCAAAAACTTGATCGCTCCGGATATACACCCAAAGAACGGTTGTAGTTTTACCGCAAGCGCACGGTGTAGCGGCGAGCGGGATATCGAACATAGGGAGGACGAATGACCGTGCTTGCTCCTAATCAACCTGGCTACTTAAGAGAGAAATTTGCCTTTGGCGATCCTGTCACAATCGTCAGACAAAACGTGCTTCAAATCAAATAAAGAACGTCTAGGGAATGTGGAATTCCCGCTACTCACCGTACTTCGTAAATGTGGTTCGTCGGTATCAAAATTGCTAGAAAGAGAATTCGGATGAACTAGTTGCAATTGAATGTAGAACCAAGCTCACGCTCTCGCGCTGTTGCCGGTCTATAGCTATCCTGGGTTTGGGTCCAATCTCTTGCAAACCCTAGCCTAGGGAAGCTAGCATTAGGATCAACATCATCGTCCAATTGCGCACCGAGCCCAATCTCTTGCAAACTCGGTCCACAATCTAAATTAGGATAGTTCCTACCCGTCCAATCTCTTGCAAACTGGTATTAGCATGGAATTGCAATCGGAAATCCTGGTATCGGTCCAATCTCTTGCAAACCGATACTTCGAAAATCCGACTCCAACCCGATTCGGATTTCTAGGGCTTCCTATCAAATTGGGATCCAATCTCTTGCAAATCCCAATTGATATGAATTCCTAGCTATCCGCAGTAAATCGATCCCAATCTAATCCCTAATAGCAATTCTAGCTCAATTTCCACCAATTCATCACAAATAGGAAATATGGCTTGCAGGGTTCATCCCCACGCCCCAAGACGTGGAGACTACTCACAAATCATAGCAATAACACAAGAATAATCAATGAAATAAGCAATAGAATTCATCACAAATATTGAGATAAACAATAAAAATAGGATTTTTAGGGAAGAGAGATGCAAACCAATGGAGTTCTTCAATTTAATCCAACAAAAATCCAAGTTTTTACTCTTCTCCAATCACAATAATGAAGCTAAAAAGTAATATAAAAAGATGCAAAAAATCTAAGAGATGGCTCCCTAAACTAGGGTAAAAACAGGGCTTAAATAGCCCTCAAAATCGTCCAAAAATCGTGACCAAAATACCCCTGCACAGCCTGTTTTCCGCAGTTTTCGCTACAGGCAGCGCATCGCACTCGGCCGAGTGACAAAAGTCGCTCGGCCGAGTGAAAACCCTGTCATTTTCCAGTAAGTCGGGGGCTTCAGGGGTCTTCAGTTCGGGGGCGGCTCGGCCGAGTGAGTTGTCGTCACTCGGCCGATGGCTTCAAGGCACTCGGGCGGACATAATAATCCACTCGGCCGAGTGGGTCTTCTGAAGCTCAGGCAGCCGAAAAACAGTAACTTCGATGTTTTGGAAGGGCCTCGTCTGGGCGCCACTCGGGCGGACGTGGTATAGTCACTCGGCCGATGTGGTCTTCGGTGCTCGGCCGAGTGCACATAGAAATCGTATCTGTTCAGGTCGGCCGAGCAGTGTCTCGCTGGTCGGCCGAGTGGCTCCTCCACTCGGCCGAGTGGGACACAAAAAATACCCAATCTGATTGTTTTGGCCTCCTCGTCGCTCCTGTGACGTCCATTCTTCTTTCGCTCCTCTCCAACAGCCAAATACCCCTCGGGGAGGTCGTTGGTGACCGTCTAGAGTAAGCGCATCTCGAGATCACTCCAAATCGCGCCAAATCACCTGAAATGCGACAAAAACAACAAATCGTGAAAAGCATCGCAATGTCGTCGATATATCGTGAAAAACATGATTTGGGCGATCTAAATGGCATGCAAACATGCGGAAAAAAGGTGTAAAATAAGGAGTGATCCAAGTGTGTTTTATCCAAATACCTCTCCATGTACGTACATTATTCAATTTATTCTAGATTCATCTCTTTTGGAGGTTCTGGAAAGGGAGAGGATATGGAGATGAGCTCACTTCCCTATGGTGGTATTGTTTTAGGGTCTCCAGGAGTTATTTCTCGCTTTGGAGCCTCGTGGTATATCCTCTCATCCATTGAGGATATCTACTTCTGCTACCAGTGGATTGCATCCATTATATTTGGTATGTCAATCCTAGCTGGATTTTTAGTAGCAGGGATGTGTGAATTTGACAATATTTATATTGTCAGTAACTATGTCTGATAACTGTTTAACAGTTTCATAAGTGTGGATCTTCAGGATCTCATCACAATTCATGATAATCAGATCATAGTTGTTAATGTTTTAAATGGTCAAATTAAGCTTCAGGCCCATGGATGATTATAGTATTTTTGTTGAAACTAATGCTGGGGAATTAAAGTTATGAAGGATCTTCAGGATCTCATCAAGTCTTTAAAAGAGGGCACATCAATGCACGTCTTAGGAGATATGTTTTTAAATGCTTCCCCTGTTCAGAGTGCTCAGAATCTATTTATCTGGGGTAATTACTTCCGATAAATAGTTCTGCGTTTTGATGGTCCATAGTAGTGCTATGGGGATCTATACTCATCATGGCACAATCGATAAGATGTGCTCTAAACACTTCCCCCGTTAGGGGCTCTCGGAAACTGTTTATATGAGGTGATCAGGCTCATATAAATAGGTTCTAAGGAGGCTTTTGATGGTTTGCATTGTAATTGCATGTTCCCACATGGTCACCTACAACTGGATTTTTAATGGATAAGTAATCCGTTTAAATCATTTTAATGATTTATGTAACCCATTTTTGGGTGTGAACACAAACGTCAGGGTGTTCAACATTTTTCCAGTTGCAAATATTGTTTGATTTCCCAGTGTTATCCAATGTTCCCGACATTTAGTAATGTGTCCCATTTGCTTTGAAAAAGCTAGACTGTGGTTGGATAATGGTTTGATAATGACTATTTTTAGAGGATATATGGATGAGTACTCTAAGGTACATCATCAGCCATATGTAGGGAGTGTGTGAGTCCACTTTTTTCCCTCAAATACTCTCAAAAGGCCTAAAGGTCTCATTCTTCTAATGCTGATAGTATATCATCTTAAATTCATTTGAGGAAGTGAGGAGAGTCAATGTCCACATGAATGGAGATGATCTCATATCATTTTTCCCTTTTGAATGGGACAATGAAAGTTTCACCCTTTTTTGAAGAATCTTCGGGTTCGTCTGGTTAATGAAGTCTTGCATCATCAATCCAAGGTAACATCGATCCAAGGTTGGTCGATTCTGGACACTTCTGGTGTTCCAAATTAATTCATCTGTTCGAATTTATGATGGACTTTTGAAAGTCCATTAAAATGCTCAAGTTAATTTTGTCCGGTAATAGGTGAACTGTGTTCAAACTGTGAAGAATTACATCTTCACATTGACTATTATGCGGATCAAAGTTGGACAAAGCTTCAGGCTTTATTGGTTTCTTGAGTAATTAGGGATTTCGTTTTGACGAATATCCTTTGAAACTTTATAAGTTTCAAAGAGTACATGACATTCTCATTTTAGGAGTATTCAGGATAACTAATGACGTCCCCCTGGTTGTGATGCATGCAAGTGTGCAATAGGATTGGGGATACCAGATTTAAATATTTATACCACAAGCGCACGGTGTTGTAGTGTGGCTAGGGGGTCGAACACAGGAAGGCGTGGTTGTGCTTGTGTCAGAAGGGACCCGATTCACCCTATGGGTGAGCTAGCCCGAATCGATAGATGGTTTGTCATGAAATGTAGATACGAGGTTAAACAATATAAAAGGAAACCCAGGACTTCGGTTTCCACCCTATCATGTGTTCTCGCTATTACGACCGGCAGATAGGACAACGATCGGAATTAGGGTCTAGTGGTGAGGTGTTGCCTCTAAAAGTGATACCAACGTCCCATGGGCCCGATATTCCGATCGGTGCCCAGGATGATACGCAGGACTACCCGGTTTCTGTCAGTGGGCATTCCTATGTCCATTAACACTGACCGACTCCGGGAGCACTAAGCTCGCAACGATGACTCCCAACATCTCATCCTGCCGTTCCCACGCGCTAGGATTCGATGCCTACGCTAAGGGAGTGAGCTATGGCTAGGGAGTCAACCGCCAAGTTTATTCCCCCTTGGCCCAACGGTCAAAGGCGGTCTTTTTCTCGCCGATGACAATGAAACTTCCCGCGTAACCAATAGATTCCTAATCCCTATCGATATCCTAGTCCTATGGACGCATTAGGGAGAACCCACGAAGGGGTTTCCACCAAAATCCTAGATTTGGGAACTACTCACACATATTAGCTAAAAAGCAATCTAAACGAAAATCGACCGTTAAAATCATAATCAGGCAATTTAAATGGAGTAGTAGCAATGCTATTAAGATAATATCAAAGTTTGACGAAGATCAGAAAACTTACAAATAAAGATAAAATTCCAGCCGTCACAATAGAGAAAAAAGACAGAAAAATACAAAACTCTCGTTTCTGAAAACCTAGGGCAGTTATATATAGAAAACGACGTCACCCGATCGTGTGACCTGCTTCGTTCTTTGGCAGCGGTCTTCAGAACTTCACCCGCTCATGCGACACGATCGGTTGGCGGAAGCGGCTAGTCGTTTGGATCTTGCGGTCATCAGGTGAACCGATCGGTTGATAAATCAACAGGTCGGTTGGAAATATGGCCAAAAGAACAGAAACTTCAGACATTTTCACACGGTCAGCGAGCCGTCGGGTGAGCTCTCTGGGTCGTCTCTTGGAGGAATCGGCTACAGATGAACCGATCGGGTGAGTATCACCCGATCGGTTGGAATTCAGCTCCAAATTCCCGAGAAGACTATTGGGATGAACCGGTCGTTGAACCGGTCAGTTGATGTTCTCCTTGCTTCAGCTTCAGTCCGGGTCGGACACGCGTGCATCACCCGATCGGTTGGCTATGTCCAACCGATCGGGTGGGGGCTGGAAAGTGGCAATCTTGGTCGTTTGACCCCCTGGATCATGCGTGACTCCTCCCGTTGCTCCGGGGTCTCATGATATCTTCGTTATATGTCTCCTACACGGGCAAACTTCTGTAAACACACAAAAACACGGAAAAGTGAAAGAAAACTAGAAAACACGAGAAAATGGATACGAAGTTGGAAGCAACGATCTAGGCTGTTGGTTTGATGATGACAAACGTGTCGTTATATCTGACGTGTGTGCTTAGTGTGTTTCAGGCTTCTCCATCTGGAGAAATTGCTATTCGCATAACTATTTGGGTGTGTGTGAGAGCTTTGGCTTAAGCAATTTGACTTGGTCAATATGGAGAGAAAGATTGAATCAATTTGGGATTTGGCCAAGTCAATGAGTAAGATTTGCGAAGATTCTTCCTAATCCTTTTTGGTTGCAAACAAATCCTCACCCTCATTTAGGTTCCTATTTGAATTTCATATGGTGATTAATCCATATCATTTTAAACTTGATGTTATCCATTGACAATGCAATCCTACCCTAGGGTTTCTATCATCTGTCGCAACTCTCTCCTCAAGCTCATATATATACACATTGTTGGGCCAAAAAAAGTGAGATGTGACGGCAGCCACAAAAATTTTGTTGTGAGGCAATCAACGCAATACATCTTCAAAGCTCCTATACATCTTCAAAGCCTTGGGCTTCTCCTATAGCAATCACCTATAGCCAAGGCAACCATTGCCTCAGCCGTAACTCCCTAAGACAAAAGAGAGATAACTCCTCGAAGGCCAAACCCACATTATCACCATCATCGAAGAAACCCACGGGCGTCAAAGTCTTGCTGCAGTCGAAGACCATCGCTGCTACCACATTGTCGCCGTGCAAGATCGAAGCGTCGTCGAGCCCGCTGATGGAGCTGCCGCTGCCATCTCGAAGTCGATGCTGCTGCTGAACGTTGCCGTATTAACTCCGCCACTGCTGTTAACACCGTCGCCGTTCCCAGAAGAGATCCGCAGCCGCAGACGAAGACACCACCGGAGACTAAGCCCGCCAAGTCCATCGCTGACCCACGCTGCAGAGGAGGCTACCGACTTGTGCCAACCATAAACTGAAGCTGCTGCGGATCCCTACACAAGCTGCACCATCGAGCAGCAATGTCCAACCAAGCGACCCTGTCAACAGCGAGCGTACTTTGGTTGCCGAACTGATTTGTTGCCGCGGCTAGCTCCTTGGGTTACCGAAGACACCATCAGAGAAGAGAACGCCGAGATCCCGAAGCAACTTTCGCAAAGCTGATGACGCCGTAGAACCCTAACGCCTTGCCGTCTAACGAAGAGGTCATCGCCGTCGTCATTGCTGCTACCGAGTCGAGGAAGCCGAAGTCCCAAACGTCGAGGAGATCACCGCTGCTCGTCGTTCGTGAGAGTTGCTGCTGCTGCTCGTCGGTGAAGAGTTCGCCGCCGCCGTGACTCGTTCGACGCCATCGCCATCGCTGAGAGCTCACCGTCACTCGAGTTGCAGTTGCCGCTCTAAGTCGCTACCGCCACCTGCATGCCCTAAATTTTGAAGACGAAGACGAAACGGCGGACGAACGGGCTGACGTGGCAAGGGATATTACGAGATCGAAAACTATTTCTTCGCTGACGTGGCGCTGCTAATTTCTTAGAGAATTGCTCGGCGCACCGACCTACAGCAAGTGAAGTTGAACTTTGCTGATCTGCGTACCGACTGCTTATTTATTAAGGATTGCTGAGCGCACAGACTGACCAATAATAAAGGATTGAACTGCAATTGCTTTGCGCACAGACCAGTGCACAACTTGACATCCAGGAGTCAGATTGAGACACCGTTTGTGTCAGATTGGAGCTTACGATGTGTTGATTGACAGAGATGCCTACATGGACACAAACTGAGTATTTCTAAACCCTTAAACTCTTTTATTTGTGTCTTAGTGTAACGTTCTCTGTAGGGGAAACTTTTACTTATTTTTGGTGACTATTTTGGGACTTGTCTAGTTGGGACTAGACAGGTGGGACCCAGTTAGTTTGGGACTAGCTGGTAGAAAGCTTTACTAGGATTGATAGTGAGAGAAAACACTGTGTGTGGGGTACTGAGAGCCTGACGAGTGTAGAGACGTAGAGGGTGCTCTGAGTGTGCTCTAACTTGTGGTTTTGTCCCTATTGCGCTATTCAATACTAGTTCTGCTTTGGGGGCTGGAGTAGGTCGTTGGGACGACCGAACCAGGGTAAATCTGTTGTGTACTCTGTGTCTGCTTTTTATTTACCATGTTGCTGCTATAACTACGTGTGCGTATTCGTGGGTTGCACGAATTATTTTTAAAAGCCTATTCACCCCCCCTCTAGGCTAGGATCCAGATTCAACAAGTGGTATCAGAGCAGGTTTTAGGATCTAGCCTAGTTTGACCATGGACCACATTGATAGTACTTTTGCTGAGGGTCAGTCTATTTCACGTCCATCTAGATTTAACGGAGGAGTTTATGCTTACTGGAAAAATCGTATGAAAATATACCTTATTTCTATTGATTATAAAGCTTGGCAAATTGTTGAAACATGCTATAAATCACCTGTTATTAAAATTGAAAATACTGAGATGCTTAAACCTGATGATAAATGGGATGATAATGATTGGAAGCTTTATTCTCTTAATGCTAAAGCTATGAATGCTCTCATTTGTGCATTAGATAAATCTGAATTCAATCATATCTCACATTGTCTAATGCGCAGGAAATATGGCATACTTTGGAGGTGACGCATGAGGGAACGTCACAGGTGAAGGAGTCTAGACTTGCACTTCTGAGCACGGAATACGAGAGATTTCGCATGCTACCGTCAGAGACCATATCAGAAATGTTTGCGAGGTTCACCAACATTGTCTACAAGTCTAGTTCGCTCGGTAAGCCATATTCTAGCCTTGAGCAGGTGAGAAAGATATTAAGAGCACTGCCAAGCTCTTTCAGGCCTAAAGTCACTGCCATCCAAGAAGCGAAGGATCTATCGCAGATGAGGGTGGAGGACTTGATAGTTTATCTAATGTCCCACGAGCTTGAATTGCAAAACGTGGATAAAAGGGAGAAACCTGAGGAGAAGGAGAAATCTACCAAGCCACTTGCTCTGAAAGCTGACGAAAGTGAAGATGATGATGATGACATAGCGCTAATGGTCAGAAACTTCAGAAAGTATGTCCAGACCAAGCAAGGAAGAACAGAAATGGCACCCAGGTTTAATCGCTCTAACTTTTTTTAGTCTTCTAAGCAAACTTATGATCAGAATGCTACCAATAGAATGACTTGTTTTAAATGCAAGAATAGAGGACATCGAATGAGGGATTGCCCACATGAGACCGCTCAGGTTGCTAAGGAAAAAGGAAAATCCAAGGTGCTAACTTGGGATATGGACAGCGAAGCTGAGAGTGAGGAGGAAGAACATGAAGCCCACTCATGCATGGCATTGATGGGAATACACGATGAGGTAATTTCTGGTAGTAAAACTGAACTCCTTACTCTTTGTAAAGAAATGCAAGATAAAATAGTAGAGCTTGAATCCACTATAGATGATTATCAAAATGAGAACTTTGAAATGCAACAATCTGAATATGAAATGTCTAAAGAGATTGAAAAACTCAAAATTGATATTGTTGCTCGTGACTCTACTACTGACACTTTGAAAAAGGAAAAATCCAGTTTTAATGATGAAGAACCTTGTCTCTCTTGCCCTTCCTTGTTAAATAATATTAGCATGCTTAAACTTGATTTGATTAAGCTCGAAACTGAAAAAGACTATGTGATTAGAGATCTTAACGATAAATTCTGCATGTTGGATAATGATTTTAAGAGGAAAATGATTGAATTTGAAAAGAAGGAAGAGGAAAACAATAGAGCTTTTATAAGTAAATGCACATTGCTTGTGGAAGAAAATAAATTATTGAAATCCAAAGTCTCTAATCTTGAATTGGCCATTAAGAAATTCTCTATGGGAAAACAATCGTTAGATACTATTTTAGAGAATCAACTATATGGCAATAATAGAACAGGACTTGGATTTGGTTCGAAAAATGTCGAAAAGCCAAAATTCAAGAAATTCCACAATGCACCCTCTATTGCAAAGAACAAATATGCAAATTGCTTTACTTGTGATAGTGTAGGCCACACTTCATATTATTGTAAATTTAGGAACACAAATATTAAGTTTAAACAAGTGTTGGTTCCTAAAACTATATTGGCTAACACTATTGGACCTTGTTGGATTCCAAGGTCACACTTAACACCTTTCATGTAGGTGTGATGGAGTTTTGGCGAGGAGCGTTAAATTCAATGTCTCATTCTTTTAGCTCCTTCGTCAAAAAGCGACGAGAATGTATAATTTTTATCCCTCTTTGCATTTCATTACATACCTTCATAGATTTGTTTGTGTGCTTGATTTATTTTGATTTGCGTGCTTGCATGCATGATTTTTTAACTGTTTTTATTTCTAAAAAAACAAAAAAAAATCAAAAAAATTGTGCTTATTGATTATCCTCTTATGAATCTCCTAAGTGGTATTGTATGAATGATCAATCTATCCCTTGTAGAAGTCAATTCATTATTGTTGTAGCTACATGAACATGATGTTATTCTTTTTAGTAGCCATGACATGTCTCATAAGTTTTAATCTTGACTTCTACACCTACATTTGCACTTTCACGATATTTGACTTTTTAGTACTTTTGGAGATTCTTTTGAAGAATAATGGAAAGTGAATGTAGGAATGATTAATTTCTGAAATTTTCTAAGGGATATGAAGTGTTTAGCCATGAATAAAAATTGAGCACAAAAGAATTGCAAATGAAAAAATATATATGAAAATTGCTCCGTATGAAAAATGGATACACTTCATGGCTAAAATACAACCCACGAGTATCCAACTTATGCTACATGGGTAATCATTAGCGTTGGTGTATATAACTCGTCAAGCAATGCCACCCCGCATTTAAAAGTCCTTTTAGGCCATGTTTCGGTGTTCGGTAACTTGAACTCATCTTTGATGAGGTGGGAAAAATCAATCCTAGTGATATTCATGAAAATTGGACAATGTGGATTGTTTTGGTCGATTTTCTGAAATTGAATCTCCTCTTGTACTTTATTGTTTATATCATTACACTTACACAAAGGTAGAGAAGTCTTATTATGAAATTCCATGAGCTTGAATTGTCTATTCCTTGGAAAAATCATGTAAATTGCACGTTACATTTAATAATGGTTTATTTTTGCATGGAATATTTTTGTGACTCCATTAATCCACTTTTGGTGATTACAAAGGGGGAGAAAGAAAAGAAATATTTGTCGGTATTATTTGTTGAAGGGGCAGCTTGAGAAAAATACTTGAATTAATATTGAAGGGGGAGCTTGAGAGAAGGGGGAGCATGCTTTTATATTTCGGGAGCTTGAGAGAAGGGGGTGAATGCTTTTATATTTCCTAATTGGTGTGCATGCTTTGTAATGTTTGAATAACTCATCCATACATCATATACATTACACCCTTCAACACACTTCACACACCCATACTTATTGCTCAAATCTTTTATGGGTTTGTCATCACCAAAAGGGGGAGATTGTTGGAAGCAACGATCTAGGCTGTTGGTTTGATGATGACAAACGTGTCGTTATATCTGACGTGTGTGCTTAGTGTGTTTCAGGCTTCTCCATATGGAGAAATTTCTATTCGCATAACTATTTGGGTGTGTGTGAGAGCTTTGGCTTAAGCAATTTGACTTGGTCAATATGGAGAGAAAGATTGAATCAATTTGGGATTTGGTCAAGTCAATGAGTAAGATTTGCGAAGATTCTTCCTAATCCTTTTTGGTTGCAAACAAATCCTCACCCTCATTTAGATTCCTATTTGAATTTCATATGGTGATTAATCTATATCATTTTAAACTTGATATTAACCTATGACAATGCAACCCTACCCTAGGGTTTTTATCATCTGCCGCAACTCTCTCCTCAAGCTCATATATATACACATTGTTGGGCCAAAAAAAAGTGAGACGTGACGGCAGCCACAAAAATTTTGTTGTGAGGCAATCAACATAATACATCTTCAAAGCTCCTATACATCTTCAAAGCCTTGGCCTTCTCCTATAGCAATCACCTATAGCCAAGGCAACCATTGCCTCAGCCGTAACTCCCCAAGACAAAAGAGAGATAACTCCTCGAAGGCCAAACCCACATTATCACCATCATCGGAGAAACCCACGGGAGTCAAAGTCTTGCCGCAGTCGAAGACCATCGTTGCTACCTCATCGTCGTTGTGGAAGATCGAAGTGCCGTCGAGCCTGCTGACGGAGCTGCCGCTGCCATCTCAAAGTCGAAGATGCTACTGAACATTGCCGTATTAACGCCACCACTGCTGTAAACATCGTCGACGTTCCCAGAAGAGATCCGCAGTCGCAGACGAAGACACCGTCGGAGACTAAGCCCGCCAAGTCCATCGCTGACCCACGCTGTAGAGGAGGCTACCGACTTGTGCCAACCACGAACTGAAGCTGCTGCGGATCCCTACACAAGCTGCACCCTCGAGCAGCAACGTCCAACCAAGCGACCCTGTCAACAGCGAGCCTACTTTGGTTACCTCGGCTAACCCCTTGGGTTGCCGACGACACCATCGGAGAAGAGAACGCCAAGATCTCGAAGCAACTGTCGCAAAGCTGTTGACACCGTAGAACCCTAACGCCTTGCCGTCTAACGAAGAGGTCATTGCCGTCGTCGTTGTTGCTACCGAGTCGAGGAAGCCAAAGTCCCAAACATCGAGGAGATCACCGCTGCTCGTCGTCCGTGAGAGCTGCTGCTGCTGCTGCTCGTCGGAGAAGAGTTCGACGCCGCCGTGACTCGTTCGATGCCATCGCCATCGCTGAGAGCTCACCGTCACTCAGTTGCAGTTGCCGCTCGAAGTCGCTATCGTCGCTTGCATGCCCTAAATTTCGAAGACGAAGACGAAACGACGGACGAACGGGCTGACGTGGCAAGGGCTATTACGAGATCAAAAACTATTTCTTCGCTGACGTGGCGCTGCTAATTTCTTAGAGAATTGCTCGGCGCACCGACCTACAGCAAGTGAAGTTGAACTTTGCTGCTCTGCGTACCGACAGCTTCTTTATTAAGGATTACTGAGCGCACAGACCGACCAATAATGAAGGATTGAACTGCAATTGCTTTGCGCACAGACCAGTGCACAACTTGACATCCAGGAGTCAAATTGAGACACCGTTTGCATCAGATTGGAGCTGACGATGTGCTGATTGACAGACTCGCCTACATGGACACAAACTGAGCATTTCTAAACCCTTAAACTCTTTTATTTGTGTCTTAGTGTAACGTTCTCTGTAGGAAAAACTTTTACCTGTTTTTGGTGACTATTTTGGGACTTGTCTAGTTGGGACTAGACAAGTGGGACCCAGCTAGTTTGGGACTAGCTGGTAGAAAGCTTTACTAGGATTGATAGTGAGAGAAAACACTATGTGTGAGGTACTGAGAGCCTGGCGAGTGTAGAGACGTAGAGGGTGCTCTGAGCGTGCTCTAACTTGTGGTTTTGTCCCTATTGCGCTATTCAATACTAGTTCTGCTTTGGGGGCTGGAGTAGGTCGTTGGGACGACCGAACCAGGGTAAATCTGTTGTGTACTCTGTGTCTGCTTTTTATTTACCCTGTTGCTGCTATAACTGCGTGTGCGTATTCGTGGGTTGGACGAATTATTTTTAAAAGCCTATTCACCCCCCTCTAGGCTAGGATCCAGATCCAACATACGAGACGGCGGAAAATAACGGAAAAACACAAAGAAGACGTGCGTGAATATATAAAATATACACACACGTCAAAATCCCCCAAGCTGACCCCTTCCTCGTCCTCGAGGAAGACGAGTGAGAGTAGGAGCTCGGAGGGAGAAAATAGAGAGAAAGAGAGAAGAGAGAAATCTAAATCCTAAATTGCCTGTCAGAGCCAACAAAATCAAAAAACGCCACACCAAAGCAAGCAAACGACAAATCACAACGCTAAACCAAGGAATTCGAGTCCTGACAAGTGTCGTGAGCCCACGCAATGAAGCGCGAGTGAGTGTGGTCGTGTGCTAGCAGACGGTGTCACTATCTACATTGCGCATTAAGCTCCATATACACAAATCCAAGAAAAGACCCAAATATCGATTCGATTCAAAATAAGCGGTGAATATACAGCTCAAGCATGCATGAGAAGAGTATACGAATAGAAACATATCATGTGTCAGAGACTCCACAGCTAGGGATTTGGAAATCACCACACTATCGCCTAGATAATAGTTAGAAAGTCCCTATTCCAAGTGTTTTCAAAAACGATGGAGGTTGAGATGATGTGGAGTAGAACACTCGGTGCAAACTCTCGCCTTCCCTTTATTCTCGGTAGGTGGGAAGATATTCACACTGGAAATTTTTTTTTTTGATTTTGGATATATGTATATTTTTTTGGGTTTTTGGCTAACCATACTTTTTTCTTTCTTTTTCTTTTCTTTTCTCTTTTTGGGTTTTTCTTTTCTCTCTTTTTTTTGGATTTTTTGGCTTTTGGGGTATATACAAGTGTGTACTCTCCCAAGTGAGAGAACGGTACATGACGAGGGGATTTGTACAAGTAAAATAAAAAAGAAATCAGATTCTAAACACTTGGGCAAAGGAGAATTTTTCGCTAATCAGAGCATAGGCTAAATGGGTTATCTTAGTCCTAATTGTGGAATCCCGACACATGCGAAATGAAGCATACGATACATATATATATTCATGCATATAGAAGAAGACAGGGGAAGCAAATACCGCATATTCAAATCGAAGCATGATAATCTAGGGGTCATTCCTGGACATGCATATAAATCAAAATCACAAAGTAGAAGCACACTATAAGCTAGTCACGACACACGACTCACAAAAAAGTTAAGTGGACCCATGATGCATGAAATGCAAGAGGACTCGGCTTCCTAGGGTTAGTGAAAGTGAAAATCGAAGCCATGCTAGGTGTGTGTGTGTGATTCTGTGGCAATTCATCATATGGGGTCATCTCTAGGAGAAAGAGATAAAAAGAAGAAAAGAAAAAGAAAAACACGAAGAAAACGACTCAAAACGAAGAAAAAGACGCAAATGACGTACGAAGTGCGACTCCCCCAAGATGAAACTTGCATTGCCCTCAATGCAATAGAAGTAAATTCGGGAGGGCAATGAAAATGTGGGGGAATATGCACCGACACAAAAAGAAATAAAAACAAGAAAAACACACATACGAAACTGAAAAATAAAAGAAAATCACACCACACGACATATGAACAGAAAATAAAAATAGGAAATCACACCACACGACTTATATAAACCAGCACACCAAGAAAAATAACACACAACAGCACATAGAAAAAATGACTTCCCCCAAGCTAGACACGGCAATGCTAGCGATATGATATGATCATGAAAATACAGAAACATGCGAGGGGGGAGTCAATCGGAGTCGCTATCGGTAGAATGGTAGGGAGATGGTGAGGATGGTGGTGAATAGTGGAAGAAGGAATCTTCGGAGGATGAAAGAGAAGGTGTGCCGATAGGAGTAGGAGGGCCAATGGGCTGGATCACCGGTGGATCATGGTGGAAATTTATTGGTGGATCATGATGGATAATGACTGCACCGGGTGAACCGACAGACGGATGCCAATCGGGGGGATCCAAGGGTGGAAATTGTACGAGTGAGGCATACCAAGGATCCGGGTAGAACTCCCATGGTAGATGTGAAATACGAATGGGGAGGCGCGCAGGAGATGAGGGTGGGAGGACGGTAAAAGCATGTTGAATATTGGACTCCCCGGATTTGGTTTGATGATGAGCAAACATAAATAATTCATGAACTAACAATTTGTGAGCGCAGTATTGGAGATCGTCGCCAAATTCACGAGAACAATCAAAGCGACATCTCAACACTTCTCAAAGCTCGTATTCATGCCTAAAGCTTCGTTGAAGCTCTTGCGCCGTTTTGGAAGTCATGAAGAATTAATCGAAGCTCTCGAAGACCGTTCTTTAAGGTTTTATTTATAGTCTTTTAAGCTTCGATCTATAGAATGTTAAGACTTGAGTATATCTTACGATTCTATCTTCATAACGCTCATATCGTAGCTCTAGGATCTTAGTACAAGTTCATTCTAACTTCCTCGAAGCGTCGCGCTTCGATTCGGACTTGTTTGTGCATGTTAGTTGATACAAGAAGATGTACTGACCGACTAGATGGTGATCTAGTCGGTCAGCAAAGCTTCTTGGACCGACTAGTTTGCTTCCTTAATTTCTTGCACCTTACTGTTTACAGTTAGTCGGTCTACGCTGACTCATCGACCGACTAGTTTGTGAACTAGTCGGTCAGTGATGCTTCTTTGACCGACTAGTTGTGCTTTACTGTTCATACTAAATTTCTCCTAAGCTACTGTTTATCGTTAGTCGGTCTAAGAACATTTGGTGACCGACTAGTTTACAATCTAGTCGGTCAACTTTTGTTCTTGGACCGACTAAGTCAATTTGTATTCAGACTATTTCATTATGCCTCTTAGTCGGTCTACGTTCACTGACTGACCGACTAGTTGTGAAACTAGTCGGTCAGAATGTCTTCTTGGACCGACTAGATTTCTAGGTCTGAATTTCTATCTATTCTCAGTTCCTCTCTTAGTCGGTCCATGTTGTTTGACTGACCGACTAGTTGATGAACTAGTCGGTCAGTGGTTGTTCTTTGACCGACTAATTGCCTCAGATTTCTATCCGTTGGGAATTGACCTAACTTGTTTTTATGGGACCCTATAAATATGAACATAGGTCATTTATCTCTAGGTTAGAGCTGCCATTAAGAGATTCATTGAGATAGAAAGAGATAGCCATTCTCACTCATTTCCAAAGCTCTCTTCCTCACAAGAAACCCATTCTCTCACTTTCTAGATCTAGAATCAATATTGAGAGAAGCTTGTTCTTGGTGAGCCCTTCAAGCTCTTGCTTGAATCAAGTCTCCAAATCACTCCTAGGCACCTATTGCTGGTCATTTCCTTGGTGCTCGGTCTTGGTGACTTCATCTTCCTCAAATCCCTCCTTGCACCTATTTGGTAAGAAAACTCAAGGTATAGGAATTTGTGGTAAGATTGTTTATTTCATTATAAACTTGTTTATATTGCTTGTTGATTCTCTCGGTTGTGAAAGAAGGTTGTGATCCCGGGTTGTGGGATTCACTATTGCCATTGCATGTATGATTTGATCTTGTGAAGGTTTTTCACAAGATATCATAGTGGAAATCTTGGGTTAGGGTTTCTAACCTAAGTATCCGGAGGGGATCCGAGTGGTTGGGACGTAGGATCACCGGGAACAAGTCGGGGAGACTTGGGTGGATCCTAACCCAGTAACATCTTTTGTTAGCATTGTTAAATTTGTTGTTGTCATTCAATTTAAGCTTCCGCAAATTGATTTGGTAGTTGTTTGCACTATAATTAGGAATTATACTCCTTGTTATTTTTAAAGTACTATTCACCCCCCCTCTAGTACTTGTGCAGTAGCTTGTAGGGCATTACATTTGGTATCAGAGCCAGATACTTAGCCATGTCTGCCAACGACAACAAGACCGTGCGTCCACCTTCCAACTATGACACCTTCATGAACCGTGAAGGAGCATCTTCGGTGATGGAAGGACATTCCTCTACGAGGCCTCCATTCTTCAACGGTACCAACTACGGGTACTGGAAATACCGGATGGAAACCTTCCTCCGGAGTGCATCTTTATGGAGGACCACAATGAAGGAATACATCGACCCCGAAGAAGAAGACTTTGAGAAATGGACTACCGCGGAGGTCGCCGCGGAGGTAAGCAATGCCAAGGCAATGAAAGTCTTGCAATGCGCATTGGAGCCTGAGGACTTCAATAAGATATGCACATGTAAGAGTGCATATCAAATTTGGAACTCCCTCCTCATTCTTCATGAAGGGACGAGTAGGGTAAGAGACTCTAAACTCGTAGTCGTAAACAAAGATTACGAAATGTTTCATATGCAACAGGGCGAGAAGATGAAGGAATATTACGCTCGCTTCGTTGACATAATAAATGAGTTAGAGGCCCTCGGCAAATCCTACACCCAAAAGGAGAAGTGCTCAAAGCTTATCGAAGGACTTCCTTCTTCTTGGGAGAAATGTACCTTCGCCATCGAGGAAGGTAATGACATGAATAAGTATACCGTAGTTCAATTGATGGGTACTTTGATGTCATACGAGGTATGCAAAGATAGCAAGGTGAAGTTACAAGAAAAGATGAAGTCCTATTTGAACCAAGACGTGCCTAAGAAAAAGGCAATTGCATTCAAGGAGGCTTCATCCACCTCTACCGATGATGAGGACTCGGAAGAAGAAATGGACATGGAATCCATTGCTCTCATGGCAAAGAAGTTCAATCGCTTCTTCCGAAAGGGTAACTTCAAACAAAAATCTAAATTTACTTCTACTAACGCCTCTCCACCTTTGTGCTTTAAATGCAATAAGCCAGGACACATCAAAGCGGATTGTCCTCAAAACAAGCAAAAGGAGAAGTGGAAGGCGCCGAAGTTCGACAAGTCGAAGAAGTACAAAAAGGGGTACAAAAAGGGACTTGTCGGAGCAACATTCACCGACTCCGAGGATTCCTCAAGCGGAGAGTCGGACGATGAGAAAGTGGAGCAAGCGCACATGTGCTTCATGGCAAGAGAGGAGCATGATCAAGGATCTTCCTCCTCCGATGATAGCGACGACGAAGGCGATGAGGTAACTATGGATGATCTTAGGGATGCTAACTCTCATTTATGGTCTAAATACACTAAATTAGTAAATAGATATACTAAAGTAAAAGATGACCTAGCTAGCATTCAAACCTCGCCTAAGACTATCATCACCAACAACGACACCGTTGTTGAAGAGTTAAGAAATGAGATTGTCAATCTCAAATCTAAACTTGAACATGTTAGCATTGATGATCTGGAAGAACATAGGATAGCGGATTTAACTTCTCAAAACTCGACTTTGAGTATTGAGAACGAGAATCTTAAATCTCGTGTTTATGTCCTCACATCGCAAGTATCCACTTTAGATACTTCTTTTCGTTCTCTCACCGAGAAATATGAGAACACATTAGGCCGAATCAATGAATTCAATAAGGCTAAGGGCCATTTGGATAATATCTTAAGTGTCTTACTCCCGGCCAAACACCATGTTGGTTTGGGGTATACTTTGGGAAAGTCATCCAAGTCGATCACTACTTTTGTTAGGCCAACTTCCGGTGACTCTACGAGTGGTAGCAAACACTCTATTGGTAGTTCATCTACCAATGGTGCTTCCACCTCGTCCACACCCTCTTTTGGAAAGAAACCTACTTTGGGTGGACCTCCAAAGAAGGGGCATGCTTATATGTACACCAATACCATGCCACGTAGGAACACACGTCCTACTCCACCGTCTCACACATATGATGATTTTTATGCAACACATTCTCGGGCACGTGCACACCATGTGAGACACCCTCACGCACGTGTTCCCACACATGCATATGTTCACCCACCTCATCATATGAATAATTCTCGTCGTGCACCATTCCATCATGTTCCGTATGCCTATCCACAACATGCATCACGTAGAAATCAACGTCGCATGCATGCACCCAATAGGATGAGGGCTCCCAAGATTTTCACTATTTGGAGCCCAAAGGACACAAGCATGGATGAAAAACAAGTGTATATGAATGCTTATTTTTAAGATGTTGTGCATAGTAGAAATTATGTGGGGAAGTTTAAGTCCAATTGGACTTGGCTTCCAAAGGTCTAACCTTTGAGGACCCAATGACCTTGGGTATCATGATATGAAAGTTTCTACCTTTAGGTACTCAAGGAAAAGAAAAAGAAAAGGAGCAACAAATTTAAATTTAGCTCCAACGGGAATTGGATACTCGATAGCGGGTGTTCAAAACACATGACGGGTGACGCTCAATTGCTCTCTGGAGTGGTTCCCATTGCAAATGGAAATCACGTCGTATTTGGAGGCAACGAGAGCGGAACAATCGTCGGTGTTGGTAAAGTGGGTAACCCATCTAAACCCTTAATCAGTGATGTGTATCTAGTTAATGGTTTGAATCATAATCTTATTTCAATAAGCCAACTTTGTGACAAAGGTTACAAAGTTAGATTTGCGAAAGGATTATGTCATATTTCAAATGATAATAATAAGTTATTATTTTCCGGCACACGTCATAAAGATATTTATATTTTGGATCTTTCTAAGTCATATGAACAATGTCTCGTTGCCAACACAAGTGAACAACACTTATGGCATCGACGATTTGGACATGTGAACTTTGGAACACTTTATAAGCTTTCAAAATTAAATTCCATTAAAGGTTTTCCGAAGCTCGTTTTTGAAAAGAAAAGTTTTTGCGATTCTTGTCAACGTGGCAAGCTTCCTAAATCTTCATTTAAACCTAAGAAAAGCATTTCTACTAAACGGCCACTAGAGCTATTACATCTAGATTTATTTGGGCCAACTAGAGTTGCTTCCTTAGGAAATGCAAGATATGGACTTGTCATCATCGATGATTATTCTAGATTTACATGGGTATTTTTCTTATGTAATAAAAATGAAGCTTTTGAAAACTTCACAATATTTGTGAAGAAAGTACAAAATCTCATCGGAACCACCATTGTCACTATTCGTAGTGATCATGGGGGTGAATTTGAGAATGAGTCTTTCTCAAATTTTTGTGATGATCTTGGAATTACTCACGTTTTCTTTCCCTCGCGCACCTCCTCAAAATGGTGTTGTTGAGAGGAAGAATAGAACGCTTGTGGAGTGTGCTCGCACTATGCTCGAAGATAGTCAACTTGGTTATCAATTTTGGGCGGAAGCGGTACACACCGCTTGTTATGTGTTTAATAGAATACTTTTGAGGCCCGGCACCAAACAAACTTGCTATGAATTGTTGTTTGGTAGATTGCCTCAAGTTAAACATTTTCGTGTTTTCGGCGCAAAATGTTTTATTAAAAACACATATGATAATTTGGACAAGTTTGATCCGAGATCGGATGAGGGGATATTTGTTGGGTATTCCTCACGTAGCAAAGCCTACCGGATATACAACAAAAGATCCTCTACGATCGAGGAATCACTACATGTCTCTTTTAATGAGAATTTTACTATTTCTAGAATTTCAAATGATGATGATTCTATGGATGTTTTATGTGATTCATTTGAAAATTCTAAGTCTATTGATTCAATTGATTCTATTGATACTAACCCGACTAATGAAGATGTTGAGAATGTGCCTAGTGATCAAGGTATTCCCAAGCGGCTTCATAACGTTCGCGATCATCCCCATGAGCAAGTCATTGGCAATATTCATGATAGTGTCAAGACGAGATCGCAAGTCCACCACTTCGCCAATTGTGCCTTTGCCTCATCGATAGAGCCAAAGAATATAGTTGAAGCGTGCGAAGATAGTGCTTGGATCCTTGCCATGGAGGAGGAACTCATTCAATTCGAGAGGAATGAGGTATGGTAGCTTGTTCCTTTGCCATCGAAGAACCACACCGTCATAGGGACAAAGTGGATCTTCAAGAACAAAACCGACGAAAACCAAGTCGTCGTCCGGAACAAAGCTCGGTTAATTGCTCAAGGCTATCGCCAAGAGGAAGGTATCGATTTCGAAGAATCCTTCGCTCCAGTAGCTAGATTAGAATCAATTAGACTATTATTGTCTTATGCATGCCATAAAAATTTTAAATTATTTCAAATGGATGTTAAAAGTGCATTTTTAAACGGAGATGTTGTTGAGGAAGTTTACGTTTCTCAACCTCCGGGCTTCATAAATGAAAAATTTCCAAATCATGTTTTTAAACTAAAGAAAGCTCTTTATGGTTTGAGACAAGCTGCTCGAGCTTGGTATGATCGCCTAAAGAATTTTCTTTTGGATTTGAATTTTAAAATGGGCGAAGCCGATTCTACACTTTTTGTTAAGCATGTGAATAATGATATTTTATTAGTTCAAATTTATGTTGATGATATCATTTTCGGTGCTACTAACTTCACTCTTTGCGAAGAGTTTTCTAATGTTATGAAGGAACAATTTGAGATGAGCCACATGTGCGAACTCAAATATTTCTTAGGTCTCTAAATTCGCCAATTGAACGATGCAATCTTCATCCACCAAACGAAATATACGGTGGAGTTGCTTAAGCGATTTGGAATGGAGAGTGCTTCCGGGAAAAAGACTCCAATGAGCACGACTACGCATCTTGACAAGGATACGGGCGGTAAGGATGTAGACATTCGTCTATATCGAGTTATGATAGGTAGTTTACTTTATCTTACCGCAAGTAGGCCCGATATTATGTTTGTCGTATGCGTATGTGCTCGTTATCAGTCTCAACCTAAGGAGTCTCACTTAGTAGCGGTAAAACGTATTTTCCGTTATCTAAGTTATACACTTGATTTTGGATTACTTTATCCAAAATCTAGCACATATGAGTTAGTCTCATATAGTGATGCCGATTATGCGGGATGCAAATCCTACAGGAAAAGTACTAGTGGCACTTGCCATTTTCTAGGAAATTCCCTTGTCTCTTGGTTTTCCAAGAAGCAAAATTCCGTATCACTTTCAACCACCGAGGCAGAATATATTGCCGCCGGTGCCGCTTGTGCCCAAGTTCTTTGGATGAGACACACACTGAAGGATTTTGGTATTCACTGTGATACTAGCCCTATCATGGTGGATAACCAAAGTGCTATCTGTCTTTCAAAGAATCCGGTGCACCATTCCCGATCAAAACACATAGATGTCCGACACCACTTTTTAGATGATCATGTTGCTAAAAAGGACATCATTTTAGTGTACGTTGAAACCCAAAAGCAAATCGCCGATATTTTCACGAAACCCCTAAAGGAGGACTCCTTTGTGCGGTTGCGTCGAGAATTGGGGATTATGGGTGAATCCGAGATATAGGATTCATGTTTCATTCAATTATCTTGCATGATTTTATATTTCGCGATATTTCGTCCATGCTAGATTTATTGAATTTTTGGGGATTTTATGTGATATGTTTGAATTTTTGCTCGAATTCTTATTTGAAAGTCGTATTTAAGATTTCGATGTTTTATGGGGTAGTTTAGATGACTAATGAGAGGGTTAAGATGTTTCATCCAAGTGGTTTGTGAAGAGAACTCATTTATCAACATTTGGACTCTACTAGTCGGTTTCAGTTCATCAGCCAACCGACTAGATGCTCATCTAGTCGGTCAGCTAGTGAACTCAGACCGACTAGATCAAGCTTTTAACTTTCTCCTGTCATTGACTTCTTTTAGTCGGTCATAGTAATCTTACCGACCGACTAGATTGAAAACTAGTCGGTCAGTGAGTATACTGTGACCGACTAACTCTAGCCCTAGAAATTTCTGTTTGCCTCTGTTTCGACTTAGTCGGTTCAAGCTCATTGACCGACCGACTAGATCGTAATCTAGTCGGTCAGTGCTTGAACTGTGACCGACTAAGTGCGTTAGGGCAAACGCGTCTTTTCGCTTTCCCGACCGACTTAATCCAAATTTATCCGACTTCTTTTCATTTTAGTCGGTCTTCTTCTCAACTCCAAGCCCGAAAAGCTCCCTCTCCCCGACTGAAACCCCTTCGTATTCCCGTCGACTCCGGCCAATTTTCCGGCCATCTCCGCCGTCCGTCGCCGTCGACCCTCTCTCCTAGGTATAACCCCTCTCCTAGATCTCTTTTTGCATCCCTAGGGTGTGTTCTAGATCTCTTTTTCATCTCTAAGCTCTAGGGTTTCGAAAATTGATCTAGGGTTTCAGATTTTCTCTCTTAGGGCTTGTGTGTTAGGTTCTAGGGTTTGTGCTTAGGGTATTTGAACCTATCCTGACATTTGGTTGTACTCGTTGTGCCGCGATCATGGCACGAACGAGAATCCCGATTACATCTTCTGGGGCATCCCCTATGACCGTAGAGGGTGCTACCGCTTCGACCCCTCCCAAGCGTAGGGCCAAGATCACTCGACCCCCCTCTTCGTCTTCAACTCCGTTGAAGAGGAAGAGGACGTCCAAGCCTAAACCTGCCGGCCAAGCGTCCAAGCCCAAACCTAAACCTAAAAAGTTTCACGCACCCACTCCTCCCGGTGAGCGTTCAGATAGTGATTCAGAGGATGATTCCGATGACGAATACACTCCTGAACATCCCGAGAAGGCCCCTACTCCACCCACTCCTCCACCTCCTCCGACCCGTAAGGCTAAGGGTAAAGCTCCTATGCCAGTTGGCGGTGTAGATATATCGTTGTACCGCGACGACCCTCAGTGTCTCGCAGCGTACAACCGTATAGAGCACTGCCCACTGCTGTTAGAGCATTACGTTCAGTTTTCTGATTTTCTTGGCCTTGCGGATCTTCTCTCCTATAGTGGCCTATTGGACTATCTTAGATATGACCCCAAGGCGAACCCCAGACCATATCCTCGCCTGGTCAAATTATTCTATGCCAACCGTGTCCGGGGCCAGTACGATGAGTCTCACTCCATCGAGACTTCTGTTTTGGGGGCTCCTATAGTCCTCACGGCAGAAATCTTGGGGGAGTTGATAGGTTGCTCGTCGTGTGGCCTCCTCCCTTCTGACATCTCTGTCGATGATATCTCCTCCCTCGATCAGCGGACCCTAGGCAAAATCTTCCAGGTTATCCCCCCGCATTCATAGGAGTACCTTCGAAATCATTCAAGCCGAATGCTTGGGTGATTAACCTGATCTTGAAGTCCTGCCTTCTTCCCAAGTATGGATCTTCATCTCTTCCATCTCAGCCGTTTTTAAACTGATATACGCTCTGTTCATGGGTAGCGAGATTAATTGGGCTCGCATTATACTCGATAAGATGGACTCTTTCGAGTGTATACGCAAGACCACTAAATCTGCGCATATCCCATATCCATGTCTGTTGACCTTGGTTTTCCGTCGTTTCGGTGTTCCCCTCCCTCCTGATGATGAGCGTCCTTTGGGTCCTCCTCTGAACGCGATGCCGTTAAGAAATCTCTTGCGGCGCTTCGTCACGTGCAGAGGTCGACCACATCTGCTTCCCAGGCCACTCCCTCAGCTGTTGCAGCCCCCACTCCTTCTGCCACATTAGATGATGTCGTACGCCTACTTCGTCGGTACGAGTCGCGTTTGGCTCGTACCGAGGAGGTAGTTTGCCGTATGGCTCGTATGATGGGAATTGATCTTCCTCCTTCCGTGTCTGAGGACGAGGAGATGGACGATGAGGATATTGACGATCTTGTCACTTCCTTGGCTCGTGGCGATAAGGCCACTACTGCTGCTGCTGCTACCACATCTGCTCCTGGAGATGGCACCTCTTCCGGTGCTCCAGAGACTTCTGCACCAGTAGTTCAGACTTCTGAGGCTGCTGCTGCTCCTGTTGACGACCCTGCTCCTGTCATGCCTGCTGCTACTCCTGTTGAGACCCCAGCTGTTGAGCCAGACGTCGTCGTTTCTACTCCTGCCCCGACGATCCCGTCTGTTGACACGCCTCTCCTCCCAGCAGAGCCTGAGTCCACTCCATCGACTGGACCCATGGAGACTGCTGATCCAGCCACTCCCTCGTGATCGTCAGTATCGAGGACTCTCCACTGCTCATTGGATGATGCATCTTATTGAGAGTATTTTGGGTTAGGATGGAGTTTGAGGGTTATTTTGATGTATTTTGATTTTTATGGATGTCGGTGTTGTATTTTGATGTACTTTGGATGATGCTGATGGTTAGTTGATGTATGATGTATTTACATTTTTGGTTGATATCCATGGTCGTTTGTATTTTGATGTACTCGATGTGATATCTTTTTGGATGTACTCATGATGTTTTTATATATATATACATCGATGTTCTCCTTATTTTATTCGTCGTGCCCTTTTACTATTCGTTCAACGCATATGATATGTGAATTCGTCGCTCGACGCTTGAAAACTTGGTTAAATAGATTATATTTCTATGATTGTATAGAATTGTTTTCCATGCACAAATTTAACCAAGAATATTGAATATTGGAGAGTATGTTCCTTTACTCAATAAATGAAGTAATATTTGGTGTTTTTGATGATTTTAATTTTCGTTTTTAGATGATGGACAATTTGGCACACCTTGATTTTATTTTATCGTTTTTCCCTTGGTGTCAATTGGGTCCATCGTCAACATCTACGACTCCCGATGTTGGATTTTAATTTCTCTAGTTGTTGTCGTTGTATGCCCCCCAGTTTTGGGATAATGCCAAAGGTGGAGAGATAATGATAATAAATAGGGCAAATGAAAATTTAACTCAATTTCCAAGAATCTAGTTTGATATGTTAGATTCAGGGGGAGTTAAGATATATATAAGGATTTTCAAAATCCGATATTTCAAAAATCGATTCTATTTATATATCTTACTCGTCTGATTGATTGTCACGCCCCGCTTCCCAAAAATATGGAGGCGAAGCGTGAGAAGGTCCGCTCAGACTTGAAGCTACAAAGCTGCAAGTCCGATAAGCGTCAATCAAATTTAAAACTGCAGGTCCTTGCAACGCGAGCGAAACAAGATAATAATAATGAAATGAGACAAAAGAATAATCTCAGGATATCCATAAATATAAATTCCAACATCGCAGAAAAGCCACCAGGCTAAAAGAAAAAGAGACTAAAGGCCAAACATGGCCAACAAAAGTACAAGGTACAAACGACGGTGCTACGCACCAATAACTAACAAAAGGCCTAAAACAAAATAAAGCTCAACAAAGACTCAAAGAATGGTCACCGGTGTCCACCAAAATCCTCCTGGGCAATCATGGACTCAGACTCAGCGTCAGCAAAACATCACGTACTCAGCAACGGTCTCTGGCTCAGGTCTAACATGTGACACCCAAAAGAGCAAGGGGCACATGTCAGCAAGTCTACAAGAGACTTGTGCAAGGAAACTGAAAGTAGGAAAAGTAAAGCAACCTAGCAGTTCTAGCATGATGCAATGACATGGCAGTTAAAGTAATGAGTGCAACAGGTAAGGTAAAGTAAAGTGAAGTACGAGCATGGCATTTAAACATGGCATGGATGACAAGTATTGCATGAATCATTCACAAGACAAGTACAAGACAAGAAAAGTAAGCACCTCGTGCACAGAGATTCCGTCTTTTGGCTAGAGGGCTGATCAGGCCACTCCTAAGCTCAAGTAACCGTTTATCCCTACCCCTCCACGTGTGTCGAGCCAGGGCCTTACCCCCGAACGGGAATGCTCGCTTCTGGATCACGAGCCAGGAAGTGTTTTTAACAAGTATGGCATAGGGGTGCACCTAGCCGGTCCAGGGAACCCGGGCATTGGCTTTTGACCAACACATGAGGCCCGTTTCCCCCGGAAGTAGTTTTCAAGGAGTACAAGTATTGTAGCGTGTGCTACGAATGCAACAATCAACTGGGATGACATGTAAGATGCAATGCATGGCAGTTAAAAGTGCGTACAGGTAAGGAAAGTAAACGTGACAGTTTAGTATGCATGAACAACAAGTTTAAAGGGTTGGATCTAGCTTCGTTGTCAAGCTAGATCAATTAGGTGACGGATCTAGTTTCGTTGTCAAACTAGATCAAGTAGGCGTCTAGCCAGCTATCATTTCACTGACTAGTCTCTTTTACGCTGAAAACAAGGAAGTGGCCTAAAAACATGGCCCTACACAAGAGTTGGCAAGTTTCACTTGCCTGCAAGTACGACGTCTGAGCACACCGTCCAATGAGTCCAAAAATCACAATTATCCTACGTGCACAAGTCCACCGGCCTAAAGTCCATATTATTAATCTTGATTAGTGAATTTAAAACATTTAAAATACTTTGAAAATACTGATTTTAGTCTTGATTAGCATGCATTGGGTTGGGGGTCCTAGGGGTGCAAAGCGTTACCTCAACACGACGTGAAAGCTACACCGGCGTCGGGTAGCGACGCCGGGGGTTGGAATAAGAGAACGCGCTCCAAGTCCTGATTCCAATATAGTTTCCTCGCTGGAAAGTTCAGAGCATCAACCGGAGCAACGGTTCCAGATTCCAAAGCTAGCACGTGCGATGACGGGCTACGACGTGTCGCAACGTCGTGCACGGCGAATCGTCGGAGAGAAAGCACCTAGGTGGGGCCCACAGTAGTCCTAGGGACCTTTGGGGGACCCACAATACCTCTGGAGAACTTGGGGGGCCCACGGTGGCAAGTGGTGCGACGGGTGCGGGGTTGCGACGTATGGCCATCGGTCGTACAGCCTCGGTGCGGGGAGCTCCGTCGGTCAGACACATGGGATGCGGGGGTTGCAGCGCTTGGGGTGTGCAGCAGTGCGGCGGGGCCTTGGTGCGGGGGGTTTGGTCGGTCGCTGCGGGCGATCGGGTCGGTCGCTGCGGGCGACAAAGCGTTGCAACGTTTGCAACGTTGCAACGAAGCGGAGAGCGGCGCTGCGGGCGGGCGCCCCGGTCAGACACGGGGTGATGCGGAGCGACAGAGCGGGCGATGCGAGCGGTGCGGAGCGGGGCGTGAGCGGGGGAAGCTCTCGGTCAGACCGAGGGCTTCTCTCGGTCGAAGCGGGGAACGGGGCGGGCGGCTGTGCTGCGATGCGAGCGGGCTTGGATGCGGGGATGGCTATCGGTCAGAGCGGGCGAACGGAGGCCGTTTCTTCGGTCGGAGCGGCAGCTGTTCGTCGCAACGTTGCGACGAATCGTCGCAACGTCAAATTTGGGTTTTGGAAGAGGCTAGGGTTAATTTCTTGCGAAAATAGGTCTTCCTAGAGTTTGTTTATATAGTGTAGAGGGGTTGACTAGGTCTAGGGCTAATCCTAATAAGATTAGGAGTTTAAAATAATTTAAAATTTAAATCTCAACTTCTCCAACTCACCCAAGGATTTGACTTGGTCCAAATGAGCTGGAAATTGGCTCAAAAATTCTTTAAAACGTTTAAAACTCAAATAAATTTTCTTTGGCCGAATTTAATATAAAAATTAATTATTAAAAATATTATAAAACTTGTTAAAAATATAAAAGTGGTCAAATAAACTCCAAAAATTATAAAATAAATATCGGGGTGATCGTGATGACGAAAGTGAGCTAACTAAGAAGACGGATCTCAATTTCGACGTCGGACGACGAAACTAAAAATAGAAACGTCTCCCGTCAAAAGTGAAAATCGCCACGTCTCATCGAGTAAGATTAAATTGTGGGAAAACGACTCGAGAAACGTCGTTCCAAATTAGTGCCACTATTTAATACTCTCAGAGACGTTCACAACGGCATATCACACGAAAGTGTTCACAAACAAACAAGGTCTAAAACAAACACGTGCACGGCCAAAAGCACGTGCACGAACAACGTACGACGAAAAGTGGTCGTTACATCCTCCCCACCTTAGAATAAAGTCCGTCCTCGGACTTTCTAATATAGCTAGTCGCTCTAGTAACTACCCCAATCAAGTCATATAATAATTCAACCAGGTATAGTCATTACAAGTGCTTATATATGCACTAGGTAGTCAAACATTAACACTACCAACACGTATATATATACATTCACGTACGTTATACATTAATACCTATTATAGTCAGTCAAATTCATACATGTATTTCAATCATATATATAAACATACATCCCTTATATAACTGCTACTCACAAAACAATAGTTCAGATACTTATATAAGTATGATCTCATACTAGCAAATACAATCATTGCTCTACGTATAGATAGCTACCTATGCACAAACATCAAGGGTATACTACCCTCTAATATTCATCCAATACCAACATCTCAGCACATATAGTCACACCATACCATTATTAAATCAAATTCACTATATCTAATATGCATTCACCACTACTATAATTTCACGATATATAGCCATACAGTGCATGCAAATAGTTCACCATATATTCTCATCACGTACGGTCCTATAACTGTATTTACGACACACCACATATATCGTAGTCATCAATACCTATAACTAAGCACATACTTACCCGTGCATGGTGCACACCCATACACGCTAACATTTCATTTACGCATACCATTCATACCATTACATATAACTAGCACACCAACACACCTAGTTTAGCTAGTACACATATGTTCACACTAGCAAGTCCTTAGTAATTAACTATACCACAAGGCCAACGCCTATAACTATATACTGGCGTAGCGACCCCCAATCATGTGTGTAACACAACCAGGCACAACCACTCCTATCACTATACATACATCAAACATTTCTATATTCAACTACAAACATACATTCAATATTCTTAGAGTATACCCACTCAAGCTTGAGTGAGACTCAGTACACATATCAGAATATTCTATATACGTAACACGGCATTCATACTTATACCAATACCACTCCAATATTTATACGTCTACCATTACAACCATATACATTCCATAAATCAATCACACTTAATATTTAGTCCGGTAATACTTACATAGTTCAATCAATTTATACACCATAATAATAATAATACAGACCTCAGCACATGTATAATTATAATACACTCCCTAATACATGCATACGTATTCATGGTATAGTCCCACACACATGTAACATATATATATATATATATATATATATATATATATATATATATATATATATATATATATATATATATTCACACCATAGCCTACTACCTATAATTAGTATACTAACACATCCACACATATATAATTAAGATGTGCAATAGTCGTGTATACCTCACGGTATGCACGCATGCAACATCCCGTAGGAGCAAGCAACATCAATCAAGATTATAATTCTACTACCATATGTATATCACATATATACTCAGGCAACAAAACATAACTACTTACATATAAGCACCATATATATCTACCTACGAGCACATACTCACTCGTACTAATATATGGGTCACACAATAGACCTACTTACTTATCTATATGCTCACCCATTATCATCACACCTAGCATATACATAGCTTTACCAATCATTTTATTTCAACCATTATAAGTATTCTCTAATTGCATACACTCCAATAGACATTCCAACGCTAACTCTTATATACACAAGCATCCCTATTATGGTATAGCTAATCACACACGAATCTATAAATACTAACACATAAACAACTTCATACTATCACGATTAACTCCGAGTATATATATATATCACACAATAGGCAAACATCAATATACTATGGGGGTACACTCATTCAAGCCCACGTACACAACTTAGGTACGTGCACTACGACTACCTCACAAGGTCCAAGGGCCTACTAACACTTAAGGGTTGACACAGACATTGACGGACCCTAAGGCCTAAGCAATGAAGAGAGGTCGAGGTCGAGACGAGGGAAGGATCGATAAGCACGAGTTCAGATAGGACGAATACAAGGAGACGGCTTGGTTAGGGAAAACATTGGCTCAATGGTGATGTTTAGGTTGAAGGAAAAGGAGATGTAGTGATGCTTAAATAGGATACAGAAAAGGAAATAGGGTAAATAGCATAAGCTAAAATACGTGGATTTTGAAAACTGTCGTTCTTCAAAAGTTGAAATCCCAGTCTGAAAAGAAATATTGGAGGTCAATAAAACGAGTTGTTCAAAATAAATTTGAGTCGAACATTCATAATAAGAGGAAATGGTCTATTGGTTTTAAAATTTTTTTTAAAAGGAAGTAAAATCATTTACACGAATATTAAGGACATGGTTTAGAAAATTCTATCCGTCAGTAATTTAATATAATGTTGTCAAAAGTTTTTTTTTTGAAAGTCAAAGAATGAAATCAAGTAACGGAAAAAATTTAACTCATGTTAAATGCTTTCAAAACTTTTAGGCTATGGAAAATTTAAAATAATCAATTGAAACTACTTTTAGAGAACCAGGGTTTGCCAAAAATGAAAAACTGATTTACACAGGGTTCTTAATATACGAGCACAACAAGTCTGGCACGGATATGAAAATAATTGAAATTCAATTTGGTTTAGAAATTTTTCTAAAAGCGTGTATGGTGAGCGGAAAGAAAATAATAGTAACTTAGCATAAGAATTATCAAGATCAAGATCGAATCAAATCAGGGAGGGTCTAAAGCAGGAAGAGGTTATGAAAATAGTAATTTTGCAAAAATCTGAAGTAGCGAAAATGACGAGCAAAGCCAACTTGCTGAAAACTGAAATTCCGTGTGTCTTGAAAGTATATTAAAGTAAGCACGACGCATCATTCGTATAACACAAATAAGAAGGAAACTTATAAATCGAATTGGGCAAAGCAAAAGTACGGTCCAGAATAAAATTAATATATGAAGGGGCAACGCATTTACATAAGTACGAAAGATATAAGCTGGAAAGATATTATAAGCTAGAGTTCAAAATTTCCGACAAAAGTTTTTTAAAATTTTAAATCAACGAAGGAGGATGAAGTATAAGTACATATACATTAAGATTTGGAACAAGGTTAAACTTCGGAAAGGAGGGGGTCAAAAATACTTTCAAGAGTTTCAAGGTTCGTAATGGAGAGGTTCGAAAATGGACGACGATCGTCATGAGGCGATCTCGTGAATCGAGGCAAGGAAATTGGTCGGAGATCAAAACATTCATACGCCTAGGATATGAATCAGAAGAGTCTACGGGAAACTCCTACGGTCGACCAACTAAAGATTAAAAACTAAGCGCTAAGACTTCTAAAGGTTAGACGGTAAAGAAATGCGTTCAGCTTGGTCCGAAATCGATGAACCCAAAAGCGAACGACCGAAGGAAAATCTAGAAGTCTAATATGGTCAGGGTTAGGCAAGGGCCACTAAGGTAACTCCTACGGCGATCAATTGCTGACAGGGAGCCTAACTATCAATCAGGGGCCTCTAACTAGCAAGCACAGACGTCTAACTAAGTCTTCTTACCACCTAGTGTCGTAAGAAAACGACTAGACTCAGGGCTTATGACTCGGATGTTGCAATTTATTTAATGGACATTCCGTTATTATCGTTGTTTCGTTAATTCGCAATTGCAAGACTGGACCTGCATGGGCCACCAACAAAACCTGTCACGCCCCGCTTCCCAAAAATATGGAGGCGAAGCGTGAGAAGGTCCGCTCAGACTTGAAGCTACAAAGCTGCAAGTCCGATAAGCGTCAATCAAATTTAAAACTGCAGGTCCTTGCAACGCGAGCGAAACAAGATAATAATAATGAAATGAGACAAAAGAATAATCTCAGGATATCCATAAATATAAATTCCAACATCGCAGAAAAGCCACCAGGCTAAAAGAAAAAGAGACTAAAGGCCAAACATGGCCAACAAAAGTACAAGGTACAAACGACGGTGCTACGCACCAATAACTAACAAAAGGCCTAAAACAAAATAAAGCTCAACAAAGACTCAAAGAATGGTCACCGGTGTCCACCAAAATCCTCCTGGGCAATCATGGACTCAGACTCAGCGTCAGCAAAACATCACGTACTCAGCAACGGTCTCTGGCTCAGGTCTAACATGTGACACCCAAAAGAGCAAGGGGCACATGTCAGCAAGTCTACAAGAGACTTGTGCAAGGAAACTGAAAGTAGGAAAAGTAAAGCAACCTAGCAGTTCTAGCATGATGCAATGACATGGCAGTTAAAGTAATGAGTGCAACAGGTAAGGTAAAGTAAAGTGAAGTACGAGCATGGCATTTAAACATGGCATGGATGACAAGTATTGCATGAATCATTCACAAGACAAGTACAAGACAAGAAAAGTAAGCACCTCGTGCACAGAGATTCCGTCTTTTGGCTAGAGGGCTGATCAGGCCACTCCTAAGCTCAAGTAACCGTTTATCCCTACCCCTCCACGTGTGTCGAGCCAGGGCCTTACCCCCGAACGGGAATGCTCGCTTCTGGATCACGAGCCAGGAAGTGTTTTTAACAAGTATGGCATAGGGGTGCACCTAGCCGGTCCAGGGAACCCGGGCATTGGCTTTTGACCAACACATGAGGCCCGTTTCCCCCGGAAGTAGTTTTCAAGGAGTACAAGTATTGTAGCGTGTGCTACGAATGCAACAATCAACTGGGATGACATGTAAGATGCAATGCATGGCAGTTAAAAGTGCGTACAGGTAAGGAAAGTAAACGTGACAGTTTAGTATGCATGAACAACAAGTTTAAAGGGTTGGATCTAGCTTCGTTGTCAAGCTAGATCAATTAGGTGACGGATCTAGTTTCGTTGTCAAACTAGATCAAGTAGGCGTCTAGCCAGCTATCATTTCACTGACTAGTCTCTTTTACGCTGAAAACAAGGAAGTGGCCTAAAAACATGGCCCTACACAAGAGTTGGCAAGTTTCACTTGCCTGCAAGTACGACGTCTGAGCACACCGTCCAATGAGTCCAAAAATCACAATTATCCTACGTGCACAAGTCCACCGGCCTAAAGTCCATATTATTAATCTTGATTAGTGAATTTAAAACATTTAAAATACTTTGAAAATACTGATTTTAGTCTTGATTAGCATGCATTGGGTTGGGGGTCCTAGGGGTGCAAAGCGTTACCTCAACACGACGCGAAAGCTACACCGGCGTCGGGTAGCGACGCCGGGGGTTGGAATAAGAGAACGCGCTCCAAGTCCTGATTCCAATATAGTTTCCTCGCTGGAAAGTTCAGAGCATCAACCGGAGCAACGGTTCCAGATTCCAAAGCTAGCACGTGCGATGACGGGCTACGACGTGTCGCAACGTCGTGCACGGCGAATCGTCGGAGAGAAAGCACCTAGGTGGGGCCCACAGTAGTCCTAGGGACCTTTGGGGGACCCACAATACCTCTGGAGAACTTGGGGGGCCCACGGTGGCAAGTGGTGCGACGGGTGCGGGGTTGCGACGTATGGCCATCGGTCGTACAGCCTCGGTGCGGGGAGCTCCGTCGGTCAGACACATGGGATGCGGGGGTTGCAGCGCTTGGGGTGTGCAGCAGTGCGGCGGGGCCTTGGTGCGGGGGGTTTGGTCGGTCGCTGCGGGCGATCGGGTCGGTCGCTGCGGGCGACAAAGCGTTGCAACGTTTGCAACGTTGCAACGAAGCGGAGAGCGGCGCTGCGGGCGGGCGCCCCGGTCAGACACGGGGTGATGCGGAGCGACAGAGCGGGCGATGCGAGCGGTGCGGAGCGGGGCGTGAGCGGGGGAAGCTCTCGGTCAGACCGAGGGCTTCTCTCGGTCGAAGCGGGGAACGGGGCGGGCGGCTGTGCTGCGATGCGAGCGGGCTTGGATGCGGGGATGGCTATCGGTCAGAGCGGGCGAACGGAGGCCGTTTCTTCGGTCGGAGCGGCAGCTGTTCGTCGCAACGTTGCGACGAATCGTCGCAACGTCAAATTTGGGTTTTGGAAGAGGCTAGGGTTAATTTCTTGCGAAAATAGGTCTTCCTAGAGTTTGTTTATATAGTGTAGAGGGGTTGACTAGGTCTAGGGCTAATCCTAATGAGATTAGGAGTTTAAAATAATTTAAAATTTAAATCTCAACTTCTCCAACTCACCCAAGGATTTGACTTGGTCCAAATGAGCTGGAAATTGGCTCAAAAATTCTTTAAAACGTTTAAAACTCAAATAAATTTTCTTTGGCCGAATTTAATATAAAAATTAATTATTAAAAATATTATAAAACTTGTTAAAAATATAAAAGTGGTCAAATAAACTCCAAAAATTATAAAATAAATATCGGGGTGATCGTGATGACGAAAGTGAGCTAACTAAGAAGACGGATCTCAATTTCGACGTCGGACGACGAAACTAAAAATAGAAACGTCTCCCGTCAAAAGTGAAAATCGCCACGTCTCATCGAGTAAGATTAAATTGTGGGAAAACGACTCGAGAAACGTCGTTCCAAATTAGTGCCACTATTTAATACTCTCAGAGACGTTCACAACGGCATATCACACGAAAGTGTTCACAAACAAACAAGGTCTAAAACAAACACGTGCACGGCCAAAAGCACGTGCACGAACAACGTACGACGAAAAGTGGTCGTTACATTGATGCAATTCATATATATTCATTTTGGAATTAACGCGTCATCAATGCAGGGGGAGTAAGTATTTTTCATTTGAATCATTATTTTTGATTATTATTTATGTTGGTTTGTCATCACCAAAAAGGGGGAGAATGTTGAATATTGGACTCCCCGGATTTGGTTTTGATTATGAGCAAACATAAATAATTCATGAACTAACAATTTGTTAGCGCAGTATTGGAGATCGTCGCCAAATTCAAGAGAACAATCAAAGCGACATCTCAACACTTCTCAAAGCTCGTATTCATGCCTAAAGCTTCGTTGAAGCTCTTGCGCCGTTTTGGAAGTCATGAAGAATTAATCGAAGCTCTCAAAGACCGTTCTTTAAGGTTTTATTTATAGTCTTTTAAGCTTCGATCTATAGAATGTTAAGCCTTGATTATATCTTACGATTCTATCTTCATAACGCTCATATCGTAGCTCTAGGATCTTAGTACAAGTTCATTCTAACTTCCTCGAAGCGTCGCGCTTCGATTCGGACTTGTTTGTGCATGTTAGTTGGTACAAGAAGATGTACTGACCGACTAGATGGTGATCTAGTCGGTCAGCAAAGCTTCTTGGACCGACTAGTTTGCTTCCTTAATTTCTTGCACCTTACTGTTTACAGTTAGTCGGTCTACGCTGACTCACCGACCGACTAGTTTGTGAACTAGTCGGTCAGTGATGCTTCTTTGACCGACTAGTTTTTCTTTACTGTTCATACTAAATTTCTCCTAAGCTACTGTTTATCGTTAGTCGGTCTAAGAACGTTTGGTGACCGACTAGTTTACAATCTAGTCGGTCAACTTTTGTTCTTGGACCGACTAAGTCAATTTGTATTCAGACTATTTCATTATGCCTCTTAGTCGGTCTACGTTCACTGACTGACTGACTAGTTGTGAAACTAGTCGGTCAGAATGTCTTCTTGGACCGACTAGATTTCTAGGTCTGAATTTCTATCTCTTCTCAGTTCCTCTCTTAGTCGGTCCATGTTGTTTGACTGACCGACTAGTTGATGAACTAGTCGGTCAGTGGTTGTTCTTTGACCGACTAGTTGCCTCAGATTTCTATCCGTTGGGAATTGACTAAACTTGTTTTTATGGGACCCTATAAATACGAAGCTAGGTCATTTCTCTCTAGGTTAGAGCTGCCATTAAGAGATTCATTGAGATAGAAAGAGATAGCCATTCTCACTCATTTCCAAAGCTCTCTTCCTCACAAGAAACCCATTCTCTCACTTTCTAGATCTAGAATCAATATTGAGAGAAGCTTGTTCTTGGTGAGCCCTTCAAGCTCTTGCTTGAATCAAGTCTCCAAATCACTCCTAGGCACCTATTGCTGGTCATTTCCTTGGTGCTAGGTCTTGGTGACTTCATCTTCCTCAAATCCCTCCTTGCACCTATTTGGTAAGAAAACTCAAGGTATAGGAATTTGTGGTAAGATTGTTTATTTCATTATAAACTTGTTTATATTGCTTGTTGATTCACTCGGTTGTGAGAGAAGGTTGTGATCCCGGGTTGTGGGATTCACTATTGTCATTGCATGTATGATTTGATCTTGTGAATGTTTTTCACAAGATATCATAGTGGAAATCTTGGGTTAGGGTTTCTAACCTAAGTATCTTGGGTTAGGATCACCGGAAACAAGTCGGGGAGACTTGGGTGGATCCGAACCCAGTAACATCTTTTGTTAGCATTGTTAAATTTGTTGTTGTCATTCAATTTAAGCTTCCGCAAATTGATTTGGTAGTTGTTTGCACTATAATTAGGAATTATACTCCTTGTTATTTTTAAAGTACTATTCACCCCCCTAGTACTTGTGCAGTAGCTTGTAGGGCATTACAAAGCAGTGCAGGCAGGACTATAGAGGTAGACTGCGCGATCCTCGCCAAAAGGAGTAAGCATACCGATAGCGATCAAGTAGTCGCGATCAATACGGCTACGTCTAGGTATAATAGGGAGGTCGGGCGACATCCTCAAAACACAACTGACAATAAGAGTAATCATCCCCCCACAGCAGATAGAGCCAAAAGTTGCGCGGCTAACGGATACGATCTTGTGGATGATCCAATAAGCGGTGTTTATGGGCAAAGGGATATTGCCATGAATCCTGTCATGGGACATGGCACAAAGAAAGAGGAGCTCATCCCTGGACATCGTGGATACATCTACGCGAGCGAAAATGGTGTTGGCAAGGAAGCAATTGGCAAAGCAGTAGCATGGGTGTATGATGTAGGAGGCGAGGGCTACTGCTGGAAAGGTGGTATATCGGGTGAACCATTGCCAAACACCATCAGCCCGAAAGTAAGAAAAGATGTCAGATCGATCATGAGTTGAGCATTCAACATGACGATCGGGGTGAGGGAAGTTCAGAATATTGTTAAGCTCGTTGAAACTCATGGTAAAATCGCCATTGAAGGCGCGGAAGGTGAAACCAAATTCCGACACCTCGAGAGAGCTGAGGAACTCAAGTGTGAGACTCCTGTGTGTATGGGCATGGGTCTGTAGAAGGAAATCGCAACCTATGAAGCGAAAAAGTGTGCTGATGCCCCGAAGGAGTCCAAGAGATTCGAGAGTGGGGGAATCGATAAAAAGAGTAGGTCGCATTGGGCGATGAAGAAGGGCTTGCAAACGATCAGATTGCTTTTCAGAAGAAGGGTTGATGCCGAGGAAAGAAGGGGAAAAAGGGCCGTATATGGATGTCTGCGTGACGATGAGGCAATTTCCTTTCCCTTCTTAGACATGGTGACGGTGTGGGGGGGAGAATGATTAAGTGGGATATGGTGTCTATGAAGATGATGAAGCAGATGAAGTGTGTAAACACAAATTAAAGACATTGCATATAATGAAAGAAATGTGAAGAGTGCAAAGAGGTTACCCATCAATGTTGTAAGATCAAGCACCAGAAAGACCCCACGCGGGATGCGGAAGCGATTTGGGAAGCCGCCGCTCGCTGATCCGACAAGAATCGAAATTTTCGAAAATTTGGGGGCCAGGGTTAGGGGTTGGACGTTTGGTGAGGGAATGTTGTTGATGGGAGGGGTGTTGATGGTGGGGGAGTATGGGAATGAGTGAGGGAGTGGATTTAAGGGTGGAGGGGTTGCTGGAGAAGATTGATTTGGAAGATGGAGAGAGGGAGACGCGCGAACAGAATTGTGGGGGTCGGGTGAATAAGGCCGGGTGAGGGGGAGTATATTTAGGGGCAAAAACGAACCGATCGGGTGAAGGTTCACCCGATCAGTTGGGTAAGTTTCGAAAATCGTCTGTTGGTCAACAGCTACATATGAACCGATCGGGTGAGATTTCACCCGATCGGTTGACCGCTTCCCAAATTTTCCCGAGATCACTGCGCTTTTCACCCGGACAGACACATGACCCCTGCTTCTATCAACCGATCGGTTGAATTAAATCCCAAAAATCCGAGAGTTCAGCTCTTCTCATATGATCTCCGACACGGTCACTGCTTGTTCCACTCGACCGGTTCGCTAAAGAATAGATATAGGCCATTGTCTGATACGTCCCACCCGATCGGTTTAGATATCAACCGATCGGTTGGGGGCTTGTTTTCTGCAAAAATCCACAAATAGCATAAGTCTCTCGACGAAAGTTCCTATTGCTAAATTTATTCAACCAAATAAGAAAAATAAATCTAAAAATAATCCTAAAAACAAAGATGAGGGTTTAGAACATGGGTTGCCTCCCACGAAGCGCTTTTGTTTAACGTCGTTTGCTCGACGCCTCTTTTGGTGGTCAATTAGGATCCGGAGGGTTTGAAGACGAGTCGTTGGTAGTTGAGAATCCGACCGGAGAGAATGTTGGTTCTCCTACCGCATAGTGTTTTAGGCACTGCCCGTTGACTTTGAATGGATCATCTCTTCCCATTATCTCGATAGCTCCGTGTGGGAAGACCTTGGTGAAGCGGAAGGGCTCCGACCATCTCGACTTGAGCTTTCCAGGAAAAAGCTTCAGCCTCGAGTTGAATAGGAGAACTAAGTCTCCGTCGTTGAATTCCCTCTTCAAGATGCGCTTATCGTGCCACTGCTTCAACTTCTCCTTGTAGATCCGAGCATTATCATAAGCATTGAGCCGGATCTCGTCGAGCTCATTAAGTTGCAGCTGTAGGTGGCCTCCAACCTCCTTGGCGTCAAAATTTAGGTTCTTGATTGCCCAAAACACCTTGTGTTCCAATTCTACGGGTAGATGGCATGCCTTCCCGTAGACAAGCCGGTAGGGAGTAGTGCCGATCGAAGTCTTGAACGCCGTCATGTAAGCCCAGAGCGCATCAGAAAGTTTTGATGACCAATCCTTCCTAGAGTTGGCCACCGTCTTCTCCAGTATGCTCTTGATCTCCCTGTTAGAAACTTCCACTTGGCCGCTAGTCTGCGGGTGATAGGCACACCCGATTCGGTGTTGTACCCCGTACTTCTTCAAGAGAGCTTCGAATTTCTTCTCTATAAAGTGGCTCCCTCCATCATTGATTAAAACTCGAGGCACGCCGAACCGCGGGAAGATGTTGTTTTTGAAGAACTTGGCGACCACCCGGGAATCATTAGTAAGACTGGCTATCGCTTCTACCCACTTCGACATGTAGTCCACGGCTACCAAGATATACTGATTTCAAGAGGACAAGGGGAACGGTCCCATGAAGTCGACTCCCCACACATCGAAGATTTCCACCTCTAAAATGTAGTGCTGAGGCATCTCGTTCCTCTTGGAGATGTTTCCCGTCCTTTGGCATTTGTCGCAGGCCTTGACATAAGCGTGCGTGTCCTTAAAGAGGGTCGGCCAATAGAATCCACTCTAGATGATTTTCGCCGTCGTCTTATAAGCGCTCGCATGTCCTCCGCACTACTGATCATGGCAATGGGAGATTATGGAGGTCACCTCAGTTTCAGGAATGCACCTCTGTATCACCCCATCATTACAGGTCTTGTACAAATGAGGGTCGTCCCAATAAAATTTACGGACCTCGTGAAAGAATTTCTTCTTCTGCCGATAGCTCATGTTGTAGGGGACGATGGCACATGTCAGATAATTTGCGATGTCGGTGTACCAAGGAGTCCAAGTGGAAGAGATGGAGAAGAGATGCTCGTCAGGGAATGAGTCATCAACCGGAGTAGCATTCAAATCGAGGGTGGGCATTCTGGACAAGTGATTGGCAACGACATTCTCCGCCCCTTCTTGTCTTTGATTTCCAGGTCGAATTCCTGGAGGAGGAGAATCCATCTAATGAGCCGCGGCTTAGCCTCCTTCTTGCTCAATAGGTATTTGAGAGCCGTGTGATCCGTGTGCATGATTACCTTGGCACCAACGAGATACTGTCAGAACTTGTCCATGGCATATATGACTGCTAGCAATTCTTTCTTTGTGGTCGTATAATTTCTTTGGGCGACGTCAATGGTCTTGCTTGTGTAGTATATAACATGCAGATTTTTGTCTTTCATCTGCCCCAAGATGGATCCAACGGCATAATCGCTAGCGTCGCACATTAACTTGAAAGGTAGATTCCAGTCCGGTGGCTGAATCACAGGTGCAGAAATCAAGGCTTGCTTCAGAAGGCGGAAGGCTTCCATACATTCGTCGTTGAAGACGAAAGGTGCATCCTTCACAAGGAGTTGAGTCAACGGCTGGGAAATCTTGAAGAAAGTCTTTTATGAAGCGGCGGTAGAACCCCGCGTGCCCTAAAAAACCATGGACCCCTCGAAGATTGAGTGGAGGTGGAAGCTTTTCAATCACCTCTACTTTTGCCTTGTCTACTTCGATCCCCCTCGAAGAAATGACGTGTCCCAGTACAACTCCTTCTTGGACAATGAAATGACATTTTTCCCAGTTCAGAACCAGGCCCTTATCTTGACACCTCTCCAGGACTTTAGTTAGATTGCGGAGGCATGAGTCAAACTCTGTTCCATAGATGGAGAAATCGTCCATGAAAACCTCTATGATATCCTGGGAGTAGTCGGAGAAGATTACGGACATTAATCTTTGGAATGTAGCTGGGGCGTTGCAAAGCCCAAACGGCATTCTCCGGTAAGCATATGTCCCAAAAGGACAAGTGAAAGTTGTCTTCTCCTGGTCGTCATTATGTATGGGGATTTGAAGAAAACCGGAGTACCCGTCCATGAAGCAGAAGTAGTTATGCTTTGCTAGCCTCTCGAGCATTTGGTCAATGAAAGGAAGAGGATAGTGATCCTTCCTTGTGGCCTTGTTCAGCTTCCTGTAGTCGATGCACATCCGGTACCCCGTGACGGTCCTCGTAGGTATGAGCTCGTTTTTCTCGTTGCGAATCACCGTCATTCCTCCTTTCTTGGGTACAACGTGCACCGGGCTAACCCAGCGACTGTCAGAGATAGGGTATATGATTCCGGCATGCAGAAGCCTGACAATTTCTTTCTTGACCACCTCCATCATGATGGGATTCAGTCTTCGTTGCGGCTCAATTGAGGAGGCTTGCTCATCTTCAAGCAGCATTCTATGTGAGCAAAGCCCCAAGCTCACTCCCTTCAAGTCTTCAATTGCGTACCCGAAAACACTCTTAAACTTTTTATAACCACAAGAAGTTTGGTCATCTGGTCTTCAGGCAGAGAGGAATTCACTATGATCGGCAGCGTCGAATCCTTCCCCAAATATTCATACTTCAGTCCCGGCGACAGCTCTTTCATCTCAACCTCATGGGACCCCGACGCATATTTCTCAAGCTGAGCATCCTCCAGTGAAAGGACTTCTTCGTGGATCTCTTGAAAGCTGGCATCCGGAACATCACTCTCAACCGTGGTTTCGCATGGCAAAGCCTCGCAAGGTAGCGAGGGGATAACGGAGGAAGGCACTAGGTCTTTTTCAAGCTCATAATAATTATCCGGGAAGAAGGCTTCAACGTGAAAACAGGTCTCAACAGTCGATGGTTCCCCACCACTGCTTCCAGCTTCCTCATTGTCCCAAGATCTGGGATGCTCTATAGAAGTCTGTAAGGAATAGATCGATTCCTGTTCAACGTAACCGACAGACTCTGCCTGATGGTTCTCTTGACAAAACTCCTCATAGGTGAACAATTCTTCCCCACTGAATTCAGAACTGGGCACGCCAATATACGCCACTTCATCTTGAAGAAGGAGAGTCGTCGTGACAGGATGCTCCTGCGTATCATGATACCTCCTCTGATTTTCCACAGCAGCAGACAGAAGGGATAGAATGTTTGAAGCACTTAGGGATTCTGTCAAACTCTGTGCCAAACAGTGGATGTGGTGTGAATGATCCCAGATATCGCCCGAAACGGCACACAGCATCCTTGTCGGGGATCAGAAAACCTGTAAGAAAAGGAGAGAGAGAACAGCACGGATAGAAAACACGTCAAAAGCACAGGTTGCATGAATGGGAGGTGAGGAGTAGCGATGGCAGTACGGCGACTCAATCTACCAATTCTGTACAACTAATATTTACAATATGTCCAAGTAAAATTAAAAAGTGTAGAATGCGAAAATTATCGCGAGATAGGGATATGAGCTAGACTCAAGGGTTCATAATGTCCTAAAATAACAAGCACGTTGCCTCCCCGGCAACGGCGCCATAAAGCTTGACGTCCCCCTGGTTGTGATGCATGCAAGTGTGCAATAGGATTGGGGATACCAAATTTAAATATTTATACCGCAAGCGCACGGTGTTGTAGTGTGGCTTGGGGGTCGAACACAGGAAGGCGTGGTTGTGCTTGTGTCAGAAGGGACCCGATTCATCATATGGGTGAGTTAGCCCGAATCGATAGATGGTTTGTCACGAATTGTAGATACGAGGTTAAACAATATAAAAGGAAACCCAGGACTTCGGTTTCAACCCTATCATGTGTTCTCGCTATTACGACCGGTGGATAGGACAACAATCGGAATTAGGGTCTAGTGGTGAGACGTTGCCTCTAAAAGTGATACCAACGTCCCATGGGCCCGATATTCCGGTCGGTGCCTAGGATGATACGCAGGACTACCCGGGTTCGGTCAGTGGGCATTCCCATGTCCATTAACACTGACCGACTCTGGGAGCACTAAGCTCGCAACGATGACTCCCAACATCTCATCCTGTCGTTTCCACGTGCTAGGATTCGATGCCTACACTAAGGGAGTGAGCTATGGCTAGGGAGTCAACCGCCAAGTTTATTCCCCCTTGGCCCAACGGTCAAAGGCGGTCTTTTTGTCGTCGATGACAATGAAACTTCCCGCGTAACCAATAGATTCCTAATCCCTATTGATATCCTAGTCCTATGGACGCATTAGGGAGAACCCACGAAGGGGTTTCCACCAAAATCCTAGATTTGGGAACTACTCACACATATTAGCTAAAAAGCAATCTAAACGAAAATTGACCATTAAAATCATAATCAGGCAATTTAAATGGAGTAGTAGCAATGCTATTAAGATAATATCAAAGTTTGACGAAGATCAGAAAACTTACAAATAAAGATAAAATTCCAGCCGTCACAATAGAGAAAAAAGACAGAAAATACAAAACTCTCGTTTCTGAAAACCTAGGGCAGTTATATATAGAAAATGACGTCACCTAATCGGTTGAAGAATCAACCGATCGGGTGACCTGCTTCGTTCTTCGGCAGCGGTCTTCAGAATTTCACCCGCTCACACGACACGATCAGTTGGCAGAAGCGGCTAGTCGTTTGGATCTTGCGGTCATCAGCTGAACCGATCGGTTGATAAATCAAACGTTCAGTTGGAAATACACCCAAAAAGAACAGAAGCTTCAGACGTTTTCGCACGATCAGTGACCTGTCGGGTGAGCTCTCTGTAGGGAAATTCGCGGTCCCTTAGAGCACAAAAACTCTAGTCCCGTCCTAAGTCGGACAGAACATAGACAGAAAAACAATAGCAGCGGAAAAAAAAACTATGTTAACTAATTAACATGCAGTTAAAACATTTTTAACTTAGCCCTAAGGTCCAAGACCCTATGCCAAGATCTATGCCGACTTGGGATAGATCTGACTATCCCAAGGAGGATCTAGCCTACTGCGATTAAACTAAACTAATGCTAATAAAATACTTTACCCACATACCCGGAATCTCAGCCCTGGAGCAGGCGAGATGTTCCGCGCCGTCTTCCGAGCTGCTCCCGTCCCACGCCGAGCCGATCCTTGAACCGCTCCCCGAACCGCTCCTCGAACCGCTCCGCATCCTGAGGCGATCAATCCCCGTGCCGCCGAGCCAACCACGCGCCGAAGAAAGTTTCACGCGAGTGAAACCTCCGCCTAGATTTCAGATCCAGAATCCGAACTCCTTTGCGGCTTTGCTAGAGCCCGCAGGAGTAAGGCAGAAATTTAGGGAGAAGAGAAATATTAATTTAAGCTTAGATCCAAGCGTGCTCCAACATTTACGAGAGCCACTCAGATCTAGAGCTTGGGACGAGTTTTGAGAAAGGGGGAGACCCCTATTTATATAGGCGGCGGACTCTCCCCTTTTCTCAAAATCCGATGTGGGACTAATTTTTGGGTTAGTTAAAATCAAGTTAGTTTGCACTTCACAAAGTGCAAACTTCCGTGAATTTTAACTCACTCACCATTGAGCTTCAAGATTGATACAACCTATCAATACGACGAGCGTTCAACGGTGAACGCATAGGAAAAAACCGTTCGTCAATCGGAGTTCATTTGACCCTCCAATTGAGTGTCCAAAGATCAGCCCACGGCTAGTTTTTCGCAAAAACCAGCCGTCAAATCTGCAATCAAACCTAGGATTCAGCACCGTAAGGTGGGACCCAATCTGTGGGCCCCACAGCCTCAAACCCAGGCTGACTGGACGCCTGCCAGACCTGGGCACGGGTGCCCAGGTCTAGCACGGGCGCCCAGGCGCCCAGGCCCGCCTGGGCGGCCCGCCTGGGCGCAGGCCCAGGCGTCCAGCGCCTGGGCCTGTGCCCAGGCCTGCCTGCCTGGGTTCCTGGCTCAGCCAGGTCTGGCCAGGCACCCAGGCCAGACTTGGTCTGGTCTGGATCAGCCTGGTCTGACCCGGTCTGATCTGTTTGGCTGTTTTGGCTCTAACTTGAGCATCCGGTGTCCGATTTGGACGCCGTTCGAACCTGGGCGTAGACCGGGACATTTTCATCTTACCCGTGAACTTTTCCTTGCGTTTATATTATTAAATATTGTATTAAACAATTTAATACACATTTAATCGCTTTTGCATCAAATGCAAAATAGTCCCTATCTAAGCTTAAATTACCGTATTGCATCAAATGCAATTATTCCATCCCTTGCATCAAAAATGCAATTATTCTCCCTAACTAATTTCTACCTATTACTAGACGAAGGTCGCACTCTTTGTGTGACCCTACGGCCTGACCCTACTACAGGGTGGGCTCGAAGCCCTATACGACAAAGACCACGAGCAGTGGCTGCCGTCCCTGTTTCAGCATCATCATAATATGGTTAACTCATCACATGAGAATTGTCGGGACCACCCTGACCGTGTCTGTGATGATTTCTGCAGTTATAGTCTCTTCGTCTTAAATATGTCGTGTAGATCAAGTCTGGGGTACGGTTAAACTGTCAACCCCAATAACTTGACTCCGGTTAGTTTCGATCAATCTTTAGTCAATAAATGTTGTACTTCTTCCAACATACTCTGCGCAGAGTTTTTACTAAAGACCGAACTAACTCTATGACACTAACTCCCATTGACCGGGAGAGACGAATCCTCTCTTGGTCATTACTCGCCTCGTACGTTTCAAGTGACACCCAATCAAAAGACCTTTCGACAGGCATTGCCTCGAAGCTAGGTCAGTTGATATAAGTGGCACCGTTCACGCACAGGTTTGTCAAAATGACCTCAAGTCAAAAGACCAACTATCCTATCATCACTCAGAGTTATCACTGACAGATTTGTCAATATAACCATATGATAACTCTAGTGGATCGTTCAGTGAACTCATTCTAATGAGCACCTGTGTCTCGTCTTCGACTTCACCAAGTCAAGCGATCATGAGATCATCGCCACCGCTAAACGGTGAAGACTAAGACACAATGGTCTATCCGATGTTTCGATATCCTTTTCTCGGAACATCTACGACCACGAACCATTTTAGACTTATGCTACAGACGGTCAAACGTTTCTCCATGATCGAGATACTCATCTCGATACCCGTTTGATCTTGCATAAAGTCTCAGGACTTTACCTAAGTTGATATCTAATGTTAACTACATTACAATATAACTTAGATAAATTATTACCAAACAGCTTACTGTTATTTTGAACAAGATGTTTGTGCTATTCACACAAGAATAAATGGCCTCGAGGGCATCATATTCCTACATCTCCCACTTGCACTCAGGCCCATTTATCTCGGTATCTTATACCGTTTTTACACATAAGTTTTCCCGACTTCATGTGGTAGAGCCTTCGTGAGTGGATCTGCTAAAACCGTCTACACTATAGACTTAAGGGGTTTCTATGTTTATGTTAGACCAACCATTTGAATCTCATTCAAATAATTCACTTGGTCTATTGAAATCTAAAATACTTTATTTCCCTGGATCTTATCCAGTTCATCGTACCTTACGATAATAATTTTAAATTTGTTAATGGTCATTTTAAATGGCTCATATCTATTCTTGATAAAGTATCAAACCTTTTGATTACTTTGTCAAAATGTATGTTCCATCCCTTTGATGATTCGCATGTAATTTATACGCTCCCACTGACCTTGAAAACTATCTGGCTAATTCATATAAGTCAGTCTGTCTAAATTATATTTAGAAAAACGAACTTATAAGTGAATGCTCCAATTTTCATGGTCAACTTAAGCGTTTCACATCGGCTTTGGTCCGAGTAGATCTGTACACATCTGTTGGCGAAACCGGTTTCATCATAATCCGTTTTAAAGAAATTAGGATGAAAACCGTTCTCGTCCAACAAGATTGTACTTCACTATTTTCCTTTCTGCACCAATCTTTTAACTTAAAGATTTACTTGCGGAAAGTGAGGAAACGTTTTCCTTGGGCACGTAAACTAAATTCTCAAATTTATTTACGCACACGGACCTACATCAAGTTTTAAATCGGAGTTACTACTCCGAATTTCATCCTAGAAGTTGACTAAGTCATCATCAGTTATGATGTCTAACTCGACAATCCGTCTCACGAGATTCGAGTAATAATACAACTTCCCTACGATTGATTTATTGAATATATTATTGATAATGTCCTTATAGGACATTATCAAAACCTAGGCATTACTATCTGGGACTTAACCCAGAGGGAGGAGTTAACTCAGAGTCACTTATTTATGGATCGCACCAAGTCTAACTAAGTGTGATTCATACCTTTTAACACTCTGATGTGTTAACAGACTTGACCTGAGAGAAAATCACATTTTCTTTTAATTACACAAGATTTTATGTGGCTAAGTATTTGACCATTCGATCTAATCGAATCAGTTTAAATACTTTAGTCATTTCGTTCTTTATTTTATCAGACTTGTGTTTCATCAAGAACACGTGTTTTAATAAAACATACGAATAACTTATTTTGGTTAATCTAGACTCGGGTACATCAGTATGTACTAGACTGAGTTCGACAACTCATTCTCCCACTGTCTCACAGATGGGTTTCGGCCATTGTATCTAAGAGGCTAAGACTCACAAGTGTCCGTAGACTTCATAATACGAGAGGTCAGACCCCTCTTTATGTGACTTGTGAAGCTTAATCTCTTGATACGGCCTAGTCTAATTTTACCATATAAGTTTGCTACTATCTTGTGTATTTATATATTAACATTTAATATATATATAGTTATTTACAAATTACTTAACACAAAACATTACTTCAGAAGCAATGTGACGACATTCGTCAAAATGTGTTAAACGTCTTTTGTATAACAATTTATTCTGAAATCGTGACATCAAAATATGTCACATTTTCATTTCCTCCTACTTATGCCTTTACTAATGATAAATTAAACTATTTAACTCGATTGACTTTCCGGAGTGCCTTCTTCCTTTTCTAAATCACATTTAGATATCAACATAAATAAATAGCTATGCAAGCAACTTATGTATCCAAACGCTTGAGCTTTGCAATCTTGAGTGTAGCTCAAGAAGTTGCTTGTCTCAAGATCCGGTTGGGATACATAGTCTTGCACCGCTCATGCACTCGTATTCGACTCAAACGGTTTAATCGAATTCTCGAACTTTGCGGATCAAAATTGTTTGTCCATACAACCTTGAGGATAGCTCGACAAGTTGTAGGGAGAAACATACTTTGAATGTCCTATATGTTCAAGCTGCCTCATATAGAGACGAGTGACATGTAGCGCGAATTTATTTGTTGGACCCAGCACTTAATGAAATCATATTTCTTAAGTCTGTTCTTTAGAAGGTCATTTAATGTCAACGAGAATATAGTTTAATTCTATCAATTAGAATTTAACCTGATATTCAATTAATCAACCTATTTAACCAGTTAACTAATTCCAATATTATATGTTCGGATTCCTTCGGTAAACATAGTCTTGCCCTAGTTTTAGCATATGTTCAATATTAAATATAGGTAGATTGGCTTTTATCTATCTATATCCTCCCACTATATTTACGATCGTTTTAAAGCTTAATAACGAACGATTTAATCGAATTAAAATTAATGGGTAAGAGTTCCAACCACCTTGAGTCTAAACAACCTTGAGTGTAGCTCAATAAGTTGATTGACTCTGTGATTGGAAGATGACTCTTCATCGATCATATCGGATATGACTCTCTTAATCGGTTTTTGCCCCTAGCCATTCGTGATCATGAGTGTGCTCATCCAAATCACAATGTCTAGTCTAGTCGGACCCTTGTTTTCATGTCTAGCCTGACTTGTCCCTCAGCTCTGTGTATGCACGACACGTCGGTTTGGGTCAGGTCTTAGACTACATCTAGGCAGACTACATCCTTGACTAAACTTGCGCCGCCGCTCGGTGTATTCACGACAACGTCGGTTTGGGTCAAGTCAAGATGTCATCTTATGTATTTAAGAAGTTGGTTTCTACAAGGTTGCCATGTCACAGCTTGAGTGTATCTCAACAACTGCAACACGGGCCCTATAGTTGCTAACCCCTAAAACAAGGAGGGCTACGGCTAATCTTGAAAAAGATCATTAACGTATTTGACTTAGATATAGTCCAGTGTGTCATACAATCATGATTCGTGACATTGCGGTCCAGCGGAACACAGCCAGGGAATTGACTAAGCCAGGATCACTACCCCTTGGACTAGCAAGGGTTGACCCAGAACTCTTTACCAAGCACATTGACTGGATCATGGTCCATTGAATGAAGCTTGTCATTTTTGTATGTATGCCATAGACTAAACAGCTTTTATTAATAACTAATTAATCCTATCAACTAGTTGAATCCTTAAATTCAAAATTTTAGGATTTGTTTAATAACTTTTATTAAGGTCCTTATCAACTATAAGGTTCGCGTGCTATCCTAATCATTATTAGGATTTTAATAAATTTTTATTAACAACGCTAGAAGCGAAGTCCTTTAATGAAAATTAATTATAACAATTAGAATTGAAAATTCATTAAAAGGACTACCCTAATCAGGAATTAGGTCTTATATTGTTGTTAATGATTTATTAAAATAGCATGTCATTAAAATTCAAGTAATAAATTTTAATCATTTTTAATGGCTTACCTAAAGGGTTGTCTTGTGTTATCAAATAAGGGACAAGATTAACAAGCCATTAAAATAAAGCTACACTAATTTTATCAACATAAAATGAAAGTGTATATCTATTTAACAATTAAATAAACTAAGTTTATCGCATAAACAATTTTTAGACTTTTAAAATCAGTTTTAAAAAATATCTTATAAATTTAAAACATTACTTTTAAAAATTTTCCATGTTCAAAATTTTATCATATACAATTTTTAAACATCTAAAACATTTTAAACTTATCGCATAAATTTAAAGCCTTAAAATCAATTTTAAAATTTATCACATAAATTTAAAAACACCATTTTAAAATTTCCATGCTTAAAAAATTTATCATATAAAAAATTATAGGCATCCAAAATAATTTTAAACTTTTAAAGATTTAAAATTAGTTTTAAAATTATCACATAAATTTTAAAACGTTAATTTTAAAAAATTTCATGTTCAAAAATATCAAAAAGAATTTTTGAACATCTAAAACATTTTTACAATTTTATCTCATAACTTTAAAAACATTTGAAAAGCATTTAAAAGCATTAACAAGTTTAATGAATTCGCAGTACCTAGATCGACTACGCAAACCTAGGCTCTGATACCACTGTAGGGAACTTCGCGGTCCCTTAGGGCACAAAAACTCTAGTCTCGTCCTAAGTCGGACGGAACATAGACAGAAAAACAATAGCAGCGGAAGAAAAAACTATGTTAACTAATTAACATGAAGTTAAAACATTTTTAACTTAGCCCTAAGGTCCAAGACCCTATGCCAAGATCTATGCCGACTTGGGATGGATCTGACCATTCCAAGAAGGATCTAGCCTACTGCGATTAAACTAAACTAATGCTAATAAAATACTTTAACCACATACTCGGAATCTCAGCCCTGGAGCAGGCGAGATGTTCCGCGCCGTCTTCCGAGCTGCTCCCGTCCCACGCCGAGCCGCTCCTTGAACCGCTCCCCAAACCGCTCCTCGAACCGCTCCGCATCCCGAGGCGATCAATGCCCATGCCGCCAGCCAACCACGCGCCGAAGAAAGTTTCACGCGAGTGAAACCTCCGCCTAGATTTCGGATCCAGAATCCGAACTCCTTTGCGGATTTGCTAGAGCCCGCAGGAGTAAGGCAGAAATTTAGGGAGAAGAGAAATATTAATTTAAGCTTAGATCCGAGCGTGCTCCAACATTTACGAGAGCCGCTCAGATCTAGAGCTTGGGACGAGTTTTGAGAAAGGGGGGAGACCCCTATTTATATAGGCGACGGACTCTCCCCTTTTCTCAAAATCCGATGTGGGACTAATTTTTGGGTTAGTTAAAATCAAGTTAGATTGCACTTCACAAAGTGCAAACTTCCGTGAATTTTAACTCACTCACCGTTAAGCTTCAAGATTGATACAACCAATCAATACGACGAGCGTTCAACGGTGAACGCATAGGAAAAAACCGTTCGTCAATCGGAGTTCATTTGACCCTCTAATTTAGTGTCCAAAGATCAGCCCACGGCTAGTTTTTCGCAAAAACTAGCCGTCAAATCTGCCATCAAACCTAGGGTACAACACCCTAAGGTGAGACCCAATCTGTGGGCCCCACAGCCTCAAACCTAGGCTGACTGGGCGCCTGCCAGACCTGGGCACGGGCGCCCAGGTCTGGCACGGGCGCCAGGCGCCAGGCGGGCGCCTGGGCCGGGCGCCCAAGGCGCCCAGGCCCGCCTGGGCGGCCCGCCTGGGCGGCCCGCCTGGGCGCAGGCCCAGGCGCCCAGCGCCTGGGCCTGTGCCCAGGCCTGCCTGCCTGGGTTCCTGGCTCAGCCAGGTCTGGCCAGGCACCCAGGCCAGACTTGGTCTGGTCTGGGTCAGCCTGGTCTGACCCGGTCTGATCTGTTTGGCTGTTTTGGCTCTAACTTGAGCATCTGGTGTCCGATTTGGACGCCGTTCGAACCTAGGCGTAGACCGGGACATTCCCGTATTATCCGTGAACTTTTCCTTGTATTTATATTATTAAATAGTGTATTAAACAATTTAGTACACATTTAATCGCTTTTGCATCAAATGAAAAATAGTCCCTATCTAAGCTTAAATTACCATATTGCATCAAATGCAATTATTCCATCCCTTGCATCAAAAATGCAATTATTCTCCCTAACTAATTTCTACCTATTACTAGACGAAGGTCGCACTCTTTGTGTGACCCTACGGCCTGACCCTACTACAGGTTGAGCTCGAAGCCCTATACGACAAAGACCACGAGCAGTGGCTGCCGTCCCTGTTTCAGCATCATCATAATGTGGTTAACTCATCAACATGAGAATTGTCGGGACCACCCTGACCGTGTTTCTGATGATTTCTGTAGTTATAGTCTCTTCGTCTTAAATATGTCGTGTAGATCAAGTCTGGGGTACGGTTAAACTGTCAACCCCAATAACTTGACTCCGGTTAGTTTCGATCAATCTTTAGTCAATAAATGTTGTACTTCTTCCAACATACTCTGCGCAGAGTTTTTACTAAAGACCGAACTAACTCTATGACACTAACTCCCATTGACCGGGAGAGACGAATCCTCTCTTGGTCATTACTCGCCTCGTACTTTTCAAGTGACACCCAATCAAAAGACCTTTCGACAGGCATTGCCTCGAAGCTAGGTTAGTTGATATAAGTGGCACCGTTCATGCACAGGTTTGTCAAAATGACCTCAAGTCAAAAGACCAACTATCCTATCATCACTCAGAGTTATCACTGACAGATTTGTCAATATAACCATATGATAACTCTAGTGGATCGTTCAGTGAACTCATTCTAATGAGCACCTGTGTCTCGTCTTCTACTTCGCCAAGTCAAGCGATCATGAGATCATCGCCACCGCTAAACGGTGAAGACTAAGACACAATGGTCTATCCGATGTTTCGATATCCTTGTCTCGGAACATCTACGATCACGAACCATTTTAGACTTATGCTACAGATGGTCAAACGTTTCTCCATGATCGAGATACTCATCTCGATACCCGTTTGATCTTGCATAAAGTCTCAGGACTTTACCTAAGTTGATATCTAATGTTAACTACATTACAATATAACTTAGATAAATTATTACCAAACAGCTTACTGTTATTTTGAACAAGATGTTTGTGCTATTCACACATGAATAAATGGCCTCGAGGGCATCATATTTCTACACTCTCCGGGTCATCTCTTGGAGGAATCAGCTACAGATGAACCGATCGTGTGAGTATCACCCGATCGGTTAGAATTCAGCTCCAAATTCCCGAGAAGACTGTTGAGATGAACCGGTCATCGAACCGGTCGGTTGATGTTCACCTCGCTTCAGCTTCAGTCCGGGTCGGACACGCGTGCATCACCCGATCGGTTGGCTGTGTCCAACCGATCGGGTGGGGGCTGAAAAGTGGCAATCTTGGTCGTTTGACCCCCTGGATCACACGTGACTCTCCCGTTGCTTCGGGGACTCATGATATCTTCGTTATATGTCCCCTATGTAGGCAAACTCCTGCAAACACACAAAAACATGGAAAAGTGAAAGAAAACTAGAAAACACGAGAAAATGGATACGAGACGGCGGAAAATAACGAAAAACACAAAGAAGACGATCGTGAATATATAAAATATACACACATGTCAACTAATTATTCACAGTAAAATAAAATGGGTAAAAAGCATGAAATCGATAGAAATATTGTGGTAATGCATTTAAACACATATATACTGTAAGAGAATACTACTGATAATTATGTTACGACAACAAGTTTCATAGTATGATGTGTGCTTTAGGAAACATGCGTCCACAATTATGCATATTTAGACTTGTGTTATGACAACAGATCAAATTTGTTTTGAAAGTTTATTTGTCCTTGGGGAGTAGCTAAATATACATAAGGTCAATTGATTTTCGTCGTTTAGACTAGATATGTATATTTTGTATATGGCATAAGTTAATGCACATTCATGTTGCAAAAAGCATCATGGGTTTTATCAGAACTTCTGGTCTGATATTGGGTTGCCATTACATACTCCATGTCGAGGTATATCATATCTTCTCTTTCTCATTTTATTCAAGACTTCCCATGTTTTCAGTCTTCCTTATAGTCATTTATAAGGAAGAATGAATATTGGTCTTACATAGTAGACATATACAAGGGAAATGAGTTAGTTTCTATATTTCCACATTTCTAATTTATAAGAGACTTTTAAAAGTCTATTTGAATGCTTAAGTATGGTTTACAGGCCATTTTTATTGAGTCATTCAAGTATTGTGTGGATATAGAATCATACTCAAGGGGAAACAAATACGTGGCTACGAATTTTATAATTTCTCACTTATCTATTAAGACACGACTTCGGGCGTACACTTAAAATTAAGGTTAGATTAAAGAATCATACCTTGTAAAGTAAGGTTAACTCTAAAAGAGTTTAGCGGTGTTATGCCAACTGCTGGTGTCAATATTGGTTTATATAAACCATAAATCTGAGACATTTATTTTACCGCAAAATGCGTATCTCTAAAAGAAATTGCATAAATGGTTTTCGCATAATCCATCGTATTTGTTAATTTTTATTTTATTAGGGTGAAAGTGTGTAGACTTTTGATTTGATTTTGAACTTCAGGTTCATTTTGTCAAAGTGTATGATGTTAAACTTTTTGAAATCATGATTAGTTTGTTGTCATAAAATATTGTTATATCATGGGCATGAGTAAAAGCAAGGGATGATCATATAAGAGTGCAAAATGCAACAATTAATGATTTATCATACACATAATATAAAGCTTGTAAGCTAAAAAGTTATGCTCAATAAAATAGTTGAAAGAAACAAAATTATCATTGTAAATAAATCAAGCATGTGAGCTAAGAATGTATGCTCAGTTAATCATGAATTGAAACATATACACATGTTATTTATATTCTGCAGGTATATAAATAATTTCATCTCAGACATATATTTATGCTGCAGGCTTTAAAAATATATCACAGAGATTTTAGCATGCTAAATAAAATGTTCATCACAGAACATTAAATATGCAGCAGGCATATAATTTCATCGCAGACAATTAATCATCGCAGGCAATTATTTATCACATGCATTTTATAATGGAAATGAAAAAATTTCGTTTAATAATTATTGGATCACTGGGCAACGTCATACACTGTTAGGTTAGTTAACTAACGGCAGAGCGGTCGCATGATCTTCCTAATTATTAAACGTGTAATAATCAAATAATCCAAAAATGCGATGATTTATAAAGCATGTCATTAATTAGATTTTAACAAAGAAAAAACTTAATTAAATCTGAAAATAATTTGTGAAAACAAAATTTTTGTGGAGAAACCATAGTTATGGTTTTTGGAGGCGATCTGCTGTGCGATCCCAAACAACCAGCTAGGATTTTCGTCGTGTGGGTTGCCGCTTCTGGCGGCTAGGGTTTCGTTCATGCACACGTGGGGGGAATACCGTCGCCGCCGCTTCTTGCGGTTTGGCGGCGGTGGCCGCCGCAGCTGGCGACGGCAGCGGCTACCACTGCAGGAGACGGTAGGGTAGGCCGCCGCTGCAGGTGGCGGCAATGGCTACCGTGACAGGCGGCGACATCGCTGGCCACCGCTGCAGGCGGCGATGCAGCGGCAGAAGCGACCGCTGCTGTAGGTGGTGGCACGGGCTGCCGCCGGAGCGGCAGCGGCACGACGCCGCTTCTGGCGACGGGCAGATCGCTGGGGAGGTTTCGTGTATTCGTGGCTTCTGGCCGCGTTGCAACGAAATGATCCCCTCTATGGTTTGAAAATTTTGGGGAAGAAGATGGTAAAAACATGATTTTTATTAGAAATATTCAAAACAGCGTTTTTCATCGTAAAAATTGATTTTTATTGATAAAAACGCCTAGTTTTCATTAAAAAGTTGATTCAGCATACAGATCTGAGATAAAAATCCGATCTATACTAATTAAAACATCGATCCAAACATTTAGATCTAATCGTATGCGCATAAAAGTTTAGATCTAGGGAATAAAAATTACCTCTAGATCCTATCCGTCGGATCTAGCGACGTTCAGTGAAGGAAGCCCGTTCGCGTCGCGATTCGTCCGTCGGTAGAGGTTCGGCTCAGCTTTGAGCGTGCTGATAACGTGTTGAAAGCTTGGTGGCTACGGAACCTCGTAGCACTGTATTTATAGAAGTAGGGTTACATAATGGGCGGATACCCAATACACAAATGGGCATACAAAAGATATCACATAAGAAATTTTCCAGTCAACTTTATTCCGAAATATATGCATTAACCATGAATGATAAATTCCCAAGACAAACTTGTGTTTCTAATTTCTAAATTCATTTTCTTAAGGGGTTCCAAATTTTTAAAATTTTAAATTTCAAATGGTTTAATACACGTGATTTAGATCACTAAGGCTGTGTTTGGTTGGGGAGAAAAGGAAAGAAATTAAAAGGGAAATTGAATTTTCATTGTTTGGTTGAAAAGAAAAGTGAAAAGAAAAAGAAAATTAAGGAAAAGAGTGGAAAATAAATATTAAAACTTTTCTTTCAAGTTTTTCTCCTCTTGACCCAAGGACAATGAAGGAAAAGAAAGCAAAAGTAACTACTCTCACATGCATTGTGTTTTTTAAACAAATATAATTAGTTTCTATTTTTAATGAATTCCTTAATAATTCCTTAATTTTTTCCAAAAAATATTAAGAACACATTTTTCAAAATATCATGAATAATAATCAAAATTTCACACATTAATTATTCATAATCAAAATTCACGAATTATTCTAATATCATGAATTTTTCCGAATTTTTAAAAATAGTAATCGAATAATTTGGAATTTTTTTAAAAAATCACGAATATTTAACATATCTTTATTCATGAACTTGTTAAAAATCAGCGAATAATTCACGAATTTTTGAAAAAGTCGTGAAATTTTCACGTGTTGCTTGAAAAATTGTCGTATTATACCTGAATTTTTCAAATATCTTGCGAATTATTTCCAACATTTTCATATAATTTGTAATTTATTTATGTACTATTTAATACCAAATTATTTACGAATCATGATATTTGTAAGGTTAGCGAATTATTCGTTACAATTCGTAAATTTTTTGTTAACTTTATGAATTATTCAAATTAACAACTAACAAGAATTTAATTTTATATGAGACTAAAACCCCTCTTAAATTTTTTAAGCAAATTATTCATAAATTTAGCAAATACCACTCTAAAATTATTTAGCAAAAACACCTCTTAAATTTTTTTCATTGTCCATTAATAATCTAATATAAGAAATTTCTTTATTTTCCTTTCAACTTTCTTCAAAATTTTCTTTGGTAACCAAACATGTAAAAGAATCTCATTTCACTTTCCTTTTCTTTCGTTTTCTATTTCCTTTTCACTTTATTTTTCTTTCGTACATTTTCTTTCAATCCAAACGCACCCTAAAATTTTCCAACTTTCCGGCCGTTATGGAATGAAGCTTATTTTTAAGGAGAATGTAAAATAACAAAGGGTGTGAATTTGCACTTACGTTTACTAATTTTTTGCAAGCACGAGAGCATAAACAATGATAGATAAAAAATGAGTCAAAATGCAACTAGCCCACACACCCACCCACCCCCCCCCCCCCCCCCCCCCCCCCCCCCCCGCGGGGAGGGGGGGATCTTAGCTCCTTGATCATAATTTCCTCCTCGGACAAGCACATGTTAGACAAGAACAATTGGGAGATTCTATGATGGTGCTTGAACTAAGAGCCTTTGAAATTTAAGTTAGCAGCTCTTTTTCTTTCAAATATAAGGCTCTCACCACAACGCCTTTATGATAATTTCCTCTTCGGACATGCACATATTGACAAGAACTATTAGTCTGTTAGTGGAGGTTAGGATGGTGCCTTGAACTAAGAGCATTTGACATCTAAGTTAGCCCCTCTTTTTCTTAGGAAGGTGATAGCTATAATTTAAGAGTATATTTTGTAGATACCGTTATTGGGCTAGGGCACGCTAGCCGTAAGGCACTAGCTAAACGCAATCGATTGGACCCATCGCGGGCTCCCTTTGCCAGTAGGGACCTCCTACCTTTGATTTGGGAGGCCTGCCTGACCTGGCCTCAGCATAGTTCAGCAGGGACAATCTTCGTGAGGTCGGCTTCCTTAGCTCTCACAAGGACGACCGTTACAAGGTCGACTCTCTCATCCATGCAGCCTGAACAACCCAATGATAGCTCCTAAATGAACATATTCAAAATACAACTCATGCTAAAATGAAAAGCACTAATTTAATACAGAGATTAAGATCAGAAATATATCTCTGTAGTGTAGAGCGTTGACTTGTGATCATCCTGTCACAAATGGTTTGTCAATCCAAGCTCCGTGGAGAAAGTTATGCACTTTTCAACGTCATCTGTCAAACTCCTTCTTCCACGAACTTGATGATTTCTTTGAAGCTTAGTGAAGATGAATTCGACCAAGCAAGTATGATGTTGATCTACGGATATTTTTGGCTCAATGGTATGCAATAGGATTCTTCTCTAAAGGAGGTGTCTTCTACTTTTATAGAGATACGAGTTTCTCTTCAATTAGAATCTTGATCATCAAATCTTCAATCTAATTTGCATTGATTTTGAGTAGATCTATTTTAATTAGAAACCCCCAATAGAATAGGTCTTCAACTTCAATTAAAATTCCTCTTAATTGATGGAAGTCAAATCTGGGCGTTTGATTGGTCAAACTGGTCAAATCAGGGTTGAACAGGGATTCTGCATACTTGGCCGTGTACCAATTTGGCACGACAAAGTCGCTTGAGCTCTGGCCTCATCTTTACATCTGCAAATATGACACAACTTTATGCTTATTCTTCACGGCTGTGTCAGTTGATCGATTTTCCCTTCACAAATTTCGAACTTTTGACATGGTCGTGTGCAAGCCTGCACAGCCGTATTGCCTCTTTCCCTAGACTTTGGCCATCTCCTGCAAATGTGACACGGCTGTGTGCAAGTCTACATGGCCATGTCAACTTTAAGATGATCTCTTCCAAACATACACTTTTGTGACACGGTTGTGCGAGGCTTCTACACAGCCGTGTCAGCTGATGTCCATTGTTCTGCAAGTTTGGCACGGCTATGTTTGCTCTCGCATGGTCGTGTGCCAGTGGCCCTTCTTTGATATCATATTTTCTAACATGCACGGCTGTTCCAGTTGACACACATGGCCGTGTAACCAATGTTTTGCACATATCATCGCTGTTTGACCTCCGAATGACCTAAAACTCACTAAATAAGCATATTAAACCCATATGACTTGTTTGGCATTATCAAAATTAAGCTTTGACCATAGTTAGTGGGTTAACTTAGGCCAACAACATGATCTCTTCTCTTGGTATCACTGCATATGCATTTGGTGTCCTTAACACAAGTGACTTATCTACCTTTAGATTATATGGATCACTGATGTATTTTTTTGTTTAAGATCATTGTATATAGCCTTGATTACACACAAATCTCAAATCATAGGTGATTTGTTGGGATTTGTATGCCCTTTAAGAAAATTATAGTAATTGATACATCTTATTCAAAATAATAATATGATATTTGGTTATTATTTATCTATATGATTCTTTGATACAATTGAGTATGCATGAATGTTATTATGTGGTTGTATAGATAATGTCCTTGGAATTATATGAGGACATTGGATCATGATGAGATCATGCTAATGAGACCCAATGGATATGCTTAAGAAAAAATACCAAATATTTAAGGTCATATGAATATCAAGAGAGGACATCGATATTCTTGATAGGCTAGTTTCAACTACTATCTACCATAGAGATTGTAGCATCTAGTCTAATAGCCACTCAATATAGGGCCATCATGAGACAGTGCCAATATGCTTGTTAGAGAACAAGTTCCTATAATGACTTGTTGAGAAGCTTTTATATGGTAATCATACTCTGCCTATCAATAGAAGCTCTCAGGTGACAATTGGTACATCGTAGTCGCTTAACCTGAGATACGCTAAAGTACCTTGTGGATGTGAGTGCTATGCTTAGGCTTTTACTGACTAACGTCGAAAGTGTCTAAGGTACTTAGTGGGCATAGTCCAAAGTGCGCAAAGGGAGTTGGTAGTCAAGAAAGGATTCATCTACTTAAGTATGATAGGTTAGTGTCGCATGTAGTCGATATGGATCCATAACAAGTCTCTGGCCAGGGTAGAGAGGATAAACATATTAGAGTAATAAGTCTTGTCCTACCATTAGACTATGAAATTGCATACATGGATCATGACTTTAATGTATTAAAGTAGTTTGATAGTTTCACGTATCCTAGGCACCTTTGCTAAGTAATTTTGATGAAGGAACTGGATTACATGATAGCTGACACTGATTGGCGTAGATTTTGTTCAAAAGAGAATATAGGCTCACATTAACTAAATGATATCGATTCCAAAATTTGTAGTCATCAAATGCAATAAGCATCATTAACATACCTTATACATAATCGTAGAATATGATCGAGTTACTATCAGAGTAGGAATTGTACTTTTAGAGTATCACAATAATGATGGCTCATCACAAAAGTCAAAAGACCTTTGTGTATATGATATATACTGGATCGATCACTTATTTGATAGAGGGGAGTGGGTCATAAGGAGTTAAGAATGTGATCGAGAAATGTTCGTTAAGAGTTCCAAATTTTTCTGGCAAAAATGAAAGCTAAAGAACTCCATCAAACACCTCTGTAAAGCTAGCCGTTAGTCAAATAATGCAGATATATTAGTCAACTAATTAATGAAGGCATTAGTCGACTAATAGTCTATGACTAATCGATACAATGTGCACAAAAAATTGACTGGGTTTTTGTTTTTATTATGCAACTAGCAGGAATCTGCTAGTCAATTAACATAGGTTGCTTGAATCTGGGCTTGGATTAGGCTTTTGGGTTTGTGTTAAAGTCAAATCTTAGATCCAAAACAAATCTAAAAACACTGAGTTTGACTCGGATTAGAAATCACAAGAGTTGTAGGATTTCTAGGAGTTTTGGTCTTAATAAGAATTTGATTCAAATCTAGAATCTAAGGGATTAAAAGAGATAAAGATGCTTTCTTCTATCAAGGCATTTTGGGATATTGTTGGACTCCAATCTGAATTCAAATTTTGATTTGGATTTCAGGGATCTCTTGCAATATACAATGGGATCTTCTTCTCCCCTTTCAATACAGTAAGAAAATAAAAATCTCACCACAAGAGATCTAAGATGACATCATCTGAGATCTATTGAGAAGAAAAATTCAAGTCTTTTCAAGGAAGAATTTTTGCCTAAAAATTAAAGTTGTTCCTTCCGTTCCTTGTTCACACTAGCAATGTGTGGGGGCCGAGTCCGATTTCTTGGACGGCTTGTGAATCATAAAGGGGCTACATCATCAGGATGAATCATCTATCAAGACTGGTTAGTGCAAGAGCTTGGGGTCTTCGTCGAAAGAGAATATGATCAGGATGTATTGTGAAAGTATATCAATACAAAGGTGAATTTTTATTTTCAGCAATTAATGTTTTTACAATTGATCTTGGCTATTATTGCTAAGTTTTAGAAAATTTTGACTTTTTTCATGTTGTTGTCTTTTCTAATTAGATTAGATCCATAGTAGTATTTCCTTACAAATTTAACTTAGATTTGTTTCTTAATTTATTTCGGTCCAACATTACTTGGTTCTTTGTTAAATGATTCATTGTGTTATTGGTCAACTAATAAGTTTTTCGAGTCAACTAACATAGAACAAGTACTTCACATGTTTATTTCCATCTTGATTAGTAGAGTAATCCTTAGTGTTAATCAACTAATACATAACATCTTCTTCAGTTATTTGAATCACTAGGCGACTAAAAATGTTATAAATTGCATACTATAAAATTGCATTTTTTTTCAAATTGTTAGATATAGTCAATTAACCGTGGTATTAATTAACTAATACATACTTTGTACCAAGTCTGTTTTCACTAACTATTCGATTAATAAAGTGATTAGTTGACTAATCAGAGAAATTTTTATTTATTAGCTATTCACGTTTATTTATTAATGACAGTTGCAACAACTATTTTTTCAAAACATTTGATATTGTATTACTTATATACATATATGTTTCTTACATCATTTGAAAGGACATACAAAATTCTATATATTTTTTGTTTCTTCTTTCAAATAATAACTCAAGAAGTTCTATATTTTGTTCATTCAGAGTTATTGCTTCTTAGCTAGAAATTTCTACTTGTATTCTATTAAATCACATGCACTGATCACTTAAGGATCTAGAGGTTTCGTAATTTTCTATTCTCTTGAAAGATTCTCTTTCGTGTTGAGAGAGTTATGTTGATCTCTTTGGTGTAAAAGATTGGTGTTTAATTGCTTTGGGGATTAAGCGATTGATTGTATAATTGGTAATGATGGGGTGTAAGGTTGTTAGGTTGTTCTCTAAGGGGTTGCAATAGGAAGATAGCTGAAATTTTAAGTAGGGCATGCTTAAAGACTTGAGTAGGTCTAGAGAACCGAACCAAGATACTTTTATGTGTTTTCTATTGATGCATTTATCTAGTTTGAATTTTACATCACTTTGTGAATTTGCGTACGTACAAATCATTGTGGTTCTGATATTTACAAGAAATCATTGTCTATTTTGTTATGAAATAACTACTGGGGGAGGAGCCCCCAGCTCTTTATTTATAGGCAATAGGGGAGAATACAAATATGGGCTGCATTGATATGGGCCTATCTCTATGATAGCCCAGAATCTAAACCAACTCCGGTTAAAAAACCGTTCACAACACTCCCCCTTATCTAGCCATAGGTGTAGACTCTACTCGTGAATACTTCAGGATTCTGAGCATAGAAGAGTCTCACATGGGGTGGATACTTCAGGATCCTGAGTTGGTGAGATTTGCCTCGTTAAAACCTTTAGCTATGGAAAACCCTGTGGGAGAAACCATAGTTAAGAAAAAAGAGTAGAAACGCTCTTTAACCCCTCCTGATTTGTACAAGTGACTCTGCTCATGAATACTTCTGGATTCTGAGCGTCATAGAGGGGTGGATTCTTCAGGATCCAGAGTAGATGTGATTTTCCTCGTTAAAACCTTTGGCTATGGAAAATCCAGTGGGAAAAACCATAGCTAAGGGAAAAGAGTACAAATTCCATCAACTCCCCCTGATATGTAAAAACTCTTAGGCTTTCAGATCTCTTAGGCTTATCTCATCACTCCTATTTACAACATTCTGAAAATATACACAGATTTCAAGGTTATCACAATTAAGCAGCTACTGAATCCACAAACTCTGGAGAGGTGTGCTAAGTATCGTTGCCTCTGATGTGGTCTTCAGACTATGTGGTCAACTCCACAATACTAGCCTCTATCCCAATCGTCACTGGGATGTGATGTACCAGCAGGTGCCCTCAAATACACCATTGGTGTGGTGAGGATCTTGAAATGATAGGATGATGATGCCTTCATTGATTACTTTGCAGATTTGCAGTAGATGGCCATCATACTGTGGGTACCCGTTCTGTGATTTCTCAGTATAGGGACCGGACCTGTAACCTGCATTTGCATGAACATTGGAGGATGATACTTCATATTGTAAGTCCAAATCTTTTGACCCTTGGAGGAAGCGCAAAAGGCTTAACTCCTGTCTAATGGCCCTTTTTAGGTGCCAACTATCTCTGGTTAATGAGTTTACTGCAATAGCTATATCAGGACGCGTGCAGTTAGCCAGGGGTGCCTGATTGCACTTAGATAAGGGACTTTAGGACCAGTTATATCCTCCCCCTCTTCCAGCGATCGGAAGGGTTCTTTTTGTCCATCCATTAAGTATACTACCGTAGGTGTACTTTGGATGACAATGGTCCTTTTAATTTCTCCAACGCACTTCTGGGCGTTTGTAACAGGATTCTATGATCCATGACTTTATATTTGCCTAGGTCTTTTTATTTCATGTTTAAAAGTCAGGCTTGAGCAGATGTTTCGGTTTTCTCTTCAGGAGATCCAATGAGATTTTAGTTGTTTACAACTGTGATCTCAAATCCTGCTCGTTGCTTAGATGCAAAGACAACCCTCGGTAGGAATCATTGCTTTGTCAAGCAATTCTCTTGGTTGTACATTATTCTTATACTTATTGTTTTTCTTCAATAGAATAGACGTCCCGAAGTCTATTCGGGCATTTAAGGAAATGTGGAATTTATCTTTACCAAGATATCCACAAAGGTATGCTGTCACAACATTCAATAACAGCATATCCAAAATTTCCTTTGCCAAATCGTAAGGTATTCACTTTTGATAACTTAGGGAGACTGATGCATCATTTATGAGTCATGCTCATTTTAATTTGTTCGATCCCTAGTTTTAGCGAAATTTTCCCTTGGGCTATAGGCTGTACCTTATAGCATACGATTTTATATTTATTTTTTTCTTATGTGTGCAATACTTATTTTACCCACAGGTTTGACACCTTTTAGTATCTAGACTTCAGGTCCGAACATTTCACGTTTCATAAGTGAGTCCAGCTCATCTTTTATTGCCTCGTTTCACATTTGGCCAATCTCTACGTTTGCATACTAGCAACGGAGTATGGAACGATAATTTATAAACATCATCACTTTTGTGATGTATACGACAATATGATACGTGAATACATTATCGACAATTTATGTTCTATCTGTCCAGCACCTCCCCAGTACGTACAACATTTACTTTCAATTTCAATTTTTCCCGGCAGTTCCTCTGCAATGGATTTCAGGAAGGGTGAGGGTGTGGACAGGAGCTCATTGTCCTATGGTAGTATTGTCTTAAGGTCTCCAGGAGTATCTGTCCTTGGAGCCTAGTGGTCTACCTCTCTTCTGTTGAGGATCAGCCACTTCTGCTGCTGGTGGATTGCATCCATTCTCAGGGATGTCAATCCTAGCTGGAGTTTTTGCAGCAGGGATGTGTGATCGGACAATCTTCTGGTTGTCAGTAAATGAGTCCGGTAATTGGTGAACATTGTTCTATCTGTAGAGGATCTTTAGGATCTCATCTTCACATTATTTTGTTACCGGATCATGGTCGGTCAAACTTTTTGTATCACACGTTATAATTTGCTTCGCACCAGATTTCTCAGTGTCAGGGCCTATTTTGGGGAAACTCGTCTCATCGAAATCACAGTCTTCAAGATGTGCCTTAAATACGTCCCCCGTTTGGGGTTCTAGGTATCTTATAATTGAGGGTGAGTTAAACCCTACATAGATACCTAGGCAATGTTGAGAACCCATTTTTGTCCTCTGTGGTGGTGCGATGGAGATTTAAACGGTGCGACCGAAGATTCTCAAATGAGAAATGTTCGGTGGCATTCCATATGCAAGTTGCTTTGGAGACTCTGACCTCCAGAGGGTCTTATTTTCATTTACGATGCAGCATGCAGAATTTGTATGTCCCCATGCATACATAGGCAATCAGGATTGAATGGACGTTCAATCCATTGGAGTCTACTTTTCAGTGACTCTGCCGACCAATTTTGGGTATGAACATGCGGCACTAGTATGTTCATTTTCTATTCACATTGCTTGGCAGTACTCTTGAATTGACCGGGAGGTATATTTCCCAACATTAACCAGACTTATTTTCTATGTTTGATTGTCTGGAAAATGTGCCCGCAACATTTTTATTTTTATGCTAATAGCTTTGGAAAAGCTAAGCTGTGGGTCTGTAGTATACACACATATCAATATTCTGAGGATGCATTTATTGGTACAACGAAGTATCGAAATACCCCTCTAGGGGGTGGAATTTGTCCACATCTACCCCCTTATATTCTTTTTAAGGAAGCGTGGAGATTATTTTCCAACTTTTCGTAGAGATGGCCTTATAATTACTTTTCCCTTATAGCAAGGGATGCGAGGGAATTCTCCCTTCTGAAGAATCTTCTGGTTCTTCAAGTCATACCTATAGGATAAGATGTGGTGCATCAACACTGATCCAGGGTGGCCAAGTCTACCATGCCAGAGTAAAAACTTGGCTGATGTCGGGCACTTCAGGTGTAACGGTCCGTATTTTTCCAATACAACTATTCACGTATTTTCAATTTTTAAACTATTTTATAATGGTTTGTTAGGAGTTTTACGATTTCAAAAATTTCTTATAAAAATATTTTGAAGTACCAGACTAGTTATGGAGTATTTTAGTAAGTTCGAGTTTCATCAAATATTCAAAACAATTCTGGTAAAAATTCATTTTCAGTTATTACCGTTTTGGATTAAAGAATTTATTTTCTATACAAACATCATCAAAACATTCTCAAACTTTTACAGTATCCTTCTATAATCATTTAGGGCTCCCCACATTAATTTTGTAATTTTCTGAAGTCAAATCGATAGAGAACCCTCAAACCCGCTTCCTAAACATTTTGATTAAAAACTAGTATCCCCGTAGCTCAAACCCTGAAACGGACTTCGTATTCACGATCCTCGCGACGATACGATCCCGTGGGTATGTTTTCGTAATTTTTCGGACACGTTTACTAGTAGGGACAAAATCGTAATTTTATTTTTGTATTTTACAAAATACTTTCACCAATGGGGTTTTACTCTTTACTTTTTAACCTATCATAATTACGTAACCCCTCACATTAAGAACCCATGTGATTCATTCCAACACTTTTTCCACGGTTAGTCTAAACCTAATCACCTTTTTTTCTCTTAGTCAACACCCACCCCACCTAATCTTTAATTACTCATAGTAATGTCTTAATATTATAAGATATCTTTAAACCTATATATATATATATATATATATATATATATATATATATATATTTCCCAGGCTTTCTTCTTCTCTCCATCTCTCCCGTTCGTTTTCAACTCAACACACACAAACCCATCTGATTATCTCTCGCTCCCACTCTCTTCATCCTCAGGCAAAGCCCTAACACATGCACACATCTCTCATCAGCCCCCTAACTCACGCATCACGCCGCTTCAGCATCCTCTCCCTTCGCAACGCCGTGCACCTGAGGGTCCAAGCTCCGCTGAGCCTCCCCTCATGTGAAGCCCCAAGCTCAGACGTCGCCGTGAGCTTCTCCCGATGCCACCTCCGCCCCACGAGCACAACGACGCCGGAAGCGCCGCTCTTCACCGCTGCGGCTGCGCCTGCTCCACACCACCACCCCGTTCGCCGTTCATCGCCATCGCCTGACGCTCACCCACACTCCGCCACTCCTCCCGCTGATGATCGCCCCGAGCCCCCGACGTCCGAAAGCCCGCCTTCGCCTTCGACGGAGCTACTCCGCAAGCTCGAACGCCACAGCACCCCGCCCCTCTCGTCGCCTCACCACCACACACCGCCTGAAGCCGACGAGCCTGCCTCACCGACGGCCTCACCACCTCCGAGAGCGAAGCCCGACCACCTTCGAGCTCCTGAGCCTCAGCTGCACACGACTCCGCCCTCAACGGAACGCCGCCGCTTCCCCTCTCCGATCTCCGATGATGAAACCCCTCGTGCAACGCCCTCCCGCTCGGACTTCTCCACCGCCCTCCCATCGATGCCCGCCTTCGAGCACCCCATAGCCACTGTCTTCCACCGCGCTTCCCAGCTCCGAGTTGCCACCACCGCTGCGCCGCCTGACCCCGCCGCTCCGGTCGCCGCGACGTCGAAGAACCCCGCATACCCCCGCTTCTGCACACACGCGAAGAGAAAGAACGAAGGTGAACGTATTAAAACGTAATTTTGTATATACGCGTATTTTCGTATTTTACAAATTATATAATATGGGTTTTCTATTTTAAATTAATAATAAATAATATAAGGGTCATAAAAATACAAGGCCAACTTCAGAAAATCAGAAATGACATTCTGAACCCAATGGCGCCAGTTTCATCTCGATCTGACACTTAGTTTTTCCAAAATTAATTTTTAACCTTAAAATTTAAATATGATATTTTCGTTTAAAAATCCGTAACTTGATATTTTCACGTACACTAGTATGTGATAAAAATATATGTTAAAGTACTCTCCGAGACGGCTATTTTGACAGTTCATTTGCAACTTTCCGATGTGGATTGCATCCAGAATAAATCGTTGAATAATTACGTCACAAATTGAAAAATAGTTTTTAAAATTATTTTTGAGCTCTTAAAAATTTTAAAAATTACTATAGCTTTCAGAAAATTATTTTCTCATGCAGTAAAATTATTTTCATCATATCTAGCCTATCGAAAAATTTAGAACACTTTCCGACACCGTTGCAATCGATTATAAAATCAAACACGTTAAGTTAAATATGTAGAAAATAGGTGTTCTGTAACCGATTATTCTTATGTTTTGCAGGTACAAATTCTTGCGCACCAGCTTTCGTGGAAGCCTTAGATTCAGTTTCGGCTTGCTACATCGATCTTGAAATCAGTAAGTTACGACTAATTCTAAAATTAGAAAATTAGTTAGTGTCCTCGTATGTACTTAGGACACCACTATAGCCTCCGAACGGCTACTTGACTTGAACCGAACTAGAAACCTAATCTAATAGGAAAGTAATCAACTATAGATTACTTTGCCAACTTTCAACTTTGTTGGTTGTTAAACACAAACATCAACTTGGGTAAATTGTGTGCTAAACAATACTTCTACCTGCTCGAAGCATGAAATCGATATTACTGTTGTTGGACTTGTCTTTATCCTCAGTTCGCTTTGGCACAGTCAGCTTTGGAATGAGTTACCACCCTCTGGTTTTCTATGAGAAAGTCAACCAGTGGACTTGGGTTGACTAACATGTGATACACTGTATGGAACATCCTGTGAAACTTGTTGTGTAATATCTTGTGTAATATCTTATGGAATATCTTGTGGAATATCTTGTGGAATATCGCATGGAACATCTTGTGGAACATCCCGTATAAAACATGTACACAAAACACTTAACACTTCACTGGGGTTTTGGGGTAACTCATAGTTTGAGAGAATATGGGAGTGACTGGAGTTCAATCTTCCCGTCCCGCTGCCTGTGTTTCGGCATACTGTCCCACTGCCTGTGTTTCGGCAAAATACATGTACCGTGCATGTGTTTCGGCATTCGTTTGGGTCGCGCCCAGGCAGGAGATGAACTTGATGGTCACATATTGTACTCTCCGACTTGAGTCACGTAGTGTAGTTACTATTGCACAGTCACTTTTACTTTACGCAGTACAGTCACCTTTACTTTACACGTTCCATGCACGTTACTTACTACACCTGTACAGTCACCAGTTCTTTACCTGTCGCACTTTTAGCTACAGCAGTAGTATGTTTCACTTGCCTAGCCTGCTTTACACTTACACCACTACAGTACAGTTGTTCTCTCCTTTCAGCACTGTTTACTTTTACTACTCAGCCGTGTACAGTTGTTGCTCAGTACTTTACTTTTCACTCAAGTTTGTTTGTACGTAGTTAATTTTGTCATACTTGTGCACTGCTTCTTTTCTATATTTAGAATTGTTGTGACTTACCTACGGTTCCATCTCCGTGGCACAGCAGACGACGTACAGATGAAGATAGATGCTCTCGAGCTAATAGCGCCAGAATTCGACCGCAGCTTCCAGAGCTATTTTCAGTTGTGTACTTTTCTTCTTTCATGTATATTTGTTGGGACATCTTGTACAGTATGGATTGTAATAATTGGACACTATTTGAGTATTTTTATACATCTCTGCATCGTGGCTATTTTGTTTTCACTGGTAACCTGCATGACCTGCACAAATATCAAATAAGTAACGGGCCCCCGAGAGCGGGTCGTTACAAGTTTGGTGGCCCACGCGGGTCCGCGCTAACTACTTCGTGAACAATATAGCAAGATCAGGGTGTACAATATAAAATACTCAAATTAACCTCGAGTACGGGATGTCTCGAGTGTTCACCTGTATTGGATATACGGGTAAAGCGTCCTTATTACCATCTTCATTAGGTTTTCCTTGATCCTCATCACTTCCTTTGAACTCTTAACCCTTGCTTAGGAACTCGTGTTTCGTTCTTGGTTATACCCTCCCTAATAACCTCTTTTGCTAGCAGTTATAGTGATTTTCATATGTTGAACTATCTACCCACTTCATCACATTTCCTTCAGTTGATGATGGCACGTATATAAATGATAAGCTTCCTTCAATGGACCATGATCCGGTCAATGTGCTTGGCTAAGTTTGTTGGATCACCCTTGCTAGACTTGGGGTAAGTGATCCTGGCTTAGTCACTTCCCTGACCGTGTTCCGCTGGACCGCAAGGAAGTGAATCATGAGTATGTAACGCCATCGATCTTCATCACTTATCCTTTCTTTAGCTGATGATGGCCTTCTGATCATTCTACTAATTCTTGTAATTCTTCCTAATCGTGTTTAGTTCACCTAGACTCTAGCTACGTCTATTTTAAGGCGGGTAGCATTCGATTTTTTCGAATCACCAGTAGTTCAAGTTAGATAACGGAAGCGAATCGAAGGATGCTCAGAAGAATTGGAGAACGAGACGAACCAAACCGAGACGTGCAAGTGTAGGCTGTTACGTCTTCTTGAGATCGTAATTCTCTTCTAGCCCCTATTTTCATCTTGTGCAAGATTCTCCTCGAGTTAAACCTCTTTTCCACCTACCATCTCTCCTCCTCTTTATTGCCTTTTGTCCTCTTCCTCACCTCGAGCCCCGGTCCCGCCTAACCTAGCCCACCTACCGACGACTTTCGGTGCCCCCCTTCTTTTTAAAACCCATCTTCTCTTCCTCACCAAGCCACCCCGTGGTTCCCTATACGCCTCGGCATCACCCACTCCTCCTCCCGACCTCTTCCCCAAGCGAACTCGACCCATCTCGCCTCAAGCTCCTTTGGCCTCACCCGAAGCTTCACCACCCTATCCCCTACTCCGGTGATACCCGCCACGTCAAGCAGTCACAGCCACCATAGATCGACTACCACCGATGGCCCTCCGACGATATGTTTTGGGATTTCTGGCCTTGGCGACAACCCTTGCCGCCACCTTCGCTATCGCTGTGTGGCTGAGATCTTGGGAAGTCGTGATCCTTGGGCTTCTCTTGAGATCACTACCCTGGGTCTCACCCAGGTTGAGATCTCGTTTAGGCTTTCTCTTGCGTCTACTCCTTTTGGTTTGCGGGAAAGTGTGTTTTTGGTTGTTTACTTGTTGGGTGATGTTAGGTGTTGCGAATGTCAAGTATTGGTCTATGGAAGGAGTGATGGCAATGATTATCGGCATGATATTGACCTTGGGAGTTGAAGTTGGATGTAGGCCTTGTGCTTGGCTCTGGATGAGAGCTTGGATCTTGCCTTATTGTGGGATATTATGGAGATTGATGGAAGGAATACTGGCAGAGAGTACTGACTTTGGGTGTTGGCCTTGTACTTACCTTTGGGCGTTGATTTGAACGTTAGCATGTGGTTGGGCATTATGGAGAGTGATGTTGTCGGTACCTGTGGATTAGTTGATACATGCTATACATCTTTGGCTAGACCCAGTTAGTCACCAGTAGCACGAATAAACTTTATGGTCTTCCGTTTTTATAGCTTGCTATTGGCTTATCACCTCAGGTTCCAAGTTCGAACAGATGTTGTCATCATAATAGCCCTCATTTTCATGTGATGTCATTATCTCATGTTAATTTTGGGCTACTTGAGAAGTCAGAGTAACTATTGTGATGATACTAGGTTTCGAAACTAGTTACGGAAGCTATGGTGATGTCAATAGTATGTATTCATTTATAACATCTCTTGTTTTCTTGATGCTATAATATCACATTACATTTTATGTTATTTACAACCTAATTTTCTATATTACTATCTCTTCTATTATTTATTTGCTTGGGCTTCTTCATAACATCAATTATTTTCAAAAGAGATTTTTAAACAAAAGATATTTTAAAATTCCGAGGTCGGAATTATTTTAAGGAGGGTAGAATGTAACGGTCCGTATTTTCCAATACAACTATTCACGTATTTTCAATTTTTAAACTATTTTATAATGGTTTGTTAGGAGTTTTACGATTTCAAAAATTTCTTATAAAAATATTTTGAAGTACCAGACTAGTTATGGAGTATTTTAGTAAGTTCGAGTTTCATCAAATATTCAAAACAATTCTGGTAAAAATTCATTTTCAGTTATTACCGTTTTGGCTTAAAGAATTTATTTTCTATACAAACATAATCAAAACATTCTCAAACTTTTACAATATCCTTCTATAATCATTTAGGGCTCCCCACATTAATTTTGTAATTTTCTGAAGTCAAATCGATAGAGAACCCGCAAACCCGCTTCCTAAACGTTTTGATTAAAAACTAGTATCCCCGTAGCTCAAACCCTGAAACGGACTTCGTATTCGCGATCCTCGCGACGATACGATCCAGTGGGTATGTTTTCGTAATTTTTCGGACACGTTTACTAGTAGGGGCAAAATCGTAATTTTATTTTTATATTTTACAAAATACTTTCACCAATGGGGTTTTACTCTTTACTTTTTAACCTATCCTAATTACGTAACCCCTCACATTAAGAACCCATGTGATTCATGCCAACACTTTTTCCACGGTTAGTCTAAACCTAATCACCTTTTTTTCTCTTAGTCAACACCCACCCCACCTAATCTTTAATTACTAATAGTAATGTCTTAATATTATAAGATATCTTTAAACCTATATATATATATATATATATATTTCCCAGTCTTTCTTCTTCTCTCCATCTCTCCCGTTCGTTTTCAACTCAACACACACAAACCCATCTGATTATCTCTCGCTCCCACTCTCTTCATCCTCAGGCAAAGCCCTAACACACGCACACATCTCTCATCAGCCCCCTAACTCACGCATCACGCCGCTTCAGCACCCTCTCCCTTTGCAACGCCGTGCACCTGAGGGTGCAAGCTCCGCTGAGCCTCCCCTCGTGTGAAGCCCTAAGCTCAGACGTCACCGTGAGCTTCTCCCGACGCCACCTCCGCCCCGCGAGCACAACGACGCCGGAAGCGCCGCTCTTCGCCGGAAGCGCCGCTCTTCGCCGCTGCGGCTGCGGCTGCACCATGCCACCACCCCGTTCGCCGTTCATCGCCATCGCCTGACGCTCACCCACACTCCGCCACTCCTCCCGCTGACGATCGCCCCGAGCCCCCGACGTCCGAAAGCCCGCCTTCGCCTTCGCCGGAGCTCCTCCGCAAGCTCGAACTCCACAGCACCCCGCCCCTCTCGTCGCCTCACCACCACACACCGCCTGAAGCCGACGAGCCCGCCTCACCGACGGCCTTACCACCTCCGAGAGCGAAGCCCGACCACCTTCGAGCTCCCGAGCCTCAGCTGCACACGCCACCGCCCTCGACGGAACGCCACCGCTTCCCCTCTCCGATCGCCGATGATGAAACCCTTCGTGCAACGCCCTCCCGCTCGGACTGCTCCGCCGCCCTCCCGTCGATGCCCGCCTTCGAGCACCCCGCAGCCACCGTATTCCACCGCGCTGCCCAGCTCCGAGTTGCCACCACCGCTGCGACGCCTGACCCCGCCGCTCCGGTCGCCGCGACGTCGAAGAACCCCGCATACCCCCGCTGCTGCACACACGCGAAGAGAAAGAACGAAGGTGAACGTATTAAAACGTAATTTTGTATATACGCGTATTTTCGTATTTTACAAATTAAATAATATGGGTTTTCTGTTTTAAATTAATAATAAATAATATAAGGGTCAGAAAAATACAAGGCCAACTTCAAAAAATCAGAAATGACATTCTGAACCCAATGGCACCCGTTTCATCTCGATCTGACGCTTAGTTTTTCCAAAATTAATTTTTAACCCTAAAAGTTAAATATGATATTTTTGTTTAAAAATCCGTAACTTGATATTTTCACGTACACTAGTATGTGATAAAAATATATGTTAAAGTACTCTCCGAGACGGCCATTTTGACAGTTCATTTGCAGCTTTCTGATGCGGATTGCATACAGAATAAATCGTTGAATAATTAAGTCACAAATTGAAAAATAGTTTTTAAAATTATTTTTGAGCTCTTAAAAATTATAAAAATTACTATAGCTTTCAGAAAATTATTTTCTCCTGCAGTAAAATTATTTTCATCATATCTAGCCTATAGAAAAATTTAGAACACTTTCCGACACCGTTTCAATCGATTATAAAATCAAACACGTTAAGTTAAATATGTAGAAAATAGGTGTTCTGTAACCGATTGTTCTTATGTTTTGCAGGTACAAATTCTTGCGCACCAGCTTTCGTGGAAGCCTTAGATTCAGTTTCGGCTTGCTACGTCGATCTCGAAATCAGTAAGTCACGACTAATTCTAAAATTAGAAAATTAGTTAGTGTCCTCGTATGTACTTAGGACACCACTATAGCCTCCGAACGGCTACTTGACTTGAACCGAACTAGAAACCTAATCTAATAGGAAAGTAATCAACTATAGATTACTTTGCCAACTTTCAACTTTGGTGGTTGTTAAACAAAAACATCAACTTGGGTAAATTGTGTGCTAAACAATGCTTCTACATGCTCGAAGCATGGAATCGATATTACTGTTGTTGGACTTGTCTTTATCCTCAGTTCGCTTTGGCACATTCAGCTTTGGAATGAGTTACCACCCTCTGGTTTTCTATGAGAAAGTCAACCAGTGGACTTGGGTTGACTAACATGTGATACACCGTATGGAACATCTTGTGAAACTTGTTGTGTAATATCTTGTGGAATATCTTGTGGAATATCGCATGGAACATCTTGTGGAACATCCCGTATAAAACATGTACACAGAACACTTAACACTTCACTGGGGTTTTGTGGTAACTCATAGTTTGAGAGAGTATGGGAGTGACTGGAGTTCAATCTTCCCGTCCCGGTGCCTGCGTTTCGGCATACCGTCCCGCTGTCTGTGTTTCGGCAAAATACATGTACCGTGCCTGTATTTCGGCATTCGTCTGGGTCGCGCCCAGGCAAGAGATGAACTTGATGGTCACATATTGTACTCTCCGACTTGAGTCATGTAGTGTATTTACTTTTACACAGTCACTTTTACTTTACGCACTACAGTCACATTTACTTTACACGTTCCATGCACGTTACTTACTACACCTGTGCAGTCACCAGTTCTTTACCTGTCGCACTTTTAGCTACAACAGTAGTATATTTCACTTTCCTAGCCTGCTTTACACTTACACCACCACAGTACAGTTGTTCTCTCCTTTCAGCACTGTTTACTTTTACTACTCAGCCGTGTACAGTTGTTGCTCAGTACTTTACTTTTCATTCCAGTTTGTTTGTACTTAGTTACTTTTGTCATACTTGTGCACTGCTTCTTTTCTATATTTAAAATTGTTGTGACTTACCTACGGTTCCATCTCTGTGGCACAGCAGACGACGTACAGATGAAGATAGATGCTCTCGAGCTAATAGCGCCAGAATTCGACCGCAGCTTCCAGAGCTATTTTTAGTTGTGTACTTTTCTTCTTTCATGTATATTTGTTGGGACATCTTGTACAGTATGGATTGTAATAATTGGACACTATTCGAGTATTTTTGTACATCTCTGCATCGTGGCTATTTTGTTTTCACTGGCAACCTGCAGGACCTGCGCAAATATCAAATAAGTAACGGGCCCCCGAGAGCGGGTCGTTACATCAGGTGATCCGTTTGATTCCGCTTCCTTTCTCCGAATCTTTGTATGGTAGAGGCCTGTAAGGCTCTCAAAAACGTTCAAGTATGGATTTTAATCCTTTTTCTTGAGACGTTACATACAGTAACTTGTTTTTCATTTACATTTGCTGTTTCCAAATGGAATCCATTGAAACAGATGTCCTTGAAACTTAGAAAGTTTCTTTTGGAATTCGGAGAGATTATTGCATCCTTTATTTTTGTTTTTGTGTCATTTGGAGAGCAACGATGTTGCGATCCCGGGATCTTCAATATGGCCCTGATGCTGATCGTATGTGTTTATTGTTTACTAATCAGTCATGAGAGCAGTTCATCTATTTAAGAGATGAATTATATATGCACATTTTCAGAGAAAATATTTTCATTCAAAATCAAATTACATAATATGAAAGCTCTCATAACATGAAATGTTCTAAACAGTTTGCTAAGATAAAAATAGAAGGCTAATCAAGCAGGTTATCATGTTCGAAGTTGTCAGCTGTAAACTTGACTGGAGCATCAAAGGTCATCAGGTTTGTTTCAGCTTTATTTTTTTTGTTCTCTTTATACAAATCCTGGAGATGCTGCGGAGTTCTGCACATTCTGGACCAGTGGCCTTTCATGCCACAGCTACGGCACTGGTCTTTCCATTCCCTCTTGGGTGGGGTGCATCATCTCTATTTTTGTCATTTCTGTGCCAGGTGAACTTCTGCTTACTTTCATTTCTTCGTTGCTGGACTTGGTCCCTAGCCCTTTTGTTCTGTCCCCCTTTCTGTGGTCTTTCTTTTCTTTTGTTGTCCCTCTTCTTTCGAGAAGAAGAGGCATTATGAGCTTCTGGGAGGGGGCAGTGCCAGGGGGCGCATGTTGTGAGTGGAGAGGAGAAGCTCTCTGTTTTGTTCAGCCATGAGTAAACATGCAGCAGCTCAGAATACTTGATGAACTTGCGTTCACGGTATTGCTGCATTAGTATCGCATCTTTATCATGGAAGGACATATACGTCTTTTCCATCATACGATCTTCTGAGACTTTTTCACCACACAACTTCAGGCTTGAGGTGATGCTAAAAAGTGCTGGGTTGTACTCAGCAATGGACTTAAAGTCCTGCAGTCTTAGGTTCTCCCACTCATATCGTGACTTTGGGAGTATAACATCTTTCTGATGTTTATACCTATCCTCAAGGGCAGTCCATAGCTCAAGTGGATCTTCGACCGTAAGGTATTCAGCCTTTAGAGTCTTGTCCACGTGTTGACGAATATAGATAATGGCTTGCGCCTTTTTTATATCGCTTACATTTTCATCATTAGTCACAGCAAAAATAAGGGACTTTGCCCGCAGATGAAACTTCATATCGAGCTGCCAGCTCAGATAATTTCTTCCTGATGCGTCCAGCACTTCGAAATCGACACTTGTAATTTTAGCCATTTATCTAGCAGAGCACAAATATGCTTGAATTAATAATTTAAACATAAACATTTTCATGCGGAGGCAATTTTAATATGAAGGGCTAATTGCATGGATCGGCCAGTCCCACATAAATAATAGTCCAAAGTCCCATTACAGTCCATATTACACAAATGAAAGCTTTAAAAAGAAATTACAACTTTGGAAACCCCCGTGGGTCCCATATAAGATCTTCAGCTTCAATTGTGGCCTCCGTCTCTATGGAAAATGGTCTCCAGTCTTGGACATTTACATAATTTTCTCACTACAATTTCTCTCAAAAGTAAAAGAAAAGTGCAGGAAAATAAAATGTGGGACTTAAACAGCCGATCCAAAAACCGCAATTAGACATCCATGCAGAAATTTTGTGCTCATCAAACATTTTCACAAGACATTTTCATTACAGGCATCACATGAATTAATATTCGCAGAGATGGATAAACAATTTAATTACTTAATAATTATTGGACCACTGGACAACGTCATACACCGTTAGGTTAGGTGACTAACGGCAGAGCGGTCGCAGGATCTTCCTAATTATTAAGTTTTAAATATAATGCACAACCACGCATATAATATCCACAGAATTTGCCAGTGATGGAAAGCATGTAAACATGATTTTTTCAGAGAAAAAAATCATTCGATGCAGGGGTTGTAAAGTATGTGGGTTTAATCAATTAAATTGAATAAGAGCCCCTAAATGACAATTTCTATGTTTAAGGAAAATGTTTTTCCTTTTTAAATCATCCCAAATAACCCCCAAAAGTCCCCAATAATCCCTTATATGCACATTTATCGCCCCATAAAATACCGTGATTTTTCACGAATTTATAGGCCTTCAAATGCCCTTTTAAATTAACTTTTGGCCCAAAAAAGACTTTTAAGGCTTATTTTGGCCTTCGCCCACCTTTTTCTCTTTCTTTTTTTGGAAAAGAACTGGCCTGCGGGCCTGAAGCCCGCAGGTTGGCTGCGGGCTTCAGCCTAGTAGGGCTTTGGGGGCGACGGCTAGGGTTAGCCGCCGCCGCCCCCTTGCTTCCGCCGGACGGCGGAGGGAGGGGGGCCGTCGCCGCCCCCCTGCAAGGGGAGCGACGGCCGCCGGCCCACCTGCAGGGGGGTGCTGCAGCGGGGCCGCCGCCCCTGCAGGGGGAACGGCGGGCGTGCTGCCGCCGCCCCTGCAGGGTGAGCGGCGGGGGTGCCGCCGCCCCCCCTGCAGGGGGTGAGCGGCGGGCGTGCCCGCCGCCCCCCCTGTAGGGGGGACGGCAGCGGGGGCCGCCCCCTGCAGGGGGAGCGGCGGCCGTCGCCCCCATGTAGGGGGGGGGGGAGCGGCAGGCGGGGCCTCGCCCCCCCTGCAGGGGGAAGCGGCGGCCGGGCGCTGGCCTCCCCCCAGTAGGGGGGAAGGGCGCGACGCCGGGGGGAGTAGGCTGGCGGCAGGGCCGCCGGCATGCTTATGGTAGGATGTACACAAAAAAGCCCGAAAATTTTGATTTTTGGGATGAAAAATTCGTCGTTTTTAGGCGATTTAGCAAAACCCCGTGTCGATTTTGCGAGATCTAGGGGAAGAACAATCATACGTATGATTAAAAACATCGTTTTTAGCGATTTTACTTCTATATCCGTCCTCCGAATATAGCGACGGTTGAACAAAGCCCTACGCGGATGACAACACTTGATTGAGGAAGCCTTGCACCGTGCGCGTGGATCTCCCATCTCCTTCCGCCTTCGCAACGAACGAAAAGAATTTTTGTGGAAAATTTTCTAGAGACTCGTGCTGATAACGTGTTATGAATCAACTACTAGGGGAGGAGCCCCCAGCTCTTTATTTATAGGCAATATGGGAGAATACAAATGTGGGCTGCATTGATATGTGCCTATCTCTAGGATAGCCCAGAATCTAAACCAACTCCGGTTAAATAACAGTTTTTGGCTGCTCCATCGGTGCTTGGAACTCATATTTACTGCCAGACTGGATAATCCACAGTACTTTCAGGTGGTGCTCCCACCATAACAGAACCTATGTATCACCAAATATAATAACTGTGAATTCCTTACATCAATTGGTGCAACGTGAGAAATATAAATCCATTGTAGCTAGAAATGTTATTTGTATGGAGTGGGAACCTCGGCTACCTTAGAAACGATGAATATTTGACTCGTTGATATGGTTGGATCTTGGTTGGGACGTCCTCCTCCTGGGCTTGGGCGCAATAGTCAAAAATGGTTAGAAGAGGTTGGTGTGGCGCCTGATTTAAAACGATCAGACTCTCAAGTCGGCCTCTTCATTTGCTAAGTAAATAACACTACTAATGTAACGAATATTCCAGTTATGTGTCTTTGTATAGGAGAAAATAGAAGTATTATTATCATTTAACGTAACAGTATTCATATCATTGCAAACATCCTACTAATTGCTGAATCCCTCTAAAGTTTGGCAACACTCTTGATTGAGTTTTTGGTCCGCATTAGCCTTGTAAGGCCAAAGCCCTACCAAGAAGGGCTGAACCCCATGTATCCATGCAGATCCTTCTTCAACTTAAGCCCACGGACCGTACCAGTATTATTATATACCACTTTTATTTTGCCCTTTTCCCATGTCTGGATAAAACTCTCTCCAACGAACTACTTCACACTTCACTTGATTATTTCTTCTCAACTGTACCCCCGTCTCTCCAGTTTATAATCCGATCCCCCAACTCCTAACTACCAATTGCTTATTTGAATATAAGCATACACGTTTTTGTAATATATTAATTGAAGAACTGACTTGTGTTAAGAGATATGGAGAAGGGCAACCATGTCCAATGGCCATGGTTCTTTATTTATAATTTCATATGGCATTCCAAGAGACTCTTAGCACACCAAAGGTCTTCACCACATTAAGAGTGGTGGAGTAATGTGGGGATAATGGTGGGGAGGCCAAAGGCCTCCTCCACTCACAGCACTCCTTATCCATCCATTACTTTGGTCTTAGCGTTTAAGGCTAAAAAGGGGGTGGATATTTCTGGATCCTGAGTAATCGTGTTTGCCTCGTTAAAACCTTAGCTGCGGAAAACCTAGTGGGAAAAACCAACAGCTTAAGGGAAAAGAGTGCAACACACAGGTTACTCCCCCTCATCCGTACAAGCTTCAGGCTTGTAGGTCTTTCAGTTGTCTCATACCGATTCCTTTTACAAGTTTTACAAAAATAAATTTTGGTAAAGATTTGGTAAAAAGATCAACTAAGTTGTTGCAGGACTGGATTTGCTGAACATCAATCTGCTTGTCCTCCTTTAGCTCATGTGTCCAGAAAAACTTGGGAGATATGTGCTTCGTCCTGTCGCCCTTGATGTAGCCCTTTTGAAGTTGAGCAATGCACGCAGCGTTGTCTTCAAACAGGACGGTAGGCTCCAAATCACCGGTCTTCAGGCCAGTAGATTGAAGAATGTGTTGGACGACGGATCGTAGCCAATAACACTCTCTACTTGCTTCATGGATCGTAATGAGCTCCGAATAGTTGGATGACGTAGCTGTTGTGGTTTGCTTTACCGATCTCCAGGAGATAGCAGTACCTCCGTATGTAAAAAACAAAGCCTGTCTGGGATTTTACCGTGTGCGGATCTGAGAGATAACCTGCATCAGCATAACCAAATAATTTGGGGGAGGCACCTCTCTGGTAGTAAAGTCCCAGATCAATTGAACCCTGGAGGTATCGCAGAAGATGCTTTACTCCGTTCCAGTGGCGCTTTGTGGGCGATGCACTGTGTCTGGCTAGGAGATTAACTGTAAACGCTATATCGGGACGCGTACAGTTAGCCAGATATAGAAGTGCTCCAATAGCACTGAGGTATGGTACTTCAGGACCCAGTATCCCCTCCCCCTCTTCCAGTGGCCGGAAGGAGTCCTTATGTACATCTAGTGATCTTACGACCATATGAGTACCTAAAGGATGACATTTATCCAGAAACTTGCGTAAAAGTTTCTTTGTATAATTAGATTGGTATAATAGGATTCCACCTCTTATGTGTTATATCTGTAAGCCAAGACAATACTTTGTTTTGCCTAGGTCTTTCATTTTAAGAGTAGGGTTTAGGCTTTCAGATATCTCATTGATCTCTGCAGGAGATCCTATGAGATTTAAGGCATCTACATATACTGCTATGATGACGAATCCTGTTCTCGTTCTTTTGATAAAGATACACGGGCAGACTTCATTATGATGGAAATTGAATTCCACTCCAAGTAATTTTGATGATGAGCACACCAAATGAAAGCTTGATGTACTAACTACACTACACTCAAGTGTGCAGAATTTGCGAAGCTCTACTTATACTCAAAGAAGCACACTTCAACGCTCCAAGACAAAGACGAACAGGACTAAATTCAAGTGATGAAGCTCAAGCTCAAACAGAACAAAAAGCACAAAGAGAAGCTCGCTTTCGCTTCACCAAATTGATCAAACTTCCGAAGACATGTTCTGAGTCTATAGTGAGTGTGTCGTGTCTTTTTAGGGTATTTGTTAAAGCCATATCAAATAGACAAAAACACACACACACAAACAATTTCGAAAATACTTTTAATTATCTTCAAAATATTTTCGAGAGCTTTTTTTTCTAGTCACTCCATAATTTTCGTCGTGAAACTCCACGCACCCTGGAGTTAACTACTCGTCTGACTAGAAGAGCAGCAGGAAAAACTCCTCTGGGAGTCGACTACCAAAAGTAGGGAGTCGACTACCTGTCAGAGATCAAGAACTCCTGGAACTCTCTGGAAGTCGACTACCTATATGAGGGAGTCGACTACCAGCTGTAAATTTCAGACGTTTTTGAATTTGAATTTTGAAATCCTTTGAGCAATTTACTCCGTAATTTTTGGGACAAAAGTCAAACGAAATTTGAAATTCAAATCTCAGTTTTTCCCTATAAATAGAGCTAAATTCTTTGATGAAAAACACAACATTGAAAATCAATCTATTGTGAAAACTCTCTTGAATTCAAAGCTCTCATTTTTTTTCTCTCTAGCCAATTTGATTTTATTTGATCTTGCAATACTTTCTTACAAATTCTTTTGAAGATCATACTCTTATCTTTATTGGCTAAAACGTTTTTCAAAATCCTTACTATTATTCTCTTTAATTTTTATTTAAAGGATTTTTGAAAAGATCTAGATCACGAAGAATTTCTCTCGTATCTTTGTGTGATCTAGACTATCATTCTATCAATCCACTACACAAATTTGTCTAAACTTTGATTGGCTATAGAATCGGGTGTATAAACCAATCTCCATCATTTATTGTGGTGTATTGGATAAATTCTCACTGTGTTGATTGTTGGAACACTAGACAAGTCTAGTTGTTGCCAGTTGCAAAGACCTCGGGTTGTGAGGCAAGAGTAAATCCTAGACAAGTCTAGGTGTTGTGGTTGGAAATCCTGGTTGAGACTAGGTACTTGTATTTGCCAAGGCAGATAGTGGAAATCTCGTACCGGATTGGTCGGGGACTGGACGTACCCGGGTTGCGGGGAACCAGGATAAAAATCCTTTTTTTGTTTACGATTGTTGATCTGTGCTTCTTTATTTTTGCACTTACTTTTCTATCGGTTAAAGTGTCACTATCTACAACAAAGATTAATTTATCTCTATTCGCTGTAATTCGTATTTGCAATCTTATCTGTTCTCACATATACTCTGGGAGTCGACTACTGTTCATAGGGAGTCGACTACCTGCTGTGGAATTGCTCTGTGTATTTTAAGATCATTTTGTTAATTAAGAACCAAGCGTAGATCGCTCTACTTGGTTTCTTAGGCAACATTAGAAGGACTTTATTTGTGTTAACATCAACTAGCGAAAAAGTTTACTATATACACAACACTATTCAACCCCCCTTCTAGTGTTGTTTGCCATCCACAGGATCCAACACTTGGTATCAAAGCAAGGTCAAAACGATGGCATCAACAAACGTCTACAACACTCATACTCCTCCAATCTTTGACGGCAACTTTTATTCCCAATGGAGAAGGAGAATGGAGATCTTCTTGGAAGCACAAGATCTTAGCTACTCAAGATCTCTCGGTGAACGATATGAGATTCCAACCACTCCTCAAAATCAATGGAATCCGGATCAAGAAGAAGCCTACTTCAGAAACATAAAGGTAATGCATTTACTTTATATCGGTTTAACTAATAAAATGTTAGATCTTGTAGAAAGGGCTGAAACCGCACACCAAATCCTTAACTTATTGGATGAGAGATTCGGATCAAAGTCAAAAGAAATTCAAACACCCATAGAGACAATCAAATCCGATGATGAAAAGTATGAAAAGGAGATTGTTGAAGATGAATGGACTTTTGACACCATCAACACCAACGAAGAAGAGGAAGAGCAATCCAAAAATCATATGTGCATGATGGCCTGTCAAGACAATCAGGAAAAGGTATGTGAATCTAGTTCTGACGATGAAGATGATTTTGACATTGCTAGTGCATATGAAAATTTGTATAGAGAATTTGAGAGATTGAATAAGAAATACAAAAGTTTAAATAATAAGTACAAAGCTTTGCATAATGACCATGATGACTTATATAAGAAACATGATAGTTTGTTGGATGATTATAATGCTTTGAAAATTGATCGTAGTAATATTTCATTACATGATCATAATTCCTTAAAGGCAAAATATGATGCATTATTGATTTATAATAATTTATTGAAAAATGAACATGCTTTGTATATTTCCTGTCTAAATGATAAGATAGATTCACTTGAAAATATTATTGCTTCTAGTCGTATAAAGCATGAAGAATTAATTGCAAAATTTGATTGTATCAAGAGTAGTTCTACTTCTTCTTGTTCTTATACTCCTAGAAATGTTGTTAATAAATCTACTCATGCTCAAGCTTCTACATCTAAAGATATGGGTAGAAATGTAAATGTTGTGCATGCCAATGTTAAAAAGTATGCTTTCATGTATGGGAAAAATGTTAGATACAATAACGCATCTCACGCCTCACATGATCTACATGCTACACATAATACACACAATAAATCTCATGTTATATCACATAACAGGGTACACAAAAATATTGTACACAATACACATCAAAGATCACATTCTGTACACAAACATCAAAATATGCACAATGCTAGCAATAACATGATGTGGGTGCCTAAACACTTAGGCTTGCATGATAAAAATGCTTATATTCATAATTTGACTAGCAGTATGCATAGATTCCATAAAGATTCATTTGTTCATAGGAAATCAAATTCACATCGAATTTGGGTTCCAAATAAGTAACTTCATTTTTTTAAAAAACATTAGGGTATCCACATACTTCATGTATATCATTTTGATACCCAAACGCTTAAAATAATATGTAAATAAAATTCTGTTTTTTTTCTAAAATATCGGACCCAATTAGAAGTGGATACCAAATGTGTAGAGATTATTTTATTTCAGGACATTTGGATAATGGATAGCGGATGCTCCGCTCATATGACGTGGAACGCAAAATTACGTAGCAATCTAAAAATGTATGATGGCGGAACCGTGATATTTGTTGACAACAAGAAAGGTAAAATTGTCAGAATTGGCAATATCGGCAATCACTCAAAGTTGCTCATCAAAGATGTAAGTTTGGTGAAAGGATTAAAGCATAATCTATTAAGCATAAGTCAACTACGCGACAAAGGTATGAAATTTATATTTACTCTTGACTCATGTTTAGTCTATGACAAAGATATGAAAATATCCTTGTTAAAGGTAAGCGAGTTGAAAATATCTATGTACTTAGACTAAATGAGTATGAATCAAATGTATGTTTAATTGTTTCAACAAATGATCCACTGCTCTGGCATAGACGCTTTGGCCATGTGAACATAAAAAACATGGATAAGATTTCCAGGAAAGAGTTGGTGCAAGGACTTCCTAAGATAAGTTTTAAATTAGATAAATATGTGACTCATGTCAATTTGGCAAAATGCATAAGAGTTCATTTAAAAATATTGGAGCTCTAATGGACCACTTGAACTACTCCATATGGACTTGTTTGGCCCAACTAGAACTCCATCATTATGCAACTCTAGATACGTATTTGTCATAATTGATGATTTTACTTGATATACGTGGGTATTATTCTTAACTCATAAGAATGATGCCTTCCGTGAATTCGAAATATTTTTCAAAAGGATTGAACGTTTATATTCCATGAAAATTATTTCCTTAAGAAGTGATCACGGTGGTGAATTTGAAAATGAACATTTTAAATCATTTTGTGAAGAACGAGGCATTTCTCACACTTTTGCTTTTCCCAGAGCTGCTCCTCAAAATGGGGTAGTTGAAAGGAAAAATAGAACACTCCAAGAGTGTGCACGAACAATGTTATGTGAAAGCAACCTTCCAAAGAGTTTTTGGGCGGAAGCTGTAGCAACCGCGTGCTATATTCAAAATAAAGTTTTAATTAGAAAACCTTTTGAAAAGACCCCTTATGAATTACTGCTCCAACGAATTCCAAAAGTATCTTACTTCAGAGTTTTTGGTTGTAAATGCTATATTCTGAATACTAAAGATAACTTAGATAAGTTTGACTCCAAAGTGGATGAAGGCATATTTATCGGTTACTCTTTACGTAGTAAGGCATATAGAATTTACAATAAAAGTTCCGAAACTATTGTTGAAACTCTACATGTAACATTTGATGAATCTTTACCTCATAACATTGTTCATGATGATGATGATAGCATGCTCATTGCACCCACTCCTAATAATGAATCTTTCAATGATATCCCTAGTTCTTTGCCTAAATCATTTCCTGAAGTCACACATCACCCACACACACAAGTCTTAGGTGACATTGATGCATGAATTAGAACTAGATCTCAAATAGAACACTTAACACATGTTGCATTTGTTTCTAACATTGAGCCGAAAAAGGTAGAAGAAGCTTTTGCAGATGAAGCATGGATCGAGGCTATGCAAGAAGAACTTCTACAATTTGAACGCAATCAAGTATGGGAGTTAGTGCCTAGATTGGAAGATCGTCCCGTTATCGGTATTAAATGGGTATACCAGAACAAACTAGACGAAGATGGAAATGTGATAAGGAATACAGCAAGGTTAGTAGCACATGGTTACTCTCAAGAGGAAGGTATAGACTTCGATGAAACCTTTGCTCCTGTTGCTAGACTAGAATCTATTAGGATGTTACTCGCATTTGCATCATATAAGAATTTTAAACTTTATCAAATGGATGTAAAAAGTTCTTTCCTAAACGGATTCATAAAGGAGGAAGTCTACGTTGAACAACCTCCAGGATTTGAACATGATAACAAAACAGGATTTGTTTACAAGTTAAACAAATCATTATATGGGCTAAAACAAGCTCCAAGAGCTTGGTATGAAAGACTAAGAAAATTCTTAAGTGACTCAAGTTATACTGTTGGAAAAATAGATACAACCTTATTTGTTAAGAAAGATCATAATGATATCATTCTTATCCAAATCTATGTAGATGACATCATTTTTGGATCTACTAATGATGATCTTTGCCAAGAGTTTGCCAAGTTAATACAGGAAGAATTTGAAATGAGCCACATGGGGGAGCTAACATACTTTCTCGGATTACAAATCAAACAAGGAAAAGAAGGAACCTTCATTCATCAAACAAAGTACGCAAGAGACTTGATCAAAAGGTTCGGGATGGAAACTGCATCAGGAAAGAACATACCAATGGCAACGTCCACTTCCTTAGACAAAGACGAAGCAGGTAAGAAGGTTGATCAGAAAACATATAGAGGTATGGTCGGTTCTTTACTCTACTTAACCGCCAGCAGACCTGACATCATGTTTAGTGTTTGTGCATGTGCTAGATTTCAATGTGATCCTAGGGAATCACACCTCAAAATAGTAAAATACATATTTAGATATCTTAAAACCACATCTGACTTTAGACTCTTCTATCCCAAAGGAAGCACATTCGATTTAACTTCATTTAGTGACGCTGACTATGCTGGTTGTAAAGCCACAAGAAAAAGCACAAGTGGAACATGTCATTTCCTTAGACATTCCCTTGTTTCGTGGTTTAGCAAAAAGCAAAGTTCCGTTTCACTATCCACTACTGAGGTAGAATATATAGCTGCTGGACTTGCCTGTGCTCAAATACTTTGGATGAAACAAGTCCTCGTCGATTATGGTGTTAATACATCTACATGCGTAATTTATTGTGATAATAAAAGCACCATAAATCTCACTAAAAACTCTGTTCATCATCCTAGAACAAAACATATTGATATTAGACACAGATTTATTGATGATCATTGTGCCAAAAAGGATGTTGAACTTAAGTTTGTCTCCTCTGAGTTTCAAGTTGCAGATATTCTAACAAAACCCTTACAAAAAGATACATTCTCTAGACATCGTCGAGAATTGGGTATTGTTGGAGAAAAAGAATTGAATAATGCTCAGTTATAATATCTTTTTGTTGATGCCAAGGGGGAGAAAATAAATGAAATATGCAAAAATGGATGTATTATTTTTAACGGCTTCGATGCAGGGGGAGAACCGCATCAAAGCAGGGGGAGTAAGTATACTATTTTTACTTACTTCATTTTTTTTATTTTGGGTGTCATCATCAAAAAGGGGGAGAGTGATGGAAATTGAATTCCACTCCAAGTAATTTTGATGATGAGCACACCAAATGAAAGCTTGATGTACTAACTACACTACACTCAAGTGTGCAGAATTTGCGAAGCTCTACTTATACTCAAAGAAGCACACTTCAACGCTCCAAGACAAAGACGAACATGACTAAATTCAAGTGATGAAGCTCAAGCTCAAACAGAACAAAAAGCACAAAGAGAAGCTCGCTTTCGCTTCACCAAATTGATCAAACTTTCGAAGACATGTTCTGAGTCCATAGTGAGTGTGTCGTGTCTTTTTAGGGTATTTGTTAAAGACATATCAAATAGACAAAAACACACACACACAAACAATTTCGAAAATACTTTTAATTATCTTCAAAATATTTTCGAGAGCTTTTTTTTCTAGTCACTCCATAATTTTCGTAGTGAAACTCCACGCACCCTGGAGTTAACTACTCGTCTGACTAGAAGAGCAGCAGGAAAAACTCCTCTGGGAGTCGACTACCAAAAGTAGGGAGTCGACTACCTGTCAGAGATCAAGAACTCCTGGAACTCTCTGGAAGTCAACTACCTATATGAGGGAGTCGACTACCAGCTGTAAATTTCAGACGTTTTTGAATTTGAATTTTGAAATCCTTTGAGCAATTTACTCCGTAATTTTTGGGACAAAAGTCAAACGAAATTTGAAATTCAAATCTCAGTTTTTCCTTATAAATAGAGCTAAATTTTTTGATGAAAAACACAACATTGAAAATCAATCTATTGTGAAAACTCTCTTGAATTCAAAGCTCTCATTTTTTTTCTCTCTAGCCAATTTGATTTTATTTGATCTTGCAATAGTTTCTTACAAATTCTTTTGAAGATCATACTCTTATGTTTATTGGCTAAAACGTTTTTCAAAATCCTTAATATTATTCTCTTTAATTTTTATTTAAAGGATTTTTGAAAAGATCTAGATCACAAAGAATTTTTCTCGTATCTTTGTGTGATTAAGACTATCATTCTATCAAGCCACTACACAAATTTGTCTAAACTTTGATTGGCTATAGAATCGGGTGTATAAACCAATCTCCATCATTTATTGTGGTGTATTGGATAAATTCTCACTGTGTTGATTGTTGGAACACTAGACAAGTCTAGTTGTTGCCAGTTGCAAAGACCTCGGGTTGTGAGGCAAGAGTAAATCCTAGACAAGTCTAGGTGTTGTGGTTGGAAATCCTGGTTGAGACTAGGTACTTGTATTTGCCAAGGCAGATAGTGGAAATCTTGTACCGGATTGGTCGGGGACTGGACGTACCTGGGTTGCGGGGAACCAGGATAAAAAATCCTTTTTTTGTTTGCGAATGTTGATCTGTGCTTGTTTATTTATGCACTTACTTTTCTATCGGTTAAAGTGTCATCTATCTACAGCAAAGATTAATTTATCTTTATTCGCTGTAATTCATATTTGCAATCTTATCTGTTCTCACATATACTCTGGGAGTCGACTACTGTTCATAGGGAGTCGACTACCTACTGTGGAATTGCTCTGTGTATTTTAAGATCATTTTGTTGATTAAGAACCAAGCGTAGATCGCTCTACTTGGTTTCTTAGGCAACATTAGAAGGACTTTATTTGTGTTAAAATCAACTAGCGAAAAAGTTTACTATATACACAACACTATTCAACCCCCCCTTCTAGTGTTGTTTGCCATCCACCGGATCCAACACATTATTCGTGAATCCTTGTTGTGCAAGAAAATCACTAAGTCTGTTATACCACATCTTGCCCGATTTTTTTAGACCATAGAATGATCTATGTAGCCTTATAGAGAATACGTCCCGAGGTATCTCTTTCATCTCTGGGGGTAGATTAAACCCATCAGGAAGTCTCATATAGATATTTTTATCTATATCGCCATATAGATATGCAGTAGCAACGTCCATGAGCTGCATTTCTAGGCTTTCCATAGAAGTTAGGCTTATTATAAATCGGAATGTGATCGAATCCATGACAGGGGAATACGTATTTTCGTAATCAATCCCTGTTCTTTGGGAAAAACGCTGGGCTACAAGGCGTGCCTTGTAGCGAACGATCACATTATTTTCATATCTTTTTCTTATGAAAACCCACTTATATCCCACATGCTTTACACCTACTTGTGTTTGGACTATTGGTCCAAAGACTTTGCGTTTCAAGAGTGAGTCCAGCTCTACTCTTATTACCTCGTCACACTTTGGCCAATCATCTCTGCGTTTACATTCAGCTAGAGATTATGGTTCGACGTCATCGTCATATTCAGTGACATGAACTGCAATATCGAACGCCAAATCGTCGTCGTCGACTGTGCTATTTCTGTCCAGTACTTCTCCAGTACGTACAAAATTTAATGATGTTTCTCCTATTGTTTTCTCTGCCGGGGAAATCAGGAGGGGAGAAGTAGCTGGTCTGAGCTCAGCATCCTGTGGAGGGATAATCTTATTATCTCCAGGAGTCTTCCTCTTTCGAGGAACTTTATCTTTTGAACCTGGTGGGTGTCCTCTTTTCATTTGAGGTACAGCCAATTCTGCTGCCGATGGATTGCATCCATCTATGTGGATGTCAATCCTAGCTGGCGTATTGGCAGCAGGGACGTGTGAACGGACAATCTTCTGGTTGTCCGTGAACTTATCCGGCAAAAGATGTACTGTATTCTGGATGTGAAGGATCTTCAGGATCTCATCTTCAGACAGATTAGTACACGGATCATATAGGGACAAAGACTGCTGGTCCCAACTAATGGTCTCAGTAGCTTCTGGCTTCTTAGACTGTGCGCCCAGTTTAGGAAAAATTTTCTCATTAAATTCACAGTCAGCAAAACGTGCCTTGAATGCGTAACCCATCAGGGGTTCAAGGTATCTGATAATAGAGGGCGAATCAAACCCAATATATATACCTAGACGACGCTGAGGACCCATTTTGGTCCTCTGAGGTGGTGCTATTGGGACATATACCGCATAACCAAACACTCTCAAATGAGAGATATCCGGAGGTGCACCATATGCTAGTTGCATCGGGGATAAAGTATGACATCCAGAGGGTCTTATCCTAATAAGTGATGCGACATGTAAAATAGCATGCCTCAAGCATCCACCGGCAACTGGGATTGCATAAGTAATGGACGTGCAATCCATTGGAGTCTCTTTATAAGGGACCCAGCTAATCTGTTTTGGGTGTGAACATGTGCTATATGATGTTCAACTTCAATACCTGTTGCCCGGAAATAGTCTTTGAAGACGTGCGAAGTAAATTCTCCCGCATTATCAAGACGTAGTTTCTTGATATGGTTATCGGGAAAATGAGCACGCAACCTTATTATTTGTGCCAATATCTTTGGAAAAGCTAGGTTGCGGGTGGACAAGAGGCACACATAAGACCATTTGGTTGATTCATCAATCAGTATCATGAAGTACCGAAATGGGCCACTTGCGGGGTGAATAGGCCCGCAAATGTCACCATGAATTCTCTCAAGGAAGCCAGGAGACTCTAATCCCACTTTCAGGAGGGATGGTCTCGTTATAAGTTTTCCCTTGAAACAAGGGAGACATGGAAATTCACCCTTTTGAAGAATCTTCAGGTTCTTCAATTTGTGTCCACGGGATTCAGTGATGATGCATCGCATCATTGCTGTTCCAGGGTGACCAAGTCTATTGTGGCAGACTTGGAACTCTGGCAGTGATTGGCACGTCTGGTGCTCAGTCATATTGGCTTCTATTGGTTGAATGTATGTTTGGTAGAGACCCGACGGGAGTCCCTTGAATCGCTCACAGATGATCTTCTGGCCATCTTTATGACGAGTTACCTACATATATTCAACCTTATTTTCATCTCTGGTTTCTAAGTGATATCCGTTAAACGGAAGTCCTTGAAACTTACGAGATTCCTATTTGATTTAGGAGAGAATAATGCATTATTTATTTAAAGTCTTGTGTTATTCGGGAGCAATATAATTGCTTCACCAGATCCTTCGAGTATTTGGGACAGTCCTGAAATTGTGATAATAGGACCGTCATATTTGTTTACGCTATTAAAATAGCAATGATTGCGAAAGATTGTGTGCGTCGAGGCACTGTCCACTAGGCACTCATACTTCATCTATATAAGCAAAAATGAAAATTTTATTTGAGCGAAATGTAGACAACATTCGAAAATAAAAGTTCGCACTAAAGCAAATAAAAGATGAAGATACATTGAATTCTAAATGCATAGATAAAAGATGATGCTCAATCGAGAAGGTCGTCGTTCTCGAAGTCTTTTGCAGTAAACATTGTTGGCGGCTGAACAGCCGCCAAGTTTGTTTCAGGGAGAGACTTTTGGCTCACCTGGTATAGATCCTGGAGGTGGCGAGGAGTGCGGCAGTTTCTGGACCAATGGCCAGTCATGCCGCATCTATGGCATTTATCCTCCCAGTTCTTCTTAGGAAGTGACACTTGCTCGGTGTTCTTTCGCTTCCATGTGAAGGTTCTCTTTTCCTTATTGTTTTTGTTTGTCTGGGGAGCTGCACCTCTTGGTTTCTTCATGACAGCTTTCCCTTTGGTGTTTTTAGCCTTCCTCTTGTTTTTCCACTTCTGGGGAGAAACGTGGTGGGCTTCAGGGATATGGGCAGTGCCAGCTGGACGTAAATTATGAGTGGGAAGCAGTAAGTCTCGATTCTGCTCTGCCCTAAGTAGGCATGAGATCAGATCGGAGAATTTTGTGAAATTGCGTTCACGATAATGCTGCATGAGGATTGCATCTTTCTCGTGAAACGAGGTAAATGTCTTTTCCAACATGCGATGTTCTGTCACTTCTTCACCGCACAACTTTAGCCGTGAGGTGATGTTATGAAGTGCAGAATTATACTCAGCGACGGACTTATAGTCCTGAAGTCTGGGGTTTTCCCACTCATAACTGGCACGCGGTAATATAACATCAATTTGATGTTTATACCGTGCTTCCAGCGCTGTCCACAGGTCATTTGGGTCCTCAACCGTTAAGTATTCGGCCTTTAAGGTCCGATCTATATGTTTCCTAATGTAGATTATGGCTTTCCTAATGTAGATTATGGCTTTCACCTTATCTACATCGGATACAGTGGTTGGAGAGCTGCTGCTAGATGTAGCAGAAGCTTCGGCCGCTGCTGGGGCCGAGGAAGGAGCCAAAATGGACCCAAGGAGGGCCATCGAACGCAAGTGAAACTTCAGGTCCACTCGCCAAGTCAGGTAATTCTTCCCTGCAGAGTCAAGGACTTCGAAATCGACGCTTGCCAATTTAGCCATTTATCTACGCAATTTAAAATAAGCATGAATTAATTTAAATTAAAATTCACGCATAACAAATAAAGTAAGCAAAATGTGGGGATCAGCCAGATACCCAAAAATGTACAAAGTCCAAAGTCCGAATATACAGTCCATAAAGAAAAGAAAAATACAACTTGGAAACCCAGAATGGGTCCCTAAATTTTCCAATGTACAACGTCGTCGTCATTTTGTCGGTACGCCGGTCTTTGGAAAATATACATATAATCCTCACTTACAAATTCTCTCAAAAAAGAAAATTAAATTGCAAGGAATTTAAAGGGTATCAAATTGGCCGATCCCAAAATCATATTTTAGCTTACATAAACATCCACGCAGTTTATAAATGCTACAGGCACAAAATAAACAACCACGCATGTATATAACACATGCATATAAAATATTGGAAAATAGACTATAAAATATAATAATCTCTCGGACCACGGGGAGACGTCATACACCGTTAGGTTAGTTTACTAACGGCAGAGCGGTCGCATGATCCTTAAGATAATTATATTTTGAAAAAAAAATCCTAAAATTCCATACTTTAATAATAATGCAATAGTGTTATAAATGTTGCAATATGAAGTGACAAGTTCATAACCAAGAAATGATATAGATTAATAATTTAAAGGGGCGGCAGGCCCATAAATATTAATCTGTGTAATATTTCATTAATAATTGGGCTGCAAGCCCATTTCCCAAAAATCAACATAAAGAATATTGCAATAAGAATTAATTGGCATTCAGGCCAGTATTTAGTAGGCAAAATAAAATAATAGCTGTTAAGTAATTGGGGCTGCAGGCCCATAGAATTTATTTAGTTATTGATGGGCACAAATGGGCTGCAGGAACAACAGCAAAGCTATCAATTTTAATTTAATTAAGCCGAATCAGCCATTAAGCCCATTTTGGGTTGTGGAATATAAAGAATCCCAAAAACCCTAAGTCTGTCCCCTCAAATTCCACCACATCTGTTACTGTTTTCGGCCAATGTCGGCGGCCAGAAGTCCCCCCCACCCGCGTCGGCCAGAGAAAAGACCCCCCCTCCGCTGGGGGGTGGCAGCGACGCAGAAGACCACCCCCCCCCGTCGGGGGGGGGGACGACGGCAGATAGCCCCCCCCCCCCCGTTGGGGGGGGGGCGTCGACACAGAAGAACCCCGCCCCCGCTGGGGGGGCTGCGACTGATAGGCCCCCCCGTCGGGGGGGGGGGGTGCCGGTATAGAAGAACCGCCCCGCTGGGGGGGCAGCGACCGATAGGCCCCCCTGTCGGGGGGGGCGCCGGCACAGAAGAACCCCCCGCTGGGGGGCGACGATCGATAGCCCCCCCGTCGGGGGGGGCGACCGATAGGCCCCCTCGTCGGGGGGGGGGCGACCGATAGGCCCCCCCTTTGGGGGGGTCCAGAAGTCCCCCCCGCGTTGGGGGGGAGGCGTCGGAACGGCCCCCCCATCGGGGGGGTCGGTGGTCGGACAGAAGACCCCCCCACCGGGGGGGTGTTGGTCAAAGCCTCCGCCGTCGGTGGGGGTGGGTGGGGTTAGAACCCCCCCTTCGGGGGGGATTGTGGGGTGTTTTTTTTAAAATCTGTTATTAACCCAAATTAGGGGAATTTGGGTGAAAAACCGTCTTGATTTTGTATTTAATCTATTTTTGATATGTTGATTTGTATTTAAAAAATAATAATAATCAACATATGGTGTATAATGTTTATCTACGAGGATAGAATTTTACCTCTTGATCAAAGATCTAGGGAAGAACAAAAATTCGTAGATAAAAATCCACGCTCCCGCAATCCAAGAAAGAAAGCAGTCGATTATCGCCGCGAAAACTTTGCCGCAACTATAAGATTCCTTCGCAAGAGGGAAAGTTTGTGGGATAATTTTGATGGCTCAAAAAAAAAAAAAACCTCGTGAATTTTTTTTAGAGCAACCTCGTGCTGATAACGTGTTAAGAGATATGGAGAAGAGTAACCATGGCCAATGATCATGATTCTTTATTTATAATTTCATATGGCATTCCAAGAGACTCTTAGCATACCAAAGGTCTCCACCACATTAAGAGTGGTGGAGTAATGGGGGGATAATTGTGGGGAGGCCAAAGGCCTCCTCCACTCACAACAACTTGAGCTTTTGAGGGGTCATGTATATTTATTTGGTTCACCTTACGCGAGTAAATGGATCATGGAGGGTCGGATATAGGTCAGGTCATGGATACAGACAAATTTTACCCAACCCCGGATTAGCTAAGATACCCAATGAACCGGAATAGAATTTATACTCTTCCTTTAATTCAAAACTCCACTCCGGGATAAATTCGGGTAAGTAACATAAGCCCTACCTCAACACGAGGAAAATTTGGGCCGGGTCCAACTCGTGTTCGGGTCTACAATATTTTTGGCATGCACACACACATCAAGATTCACTCTCGATATTCCAACAGAAATACATACTATCAAATTTACAGAAGAAAGTGAGAAAATGTTCAGCTTAAAGCTTTAACCTTAAATGTATGTATTGACGGGTGGGTTCCGGTCAATAGTAAGATGGGCTGACCCAGACGCCTCTAATGAGGTGGAACCTTGTCAGCTGTTGAATGGGACACATGGTAGATGGAACCCGGGCCGTAAAGTGTGAAGCTTCGAACTACTATGCTGGGATTCGACTTATCTCAAGGTCATAGATGACGACCCTTCGACCTTTAGACTAGGTCGAACCTCGATCGATCTACAACACAGACACTTGTTAGAAGGGTCGAATCTGGGTTCCGACCCAAATCCCCTCCGATGCTTAAGTTAGTACTGACTTAAGATGGCTTGTGGCTGTCATGATCGATCCAAGGGAGAACGTCTTTATCTAGTCAAGCCGATCTTTTGAAGAAAGAAACATGAAAGTGGAAAATGAGAGAAGTGTTGTCAGAGTACCTGCTATTCAGTACCTTTGAAGTTTGGCTTCTAGTGTTGAAGTTTTCTCTATTTATAAGTATTGGTGTTTTCTCCGTACCGTTGGCAAATAACAGCTCCCCCATTATGTCGGCATGATCATTCCTGAAAGATATGCATAACCGTTGTCCACTCGTCCCGCCATTAGTGAGCTTATTAGTAACTAGCTCCTTATGTTTCAGAAGCTCAATGGGGGAAATTATGCTTGGGCTTTGACCGAGTAGACGATTAATCTCTCTCGTGGGCCTCTCGGGCTTGATGGGCAGTAGCTTTGCCTTTACGGGCTTCGTCAGCTAATTTGCAACGCGTCCGCCCATTTTTGAGGGCCGGCCCAATAATGTAACAATTGCCCCCATCACTTGAACTCAGACAAAACGCCAGTTGAGTTCGAGTGATGAGATGTTTCATTAATTGGGCTTGACAGTCGAAGCGGTAGTTTTTCAATTTCTAGCGCCAAATTTCCTTCCCATTGATTCTGTCATTGCATCCGCACTAGGTTCGGGATATAAATGTGTACGGATCATCAACATGCATCCTTTGATGGGAGGGCCAGTCTCGATCACCAAGGGGCGATTCTATGCTTAAATACGGAAATAGAAGAGGCGAGGCGAACTTTGCTGCTTCATGGCTTTGAAATAGGAACTTTCTGTCTTTCCTAATTCATCCTCGAAGATTCTAGCCATGGCTTCCTCAGCGAGTTGTACATGTACCAGGCCTTTAACCTCTGTTCCTCAAGTTGGCAAAGGGAAGGTCGCAGTTCCTGGTGTGATCTCCAAACAAGCTTCCAGAGTAACATCTAATCAAATCGCAGATTTTCAACTAAAGTATGTGCGCCCCAACTATCAGGTTCCCTTGTCGCGGGCGGATGAAAGGATTTTTTTCCCTGGCGATTGTGAAGTGGGGGTGTATGTTATAGGCTTTCATCATGGGCTTCGATTTCCTATGCACCCCTTCATGCTCTGTGTGTTGAATACTGTGGGGATTTCCCTTTGTCAGCTAATGCCGAATTATGAGGTCATTCTGGTTAACTTCATTGTATTGTGTATGTTGAACGGCGTTGAACCATCTATGAGATTGTTCAACTATTTCTTCAAATTGTGACCTCTTCTGCCCTTTGGCTGGTTCGTGCTCACTGCTTGGAGAGATAGAAAGTTGTTCAAATATCTTACTAAATCCAATCCAAAATGGATGGAGCAATTTGTTTTCGTGGTATTCTCCGACATGGCAAACTTTCTTACTTATTCTCCGGCATGGCAAACTTTCTTACTCAATGGGGGAATCCCCAGCTCTTGATGAATGAAGAAACCCCATTCCTGAAGAGGAGAAAATGGTTGCTGCTCTTTTGTTAAGGGTAACAAAAGAAAATAGATCAACGAAGATGCTTCTGTCTAACGAAACGTTGCTTAAAACCATCTAGGCTAAAGGTCGAATCCTTTTTCATCCCTCAGCCTGATTTTCTTCTTCTTGAAATTTATTTCTTCTATGTAGGCTTTGATAAGAGTATCAAGGTTAATCAGATGTACACGAGGTGCTTGAAGCATCTCTTCAAAAGTTGACGAAGATTCTCCTCCCCATCAGGTGATTCCTTCGGATGATGAACCAACCAAGATTACTGAGAGTTTCTCTCTTTTGGCTTAGGAAATTCCTCAATCAAGTCAGCCGCTAAAAAGGAAAATGAAACAACCCATGGTCGAAGCCGAGAGGACTAAGACCAATGCAAAGAAATATAGACAAAGGTACTTGCACGCTTACCTCTTACTCGTCCTCGAGGAAGATGATTACGAAGCTCACAGGGAGAGGAAAATAAGAAATAGAAAAAAAAAATGAAAAATAGAGGGGGTCACTAGATTATTCACTCAGATCTCAAGCTATACGCTACACATCACGATAACTCGAAAAATACGAATAACATGTTATCAAGATTCCATAGCTTACTTAATCATGGTACTTGCAAGCGTTTAAGATCAACAAAAAGGGACTCTCTAAATTTATGCAGTCAACTCATATCCACTTCATGAAATTCATTGAATTTAATATGCAAATCATTGGCGAGGCACTTTTCAATCAAGAGTTTTAACTGAAGCATATAAGAATCACACAAGCATGTAATAAAGGATAGAATAAAAGTCATGGCATTCACATATTCATATCAAATCACAAGAAATCTCCATAGCTAAACTATTTCGTTAAGTTTCAGCATTATCAAACAATCCCATTCGTGCACAACTCCACTCTAATGTCGTACTCACTTATATGGTCAAATGAATTCACCACCCAAGCTTAGCTTGAGGCATCGTATCCAAAGGAAAATAATATGGTAAATGGGATTTTTGCCTTGGTTTTCCCCAAGTATAAAAGTGGCTCCAATAATGAGATAGAGAAACATTTTTTAATTTTTGGATTTTTGTTGGAGCAATATGATTTGTATTTTTGGTTTTGGCTCCTTTTTGGCTTTTTTGTACGTTTTGGAACTTTTTTGCAAGGGATTTTTGGAAATAGATGCGATATACGTAGTTGCAAGGGGTAACTCAAGTGACAAGTAAATAAATAAAGATAAATGTGGAGAAAGAAATATAATGTAACACTAAGTTCACTCTAAGATGTGCACAAACGGTTCAATAAGATAATACATCAACTAAAACTCATATGTAAGCATGGATATTCTCAATCATTTCAACAAATAGCGAAGTCAAGCAGTAAAGTTTACAATCATATCAAGCATGCAACAGAAAGTGAATAAGACAATAAAACTGATGCTTCAGATATACTACTGATGCGTGAATCTTGGCGCATTTCCAATAAAAGCATACTAAACAGTAATCCATAGATTCAGCTTCAATAAATGTCATGCATTCACTTAGAGGAGTAATCAAAAGCAATATATTTGCAAACACATGGATAGCTAGATATTGAAATACTATAAGTAGCATGGCAAGGAAAGTAATCATCGTGCTGGCTACTAAAGCAATAAGAGATATCATCATATGGAATATATCTAGCATAAAAAGAAAAAGAAAAGTGGAAAAATAAAGCTAAAACAAGCATGAAAGCATACCAAAAGATGGAAAGTATGATGCTAAAACAAAAAAATAAAATGGTGTAAAATGGGTGGAAAATAAAATAAAAAGAGGTAAAGTGAAAGAAAAAAGATAGATAATAAAAATAAAAAGCGATAGCGCTCATCCCCCAAGCTAAACACAGTAGTGTCCTCACTACTGAGAACACGCGTGCAAGGCGGGAAATGATGCTAAGGTGGGCCGGGTGATTAATGAAAATGGAAAAGAAAATAAAAACCTATACAATGAAAGAAAAGCAAAAGATGCAAATGCATGTCCTAATGCCTAGAATATGTACAAGCATGCAAAAGATGCAATGATGGGTGTATGCAAATGGGTGATGATGGGTTCACCCCCAAGCTATGCAGGTGCAGGGCCCCGAGAGGATAGATGGGCACAAAAATGGTCAGAGGGGAGAACATGAGCAAAAATATAAATCAATCAGCGGCATCACCCTCTGTAGATGGTGATGGGTCCGACTGCTGAGGACCAGATGATGGAACAAGAGTTGGGTTGACAGGTGTGTCAGAGACTGGTGCAACTATCTCATTAGGAGGTGGGATAAGCTCTGTAGTAGCCTGAACAATAAGCTCGGTGAGTGGTGCACGTGTGACAGGAGGAGCAGGTGCAAGTATGATGGATGGTGCACGCCGTGTCATCAGAATATCTAAAATGTCCCTAATGTCATGTCCCGGCTTACTAACTCGTGGTGGGTGATGACTGAGTGGGTGAGGATGGCAAAGTCACGCCTCAAACCAGCAACCTCGGTCTCCACCGCTGCCAATTGTGCATCAGTGAGGCAGGAGTCAAGTGAGGACGTGCGTCCCTAGGTGCACCTATCTCAACATGGCCTCGTGCATGTGCTGCACGAGGTCTGAAATCAAAATCGGGAGAGGGTGCACTAGGGGGATCTCGGCACAAGATAGAAAAGGGATAGATCCGAGATCGGGTGCAGAGGTGTAGGCAGTGGAATCAGAAGGAGCAGCTATCGCAGCGATAGAAGTGGTAACAGAGACCGCTGCACTCTCCGTGAAGACAACTGATGTGTGGACAGTGGTGGTGCCAGATAGAGGAGATGTGGACTTCGGAATGATCGATTCTGAAGGAATGGGATCCACATGTGCATGTAGTGTGCTTGCAGAATTAGAAGTGGTGATGATAAAACTGGTGGGGGCAGGCTCCAAAATGGTAGGGACGGTAGGCTCAGAAGTAAAAGATACCGACGTGCCCTCAGATACAGGCAGGGGGGATACTGTGGCAGTGACCTTTGGGGGTAGAGGTGTGGACGGACCTGGAGGTCTCAGGTAGGGTGGTGGTGGTGGCGGCGGTGACACTGACAAAAGGAAGGGTAGAAGTGCTCACCAGTGGTGTGGTGGTGGTGGTGGAAGGAATAGTAGCTCTCACAGGCTCCTCATCAGAACTAAGTTCCCAGTCCTCGTCACCATCCTCGGCCGCAAGCTGGGCACCTGGAGGCTCTAAGACGTGGATGGGTGAGATAGGGTGATGCCAAGAAGGAGCCAGTCAAGCATGTCTGGCTCTATCTGTGGAAGATCGGGGCAGGTGAGATACATGTGATGCTCACGGCGGGTGCCTAAAAGATAAATCCAGTGGTGCTCACCAAGGGGCCTGATGATGTGCATGCGAGCAAGCACATCTGTGTCAAGTCTGGTAGGCCCAGGTGCTACCACTAGATCGGTTGAAAGAACAAGGGTGATCATGATGGAAAAAATGGTGAAGAAACCATGGCAACAGATCTTTGTGGCAGCGGAGGCAGTGAGAAGAAGGCGGGGTCATAGCCAGCAGGCTGTGTCGGACAGTAGGAATGGGCAGAGTGTGACGTCCGATGCTCGTTTGACTGGTTGGGTCACCCACTGAGGTGTACAAGCTCTGGGAATGAGAGGGTCCAAACCTCAGGCCTAGAAAAGATGGTGGTGGCGATGTGGCGCTGAACATATCTAAGGCATGGGTGGATGATGGAAGAAGACTTCACACTACTAGACTGAAGCCACGGAGACCAGAGATACAATGCCAGAAACTCTTGGCGTCAAAAGAGGGTAGTTCTATGTCAGGAGCGTATGCCTAGTCTGGGTCAGGGATAGGGGGAAATGGAAGTAGGCGCTAAAACATCATGATCCAGCAACCGAAAGCAGATACCATCCCCCCTGACGGTGGAACTCATTGCCTCGTAGGTGAGGCGAGTACATGTGCGTGCATGCATCGTCAAGAAGTGGTCCCAGCCTATGGTCTGTAAGAGCCGCTGGACACTCTGAAGGATGCCCAAGCTCGTGAGTGCAATGATGGATGTGAAGTGGGTGGGGATGATGGAGCGACGGGAGATGGAAGCGAAAAGCTCGCGGTAGCTTCATCCATGAACACAATGCCATTTGTCCTCAGGGTGGAGGTGGGTGGACGGGATGCAGGTGGAGGAGTGGATGTGGTGTATGGAGCCTCAAGTGCTAGAGGTGCAGGAGATGGTGAACGTGAGGATGTGGGTGAGGACGTGGTGACGTCCAAATGCTCAGCAAGTGAGGGTGGTCAGCATCGGTGGCGTGCTGGCCGAGAAGAGGATAGACCAGGTCGGCGGCCTTCCTCTTCTTTGTCGGGGGCTTACTAGGCCGAAGTCTAGGTGGCATCGTGAAGTGTGGAGTGCTAACAAATGCAACTATGGGATATGGCAATAAAAATGAAGCGAGGAACGTGTGTACCGATAGTACATGTGATGCCTCCAAGCTAAATTTTCCCCAAGCTACTCCCAAACCTAGCTGCTCCTCGGGAAGCTCCAAATATACCTGTAATGAATAATTAAGATAATATTAGTAAGGTATTGAGAAATTAAATTGGGTTTGGGGTTCAAAATGAGAAAATATTGGATTTTTTGGGTTGAAATGAGGATTAATGGAGAGAGGGAGATGTGGGGAGAGAGGGGAGGAAAGGAGGTGGAGATGGGTGCGAGGGTGTTGGACCAAGTAGGTGGAGCGGTGGCACTCGGGTGAGGAGTGGCGGAGCTCCTGTGAAGAGGGCGTGGGTCGAGCAGGAGTTAGGGTTAAGGTGCTCGAGCTGGGGATGGGTGTTTAGTGTTTGATTTAGAGGAAATGGGGCGGTTGATTTGGGTTTTATAAGTGTGGGCTCGAGTCGGTTTAAAATTAAAGTTGTGGGCACCACCCCTTAGTCACTGCTCGGTCGAGCAGCATGGACTGCTCGATCGAGCTCAATAGATATGAAATTTTTTAAAAATTGACTCCCCCATGCTGCACCCAACTACTCGATCGAGCTGCTTACTCAGCTCGGTCGAACTGAATTAATTACAGAGTGGTGTTTTTAGCTCATCTTGCTCCAACTATAGCTCGACCGAGCAGGGTAGCAGCTCAGTCGAGTCGAATTGATTACAGAGCGACGTATTCAACATATTTGGACTCCGACTATAGCTCGACCGAGCAGCTACGTAGCTTCTCAGTCGAGTCGAATTAATTACAGAGTGCTCTTTTGGCTCTTCCCTTAAGCTGACTGTAGCTCGACCGAGCAGGGTAGCTGCTCGGTTGAGTAGCCTCCTCTTGCTCTCCAAGCTAAGTATGGCTCCATAATCATCTCCTCTTGGTTCCTTCTCCTCTTTTCTATCGTAGTGAGTGCTCTCTCCATTGTTCACCAGTACAAGGAAGAACATATCGAGAATTTTTATATTTTTATATTTTATGATTTTCTAATGAATTAAAAACATTTTTATTTTGGTTTTTGAATGAAGATAAGAATAAAAAAAGAAATAAAGCTAAAATAAAAGAAATTCAGGTTGCCTCCCGATAAGCGCTTGTTTAAAGTGTAAGCTTGACTCCCTCAAGATTTTCAATGACCCTCCTTGATGTTGGGCACATATGAGATGCGCCTATCGTGCTTTCCAACGAGACCATGTGGATGGAGTTGGCACGCCTCGCTTCGTCGGCCCTCAGTGGCCATGAATATCTTAGCCTCCAGTTGTTAATCATGCAATGGTATAACCGACGGCTCCTCTCTAAGACTCAAGTAAGCGGCCAATGCCTTGTCGTGTATGACGTCACATATCATTTAAGCTCTTTCTGATGGGATCTCTAGTAATTCTTCCATAGCATATTCATTGCTGGCGTCGTCCTCTAGGAGCTCAAGATAGCTTACATCCTCGAGCAGGAAGTGCTCATTCATTGGCTTTTGGTGTTGGAACTCGATCTCAATGTTGATAACGTTTATAGATAGCATCCCCTCACGGACGTCAATCAAGACTCCAACTGTGGCCTTGAATGGATGCCCCAAAATAATCTGAGAAATCCCTTTTTCGGACATGTCCATGATGATAAAGTCCATCAGCACGCATATCCCACCCGGTATATGTAGAAAGACGTCGTGTGCGATGCCGACTGGGAATGTGATTGTTTGATCCTCTAGTTGAATACTCATGCCTGTGAGCTCAAGCTCCGATCCCGTATTTAGTCTCTTAAAAATAGTGAGCGGCATCAAACTAATCTCGCTCCGAAGTCAATCAAAGCTCTATTGATGGGGTTGCGGCCAATGGAGCACGACACCGTGAAGCTCCCATGATCCAATAGTTTCTTCGGTAGAGTGTTGTTGATGACCGAAGTGCAGCTATCTGCTAGCTTAACTGCTTCTTGCTTTCTCTTCCCCACTATTAGATCCTTCAAGAATTTGGCGTATGTGGGGATCTCAAAGAGTGCATCCATGAAGGGGATGTTCAAGTGAACACCCCTTAGAAGCTCTATAAACTTAACATACTTTTTCTCAAGCTTCGCCATGACCAGTCTCTGCGGGTAAGGTGGTGGAAGTTGGCTTCCCTTGTCCTTGGCAACATCTGTCGGCATGGATTTGTTAGAAGTAGGAACATCTGAGGGTGTTGTAGTGATTGGAGTGGGCAATGTAGTGGGCGAAGCCTCCTTCTCGGCAGTGGCGTGTTGCTCATCAATAATTCTCTCCTTGTCCTCAGCGACAATGGGCTTGGAGAGGGTGGTATCTTCCTCTTGAATATGCATCGAAGCTCATCGATCCACTTACTTAGAGACCGGAACCATTACATTTTCGGTACTCTTTCCTCCTCTCGTCATGACCGCTACCACCGCGTTGACTTGGCCCCTAGGATTTGGCTTAGGTTGGGATGGCAATCTCCCTTGAGCAATCAGAAGTTGAGTTATTTGGGCGGACAATCCATCAACGGTGGCTTGGAGATTCTTATGGTTGGCTGAAATTTCTGCATTAAACTTTGTTTGGTCGCTAATAAAGGCATCCAATGTCGCCTCCAGATTTGGTTTTTGCGCCACAGGTTGCTGATATTGTTGTTGTTGCTGATAAGGCTGGCGATTATACTAACCCGGTGGTCTGTAAGGCTCAGATGGCCTGAATCCATATTGTTGCTATTGTTGTGGAGGTGGCCCTTGCTGCTGAAGAGCTTATGGTGGCCTCGGTTGGGACTGTGGTTGTAATGCTCCATTCGGATTGCTGTATGAAAATCCGGCGTGTGATCTCAACGTCGGATTTGAGCACTGAGGTCTCCCCTCACCGGCTATAAAATTGACTTGCTCTACCAGCACGTCCGTTCCATCACAGGAACATTCATTTGGAATGTACCCTTACTCGGCGTAGTCCTCATGTGTAACATAAACTGTAGCTCTGGAAGTGGTAGGGATATCGTCCAACCTCTGCTCAATTTGGGCAACCTGATAGCAAAGAGTCTCAAGCTAGCCCTCAAGCTGTGTAGCTATCTTCACCTCTAAACTTGTACCTCTAAGTGTCGAGCGTTCATCGCTCCATTATTGATTGTTGGAGGCCATTTGTTCTAGCAATGAGGTGGCCTCCTCTGGTGGGTTGGATAACAGTGCGCCTTGCACAGAGGCATCATTGATCATTTTGGTGTCGGGCTTGAGACCATTGTTAAAGCTCTAATAAGGTCCCAATCCGGTACGCAGTGGTGCAGGGACTAATGTTACAGGTCCTTAAATCGCTCCCAAGCTTCATATAATGACTCCTGTGGAAGCTGCTTAAAGTTGGTAATCGCCCCTCTGATCCTCACCGTTCTGGACGGTGGATAGAACTTGTTAATGAAGGCCAAGGCCAACTGTTTCCAAGTCATGAAAGTATCCACAGGGTGTGCCCTCAACCAATAAGCGGCCTTGTCCCGCAGAGTGAACGAAAATAGTTTGAGCTTTATCGCATCGTCGCTCACATCCTTCACTTGGAAAGTGTCGCACTTTGCCAAGAAGAGGTCTATGTGATGGTAGGGATTCTCGTGTGTATGCCCATGAAAATGGTCCTGATGCATCAGATTTATCAGCCCCATCTTCAATTTGTAATTTTCAACTATCAGGTGCAGTCCCAAGATAGAAGATACACTGTATAAGTTGGGATGTAAGTGATCCCGGATGTTGCCAGTACGTGGAGGAGTATTAGTTGCTTTTGCCATTGAATCCTGAAAAATATGGCTCCTCTTTTCTGCTCTGAGCTGCCTTGCTGTTCTTTCAATCTCGGGGTCAAATAATAATGGATCGTCAGAACCCCCGAGGCGAGTGTTCATGCACAAGCAACAACTCAGAGAAAATTATCAGTAGTAAAGTAATAAAAAGAATAAAAATTTGGAAAGATAGGAAATAGTAAGAATAGCCAACAAGTTCTTCAATAAAATAATAAACCCAAGTATAAACCGTTACCTCCCTGGCAATGACGCCAAAAGCTTGGTACGCTCCGGATATACACCTGGAAACTACCGCAAGTGCACGGTGTCAGAGCTTTATAATATAGAAAAATGTCGATCCCATTGGGAGGTGACGATTATATAGTCTTGGGTATTCTGAAGATATCAGAATAGTGTCAGCATGTGTATTCAAAGATGGTTGTCACGATTATCTCCTAACGGGGTTATTAACAATATAAAGAGCCTAGGATAATAGGAGTCACCACTAGGATCGTCGGATGTCGGTGCTAGGTTAGAATTCTTACGTTGAACTGGCATTATTAGGGAGAGATTGTCACATCTAAAATGTAGAACTCATGGACAACTATCGTCATGCCACTCGTCTAACATATCCTGTGTTTAGCCCCACCATCGTGGATATCCTTACACGAGATCCATGCATTACGATCGATAACTACTCTCAATCTATACTCACGTCACTATCGTGACTTGAGCTTCGATCTATGATTTGGTGGCTCTCATTGATGCTACTATCATAGTTATCAATTAGTGATATAAGACGTCGGTGGAGACCATCAAAGCATGCACCACTATCGTGGTCATGAACTCCGATTGAATTCACTAACGTGCCTAATTAAGTTCATTGGATATCCGGCCAAGAAATATGCGCCACTATCGTGGTCACAAACCTTATATGGAATCTCCTACAAAATTGGCTGGATAACTAAAACACATCCCTTTTATACCAAAACAAAATATAATCCTAACTTTATATCTAAATCCTAAGATCATAGGGCTAATCCATTAGCCCTAGATAAGACTACTCACAACTCATAGAAATATCGGTAGAATATTCAATAAAAGAAAGAGAGATCATCATCACAATAAAAAATTGAAATAAGCAAATAAAGTCTAGAGATCGTTACCAAAACATTGCAGAGCAATAGCCAATCGTAGAGAATTAAGAACTCAAGATTCCAAGCAAAAGTAATTAATAAAAATCCAATCTTTGTCTTCTACAAAATAGCGACGGCTATGAAAAACTCTCTAAGAAAACTAAACTAAAATTAAAATTAAGGAAAATAACCAGCCCTCCCAAAGTAGGGTAAAAATTGTGCGTATATACAAGGGGATGGACCTCACAAAAACTGAGGATATGGGCAATTGGGCCCACTAGCAAGCCAGGTCGCGGCGCCCTACTCGGTCGAGTAGGGGCCCCGCTCGGTCGAGCTGGATATACGGCTAAGCTTTGCTTCTTCTTTGGCTCTGGCCTGATACGGGCTAATTGGTCGTGTACCCCCTCTACTCGGTCGAGCTACAGTGGGCTGAAAGTCTCTCCAAAACACTGCTCTGTTTGGTTCGTGCTTGTTCGAGTAGATGGTCTGCTCGGTCGAGTGGTCTTATCTGCTCGGTCGAGCTATAGTGCATAGAGAGTTGCTCAAAATAGTCATTCTGCTTGGATTCAGCTCGGTTGAGTAGAAGCACTGCTCGATCGAGTGGGACGTGTCTGGTCGGCTAGGGCTTCAAGGGCATCAGCTCGGTCGAGTGCTGAGTAGCTCGACCGAGCTGCCTAAGAAACAACATCCAAGCCTCTAGAGCTCTAAAATCTCCTTCTTTTCTCCTCCTCTCCTCCAATCTTATTCTTCACCTTGCCGAACACCTATTGAAGCTTGCCAATGATGCTCCGGATGGCTAGGATGTGTCCACGTCCTATAAATTCTCCAAATCGCTCCAAAGTTCCTGAAAATCCATAAATCTATACGAAATTCGAATATAACATTAAACACGCCATAATATATGAAAATGTGAACTTTGGAAGGCAAAAATGATATGAAATGATGCGGTAAATGCATGGAAAATATGGACACATCATTACCCTGCATCTTATTATTTGTGCGGTATCACTGCCTGTGATTTCGTGTGTGTGCACGAATATTTTTATTAGCCTATTCACCCCCATCTAGGCATAGATCCAGATCCAACAAAAGCTTTATATTGGTTAAGGTCATATGTAAACAGTTCTTTCACCACATGGGATGATATTGCAAAGGCAAGCATGAATAAATTTTATCTACCATCAAGGACCGTCAAACAGATGAATTATTTGATGCCATTCAGCAAGGGGCCCAAGAATCTATATATGAAGAATATAAAAGGTTCAAAGATCATCAACACCAATGCCCCCACCACGGTATCAAGGACTGGGAGTTGATACATAGCTTTTATAATGGATTGAAACATGATACGAAGATGATTATAGACACCACCGCTAATGGGGGTGATCTTGACGAAGACTCCAGAAGAAGCCACAATATTACTTGAAGAAATGGCTTCTAATAATCTACAGTGGGTTGATGGAGAGCCCAATCATCATCATCATCCAAGCCGGCTAGTATATATGAGGCCAAAGCAGTGACAGAATTGACAGGAAAATTTGATACTCTATCTAAGTTGGCAGAGAGAATAGAAAAGAAGCTGAGCGAGCTGTCTAGTGCTCATGATACATCATCTAGTGCACCACAGTGTGCAAGTATGCATGACTGGCACCATTAGAGCCAAGTCATGTCTGTGGGAGTTAAGGTAGTTGAGGAACCTGTGGAGCAGGTTCAGTATGTTATAGATTATAAGCCTAGGAGTGGAAACAACTCAGTTTGGGTGAATCCAGTTTGGAAGACGCATCCAGAATTTTCTTATGCAAACAGTAATGGATCTTTGAATCATACTCTTCAACAATAAAAGCTCAACTACAACCACCCTGATAACAACAAGCTTGCCCACCGCGTCAGTATCAACAATATCAGCAAAGGCCACATCAACAACAATATCAGCAGAGGCACCAGGCGGGTCCTTTTAGACCCCTTGGTTATAATTAAAATTGGCAGCCACAATATCAATAACAGGCACCACAAAAGTATGCACATGAGATTAATGTTGATGATTTTTTGGCTACGCAGGAGAAGATCAATACTTAATTGTTAGTTGGCCAAAAGAATCTTAACACTATTGTTGCACAGTTGGCAGAACAAATGACCAGTTTGCTAGAGCTCAAAATCAATTATCGGCACAACCGAAAGTGAACCCAAGGAGCAACACCGGCCACATTAATGTAGTAGTGGAGGTGACTACTAAAGGCATAAGGAAACAACCGTCTGTTATGATTCAAGCTCCAACTTCTAAACATGATATTCCGGTTGAGATTAAAGAGGATAAAGAAATTAAGGGACCCACAGTGGTCGTAGATGGAGATGATGATACTAAAAATATTGAGCCCCAGAAAGAGAGGGTATATACGCCACCAATTCCATTTTCCTAAAGGTTAGCGAACACTAAATTAAAGAAGAAGTTTACTCTCTTTCTGGAGTATCTGAGAGGCATTAGCTTGAATAATCCGTTTCTAGACGTCATCATAGAGATCCTGATATGTACCAAGTGTTTAAAGGACTTAATAACGGGACGGAAAAGGACAGAAAAGATTATGCTAGCCGAGCGAGGGACATGGTTCATTAATGAAGACAGGAAGCCAAAGAAGCTCAAGGACCCAGCTAGCTTCAGAATTCCATCCACACAAGCGGAGTCCCCCTACAGAAGGCTTTAGTTGACTTGGGGGAAAGTGTCAGTCTTATGCCCCTCGCCATGTTTAAGAAGTTGAATACGGGGACCGACCTGAAGCCAACCGATATGAAGATACAACTTGCTGACGAACACATTACTAGACTGGTTGGTATAGCTGAGAATGTGCCATTGCAAATACCGAGAGGACTTTGCGTGCCATATGACTTTGTCATTATGGACGTAAAGGAAGTTGGTGATACGTCGCTTATACTTGGGTGGCCATTCTTGGCCATAGCTGGAATCATTGTTGACGTGCGGGATGGAACGTTGTCACTCAACGTCTGAAATATTGAAGTTGAATTTCAGCCCCCGTAGGCTATGGAGAACCGGTCGATGATTGAAGAGAATAACTATGTCGATCTACTTGAATATGTGATAGAAGAAGCTACACTATATACAATCAAGACATTGCTTATAGCAGATTCTGATGGGGAGCCGATTTCTAAAGAAAGACTCATATTGAAGACACACAGGACCCTTACAGAGATGAAGAGGAGAATGATGCTAACGTCGTTATGAAAAGAGAGCTCTGTAAACTCTATTCCGGGAAGCATTCGAAGATGCAAATGTCACTGATGAAGCCATAACCAACATCACCGAAGGAGAAAAAGGAGTGTTTGAAGGCTAGAAATGAAGCTTGTGGGAAGCTATCTTCCACCAACATGAAGAAGGAGAAGCAACATGAGGAGACCAAGCAAGACAACATCGAGCGATCCAAAACCACCAGTCTCCTGGCCAAATTTGACAAGCGCATCTCATATGCGTTGAATATCTCGTGCTGAACACAAATTATCAGGGGTCGAGCTCAAGACTATAAAGAGCACTTATTGGGAGGCAATCCGACATTTTTTATTTTGTTTGAATATACAAAAAAATTCGAAAATCAAAAGTTGGAAAAAATTCTGATATTGTGCAATATTTTATCTATAGGAAGAATATCACACGGATGAGCAACACAGAGGAAATTGATGGAGAGCACTTGTAATGAAGGAGATCCATGCCATGAAGAAGTTTGAACGAGAAAAGGAGGAGAGATTTGGAGAACGAAAGCGAGGAAAAAAATGAAGATCATCAAAATAGAAGAGCCGAGGAGTCAGTCTCACTCGATCGAGTGAGACTCTCACTCGACGGAGTGAGAAAATTGAACAGTGAAGTAAAAAAACTCAGCATTGTCCAATTATCCTACTCGATCGAGTGACAATCTCACTCGATTAAGTGAATCCCTGTAGCAGAACCCAAAAAATCCATGCTCTGTGAAGTCTCCTCACTCTATCGAGTGACTATCTCACTCGATCGAGTGACTAGTTCACTCGACCAAGTGGGAGACTACAGCAGATTGCCCAAAATCTGTTGTTCTATTTCATCTTCTGACTCGATCAAGTGACTCATCTCACTCGATCGAGTCCCTCGACCAGCTGCCACCCTAAAAATTATGCCCCATGTCATTCTGAGTCACTCGATCGAGTGACTTAAATTTGCAGCCACCTATTAAAGGGGGGATTAAGACTCTTTCGAGTCTTTCTCTCACTCGACCGTAGCCAAATCCTTCTCCCTTCAGCCCTAGCTTGCTCAGACGACCGCACCACCCATTGCGTCGTCGTCGGCTGCCCTCCTCGGACCATCTCCGACCACCACTTCCCTCTATCAAGCCCTAATATCAACCCTATGCTTTTCTTATATCCTTGTAAGCCCTAAATTTGATCCCAAATCCCAATTAACCCTCTAAATCTTCATATTTTCTCGATTTTCCCAAATTAATCCAAAATTTTCCGCGCTAATTCAATTTTTTTAATGCAACAGACAAGCTTGGGGGAGATCCGTTGCGACGATTGCAGAGAAATCGCATGGGGAATCATTTCACGCTTGGCGCAGTGCTTAGGAGTCGCATCGATTGCTTGGTACATTCGTTCCATTTCATTATTTGCAATCGTATATATTTTTTGTGTGGAGTGCTTGTTTGTCATGGCATTACATTACGCCCCCACAGGATAGAGGTACGGGCAGCCCCCATCTAAGAAGCAGAAGACGGGTGACCCCGTGCTTCTTCTTCTATGACTGCACCACCACTACCACCAATACATAGCGACCCTATCCCTGTACAACCAGTATAGCCACCACCTCTTATTAAGGCGTACGAGAAAACTTTTAAAGATGATGCACGACGCACCAGATTTGATAGGATCTTTACACGTCTGATCATACCCACTAGGTTTGGTCACATTCCCGCACTTGAGTGCCTAAGGCTACACCATGAATTGCACCAGCTATACGATAATGTTGGTTGTGGTGATTTTCTGTCGGTTTCGGTGAAAACCTATGTTCGGCCGACATTGGAGGTCTTGAGTTCTATCCGTAAGACTCCTAGGGGCTATTCATTTAGGCTCATGGACCATGACCATGAGATTACTTATGACATAGTCCGTGCTTATTTTCACTGGCCCCCTAGTTCCAGATCGTGATAGGGCATACGGCCCATGTCATTACATATCCCCCCACCTTTTCAACAGATGCTTTTTTGGGTGCAGATCACATGCCTCGCACAGCGCCTTTTGGTGACTACTTTATTTGTCAGGCTAGAGGCAGTGACTATCTCCAAGCCTGAACGTATCATCTTGTCGGCTATGACATAGGAGCGAGCGTTCGAGGCTGGCAAGGATGTCCTAGTTTCTGTCGTGTCCATTGATGTCGTAGTTGGTTTTTCGATCGCACTCTTACCTCGATCGCCTCTACCAAGGCGATATGTTATGGCAGTTTGATAACCCTTCTTGCCCCTATGTTCGATATACAGTTGCCTTCTGAGTTGATCCTTGCTACGGGACCTACATCTCTTACTGACCAGGTCTTGTCTCGTATGCATCTAATCTGATCACATGGCAAGTGCCATTGGGCTTGGCTCTATGGTCCCCTCCACGCAGATTATATCATGCTTCTGAATCCTGATCAAACTCATGTGGGACCAGTAGGTACTGAGTGGATGTTCCCTATGAAACTCTACATTCCACCTGTTTACGTGCTAGAGCCTGATGACGCTCAGTAGCCTCCTCTCGAGCCACGGCCAGCTAGATTTCTGTAGTTCAGCTTATTTCTGAGCTTTTGCATGTACCCAGCACATCTGTCACCACATCTGTGCATACTGAGGTTTCCACATCTGATTCTGTCGTTGAGAGTTCTGTAGGGGCTTTGGCGGACCCTCAAAGCTCGGATCTGTGTCCGTCCTAAGTCGGGCGGACCACAGGGGCATTAAAGCGCAGCTGAAAAACAAAACTAAGCTACCTAAACAATTTAGCTAGGCTCTGAGAGAGCCAGAACCTAGCCGGATCTATGCCAACTTGGGGTGGATCTGACCACCCCAAGTGGGATCTATTCTACAGCGAAAAATTTAAATCTACACTAAAATTGCTTAACCACATATCCGGAATCTTGACCCTGGAGCGGGCAAGATGTACTGCACCGTCTTTTGATGCTTCTCGTAGTCGAACCATCTTGACTCAATCCACCCGAGCCGCCTCGCACCCTCGAACCGATCTGCCCGAGCCGACTCCCGCCTCCAAGCGGGTCACACGCGGTAGAAAGTTTCACATGAATAGACCCACGTCTTAGACGTCTGGATCCGAAACCAAACCCCCTCCGTAGTCTTGCTAGGACTAGTCTGGAGAATAAGAAGTAGAGAGAGAGAGAGAGAGAGAGAGAGAGAGAGAGAGTAGTTTAGTCGTATGTCGAGCTAGCTCAAATATCCGGAGCTACTCGATTTAGGACTTGGTGCATTTTTCAATGAAGAGAGCGCACCCCTATTTATATAGGGAGTCGGCACTCCTACTTTCGTTGTGAGCAATGTGGGACTATTGTAAAATTGAAGGGAATTTAATTAAGCTAATTTAGCTTAATTTAAGTTTAGTAAGCTTTTCATAAAAGCGAACTTCAACGAATTAATTCTCTTCATTCATTAAACTTTAGACACCAAACAAGCTATCAATTAGATGGGCTTCAAATGGTGAACGCGTAGGAACCAACGACGACGAATTTCGACGTCGTTTCACCCCATCAAACAATTGCCCAAGGATGGGAAAAAAATCAATCTTCGTAGCCGTCATTTGGGATTTCCAAAAACCCCTAAATCACTTAAGTTGCAGGCGCTCCCGCTAGACTTAGCGGGCGTGCCCGCCTAAGGCAGGGAGGGTGGGCGCACGCCCGGTGGGCAGCGGGTGTTTGCCTGCTGTAGCCAATGGGCCGTGCCTGTTTGCCGTTGCGGATGGGCTTGTTAAACTAGTGGGTCTAACCCACTTTGCCTTGGACTGTTTTTGTGTTTCTGGGCTCGTTTAAGCTCCGATTGGATGCGGTTTGAACCTGTGTTTAGACCGGGACGATCCTGTCATCTAGGTAACACTTTCCAATGATTTTTTTCCTACAATTATTGTCGTAACCAATTTACGACACGTTTAATCTTTGTTTGCATCAAATGCAACATTGCCTCTATTGCATTTACGACTTATTTTTACAACTAGCTTTGTAAATATCAATTATTCAATATCATCAAATGAGTCTCTCTGAATTAATCTTCCTATTACTAAGACATGAATGCTACTCGGTGTGAGACCCTATAGCCTGACCTTACTACAGGTTGGGGCTCGTAACCCCTAGACGACGGTCACCAAGAGCAGTAGTTGTTGTCACTGTTTTAGAATCATCATAACGTCATCGACCCATTGACAAAAGCATCGTTGGGTTTACTTTGGCTGTGTCAGTGATGAATACCATTAGCTATAGTCCCTTCGTCAAGATTGTGTCCCTGTTGGCCTAGGGTATGGTTTATTGTCAACCCTATTAGACAACATTGGTCAGTATACGGCGGCCTCAGTTGTAAATACGTTGTACTTGTTACAACGTACCCCGGTCGAGGGTTAACACAAAGACCGTACTGAGCCTGTGACACTAACTTACCTTTAATGGAAGTGATGATTCCCATCTTAGTCATCTACTCGCCTCGATAGCTTCAGGTGCAACCCAACCTAAGATCTTTCAGCAGGCCTAGCCTCGAAGCTATATCATAGGTCTAAGCTACACTGTTCACTCACAGGTTCGTACAGATGACATCAGGTTTTAAGGACCAGCTTACCTATCATCACCCTAGAGTTATTATAGACAGTTTAGTTAAAGTTAACCATTTAATAACTCTAAGTTGGTCGTTCAGTGAACTCATTCTCCAATGAGCACCTGTGTCTTGTCTCCGACTTTGCCAAGTCGAATGACTATGAGATCATCATTAACTTAAGGCAAGACAAAGACACAGTGGTCTATCCGATGTGTTGATATCCAGTTCTCAACACATCTATGACCACGAACCGTTTAAGACTTACGTTTCTATTCAGTCGCTTACTACTCATAATCGAGATCTTATCTGGATACGTAAGGATCTAACTATAAGTCTATGGACATTATCTAAGTATATATAGTATAATCGATTTCATACTTAGAATAATGTACACCATATATTATATGAACAATACGTACACTTAGGATAAATCGCCTAATGGGCATATATCCTCCTACATCTCCCACTTGCACTTAGGCTATTTATCTCGGCATCTCATACTGTTATAGCATATCAGTCACTTTGACATTTATATGACAAACCTAAGAGTGGATTTACTAACGAGTATCTATAATGCAATTTAATGGATTATTGATTAATACATCTCTTGATCACACAGGGTTGATCCTTTGAAAAATGATTTGTTTCAATTTTTCCTTTCTTTGTATAGCTACCGATTAGCTTATACAATCTAGATGTAGGGTCTAATATTTCTATAAGTCAGTTTCAGCCCATTTCAATTACTTGTGTCAACATGTCAAGTACATGCTGACACCCTAAGTCTCTATATATTCGATTAAATCAAAACCAAATTGATTCAATGTTCTATATAGTTGATTCAAATAAGTTGGAAATCCTTTTTACTTAGTCCGAGAAACCAGAACTAAGTATACAAGCTAGCTCCCACTAACTTTAAGAATTACCTGGTTAAGTACTTCAATTATATACCTAAATCATATTTAGATTATATACATGAAGACATAACCATTTGATATGTGCTTTAGATGGAATGTACTAGTGTCAGGTTGGGTTTGACGAATGAGTCAAATCAAGATCGATTTAAGGAATCTTAACATTGACCCACTCAATCAAACGTCATACACTGTACTTTTCCCTTAACTACATTTAATATTAACTCTTTAAGAATCAAATGTAGTATATTAAATATTAATCTTAATATGCGTATAATTGTGATTTACACACAATTTATACGTTCCTGGAACCTATACGTAACTATCGATTGACAATAACATTAAGCCAGCTTCAAAACAACCCAAATTTTCTGAATCTCTGCATCACAGTTCGAGAATTTTTGCAACCAACTCAGAAAACCACAATCAGAGAAATTTAAGCAAATCTCAATCAAATCTCAATTTCAACAGAAAGCACAATTTCCGAGACATTTATTCAAAACAACGGATTCATAAAAGATGAACCATAATATGTTTATCAAATAAACTTTGAGTGTTGGACACTCAATCATTGTTTTAACTTTTAAGGAATGATACATTTTATTCAACTAAAATTGAGTTTCAGCTCCTTCTTCATGTCTCTCGAAGTCTTCGCACGGCCCCAACAACAACGATTGCTCAGATGCCGACCGTCCTCCGAACTTCTTCCAACTCTGCTTCATATCAGCCACCTGTATACATTACACAGATGTCTTAGTATCTCATACTATGTGATTGGAAATAATTATGCTTTATTGATTTTGATTTGTTGTACCTGAGGTAGAGGCATCTGTATGTCCCTTCTTCTTTTCTGCAAGATAAATCTTGCAGTTCCTTTTCCAATGGCCAATCTTGTGGCAATGGAAGCACCCAGATTTTGACAAGGCCCCTTTGGTTTTTTTCTTCCCTTTCTTCGCCTTGGCAGGTTGCGGGACATGCCTCTTCTTACCCTTACCTTTCGGCTGGTCTGAAGAAGCAGAGCCAACAACTAATGCAGTCGGTTTCTTCTCAATCTCCTCAAACTGCCTAAGCATATTGAGGAGACCAGGAAGATCCGTTTCAAGACTGTTCATTATGAAACCAGTAATGAAAGGCTTGAAGGCCGGGGTTAAAGACTTAAAGATAATGTCCACAGACATCTCATTGTCCAGGACAAAACCCAACTGGACGGCATCCTCACGTACCTGATCATCTTGATGTCATGATCTTGTACGGGCCCTGCCTCCATCTTTGTGCACTAGAGGTTGCTTATGGCTTCAAACTTTGCAGCTCGAGACCGCTTGCCGTATAACTCTTGTGCATTCAGAAGCATACTTTGAACATCCAAGTGTTCATGCTTCCTCTGCAGTTCGTTATTCATCGAAGCTAGAGTAAGGTACCTGGCCTTCTCTGCATCCCTCTGATATAGCTTATAGGCTTCTTTTTCCTCGAAGGTCGCATCGTCATCAGGCTTCTCCGGAGCATCCTCAAACAGCACGTATCCAATCCCGGCTAGAGAAAGGACTAACTTAATGTTCCTAAGCCAGTCTTTATAGTTCGTTCAATCGAGTACGTTCTTCTCTACCATATATCTTAGACCTGAATCCATTCTGAAATTTTATTGATACTGTAGTCAGTATATGTTCGTTGTATAGTTTCAATGGTTTTTAATAAAACTATATTCTCCCACTAAATTTATTAAAGCCATAATAATAAATAGTTTATTATAAAATAACATTTGTAAGAGAGGGATCTGACTATCCTGAGTCTGACAACCTTGAGTGTGTCTCAACAAGTTGTCTGACTCTCCAGTCGGTAGACGGACTCGTCGTCAATCGTATTAAATCTGATTCCCTATCGTTATTACCCCTAGTTATTTATGATCATGAGTGTGCTCATCCGAATCACAATGGCTAGCCTAGTCGGACCCTTGTTTTCGTGTCTAGCCTGACTTGCCCCATCGCTCGCTGTATACACGACACGTCGGTTTGGGTTAGGACTTAGACTACATCTTTGGTTAGACTTACGCCGGTGCTCGGTATGGGGACGAGACGATGGTTTGGATCAAGTCAAGATGTTAATCAAGAAATCGGTTTCTATAAGATTGCCATGTCACAGCTTGAGTGTAGCTCAACAACCATAACATGGGTCTTACAGTTGCCAACTCCTAAAACAAGGAGGGCTACGATTTATCTTGAATAAGATTATTATCGTATTTGACTTAGGTATAGTCAATGGACTTACACAGTCATGATTTGACTCCTTGCGGTCCAGCGGACACGGCCAATGAATTGACTAAGCAAGGACCACGCGGCCCCTAGACTAGCTAGGGTGGTCCAGCAAACTTAGCCAAGCACATTGACCGTCATCATGATCAATTGAAGGAGTTTCATCAATTCTATGTTCGTCCAACAACTAAATGGCTTTTAATTAAAACTAGTTAATCCTTAGCAACTAGTGGATCCTAAAATTAGAAATTTTATGGATTGGTTGAACAATTTTTATTGAGTCCTTATCAACTATAAGGTTCATACGTTCAACGTGCTACCCCAATCTTATTAGGATTTTAATAAGACAATAACAACATTTTTTTCAAAATTAGTCTTTTTATGATAATCATCATTTAAACGATTTATGGCAATGATTATTAATCAACAGGGACTACCCTAATCTGGTATTAGGTTTTGATGTTGTTTTTTATAAAACGTAACATGTCACTAATCATTAAAATTTCATCTTATTAAAATTTTAATCCGTTAATGGCTAACTTAAAGGGTTCAAGAATACATTATTCAACATGTCCATTAGAACATAAACCAACTAAATTTAACCGCATAAATTTGAAGGTTCATTTAGTGACATATAATGAAAATTTGCAAGTTAAAATTATCTATAACATAATCGAACAACTTGCAACTCTAAAATTAAACATTTAAATATAAAGATTTAAAATTTAAAGCTTAAAGCATTTTTATCACATAAAACTAGGTTTTATAAAATTATCAAATAATTTTAAAACCTAGGCTTTAAAATTTTAACGATACATTTTTAAGATTAAAATATCGCATAGAGTAATCTTAAAACCAATATGTAATTTAAAAGAAACAAATTTATCATTACATCTTATTGACTGGCGCCCCGTTTACGGTATGGGCGCGGTGTCGTTTTACCGCAAGTGCACGGTTAGTGTAGGGTGCGGGTTTATCGAACTCAGGGAGGTGGATGGCTTGAGTGGCTACTAGCCTCGCCTAGGTCGCGTGCTAGCTACGCGGATAGTATGGGTGGAAGTGTAGGAATAAGGGAAAGAAATGAAAAAGACACGACGTGAATCCCCGCTAACACGGGCTAGAGCACTCATGACACTTAGCATTAGACTTGATTCAGGGTGAGACATTGCCCCAAAAGGTGGTACCTAGCGTCCATGGCCCGATATTCCGGTCGGTGCCAAGCACGCTAGGCCTACCCGGTTCCGGACGGTGGGCATTCACATGTCCATTAACACCTTCCGCAACCGGGAACATTAAGGCCACAATGATAACTCCCAACACTTCGTCCAAGCCGCTCCCGCGTGCTAGGACTCGATGTCTACACTAGGGACGTGAGCTGTGGCTAGGGAGTCAACCTCCAAGTTTATTCCCCCTTGGCCCGACGGTCAGAGGCGGTCTTTCTCCCGCCAATGACAATGAAACACCCCCGCGTAACCCTAATGGCCAAATAGGTCAAATGTGATTTCTAGCGATACATCGAAGTGGATCTTGACAGGACAAGCACCGGATCCCAACCCTCAACACATCTAGTGTGTTGTCGTACGAATTGGACCCAGATCGCTAGAAATCCCCTTTGACACATTTCATCGAACACGTGCCATGCAACCAAGTCTAATGTAAACTTCCAAGCAACAATCCTACCCTAACCCGTATTAGGGTTCATCAAAACTACTCAATGGTGAATAACATATAAACAAACCACACAAAAGACATATAAACTTTCACCATCAAGCAAAATAAACACAATACAAACAATGGAGAAAAAGAGAGGAAAATACTTATCTTGAGTTGAATCGTCAATCCAATACAAGACTTATTGAGCAAAAGACCTTTTCTAAACTAACCTAGAACTCACAAGAGAAGGGGGGGGGGGGGGGCAAAAAGCCATAAAAACTCCAGGAGATACCCCTCAAGTCGGCCAGCCTCGTGTATTTATACCCCCACTTCGAAACCCTAATGGTTCGGGTCCAAACCCGCAGGAAAAGCGCCACCCGATCGGTTGACAAGTCAACCGATCGGGTGATCTGTTACAAATAGTAAACAGAAAACGGCGGAATTTCACCCGGTCATATGAACCGGTCGGTTGAGTTCTTGGAGTGACCGGTTGGATCTTGGCGCCATCGGGTGAAGGGATCGGTTGGGTGCCCGTGTCTTGGCTCCTCAGCATCAGCTACAGATGAACCGATCGGGTGAGAGTCACCCGATCGGTTGGAATTTGGCTTGAAAAGACAGAGAATCAGCCTCGTTTGAACCGGCCTGTGAACCGGTCGGGTGACATTCACTTGAGCTCCGGCTGAGACCGGGTGGTGCATGCGTGCATCACCCGATCGGTTGGAGATGACCAACCGACCGGGTGAGGGGCTGAAAGATGTAATCTTCGTCGTTTGACCCCCTGGATAACGCGTGACTCCTCCCGTTGCTCCAGGGACTTGAGATATCGTCGTTAAACGTCCCCTACGTGGGCAATCTCCTGCAAACATGGAGAAACAAAGAAAAGTGAAAGAAAACGAGAAAATACAAGAAAACACGAGAAAACGAATAAAAGACGACGGAAAATACGGAGAAACACGGAAGAAAACGTGCGCAAATATATGAAATATAAACGCACGTCAAAATCCCCCAAGCTGAACTCTTCCTCGTCCTCGAGGAAGACATGTGAGAGTAGGAGCTCGGAGGGAGAAAATAGAGAGAAGGAGAGAAAAAGAGAATTCTATATCCTAGATCGCCCGTAAGGGCCAACAAAATCAAACACGCCACACGAAGCAAGCATACGACAAAACACAACACTAAACCAAGGAATGTGAGTCCAAACAAGTGTCGTGGGCCCACGCAGTGAAGCGCGAGTGAGTGTGGTCGTGTGCTAGCAGATGGTGTCACTATCTACGATGTGCAATAAAGCTCCATATACACATACCCAAAGAAAGACCCAAATATCGATTCAATTTGAAATTGCGGTGAATATTAGCTCAAGCATGCATGAGAAGAGTATAAGAATAGAAGCGTATCATGCATCGGGGACTCCACAGCTAGGGACTAGGAAATCACCACACTATAGCCTAGGTAATCGCTAGAAGGTCCCTATGCCAAGTGTTTTCGAAAACGATGGAGGTTGAGAAGATGTGGAGTAGAACACTCGGTGCAAATTCTCGCCTTCCCCTTATTCACGGCAAGTAGGAAAATATTCACACTGGAATTTTTTTGGGTTTTGGGTATTTGTATTTTTTTTCTTTTCTTTTCATTTCTCATCTTTTGGGTTTTTCTTTTATTTTCTCCTTTTTTTGGATTTTTGGGAATTGGGATATTTACATGTGTACTCTCCCAAGTGGGAGAACGGTACACGACGAGGGGATTTGCACCAAGTAAAATAAAAGTGAAATCGGATTCTAAACACTTGGACAAAGGAGATATTTCTCGCTAATCAGAGCATAGGCTAAATGGGTTATCCTAGTCCTTGTTTGTGGAATCCCGACACATGCGAATTGAAATATACGATATAAATATAGCATGCATATAGAAGCAGATAGTAGAAGAAAATACCGCATATTCAAATCGAAGCATGATAATCTAGGGGTCAACCAAGGATATGTATATAAAACATAATCACAAGGTAGAAGCACACCAAACAGCTAGGCACGACGCACGACTCACAAAAAGCTAAGTGGACCCGCGATGCATGAAATGCAAGAGGACTCGATATCCTATGGTTAGTGAATGTGATTATCGAAGCTGTGCAAGGTGCGCATGTGATTTTCGTGGCAATTCATCATAGGGTTCATCTCTAGGAGAAAGAGATAAAAAGAAGAAAAGAAAAAGAAAAAAAGAAAAACACGGAGAAAAACGACTCAAATAACGAAGAAAAAGAGACAAATGACGCCCGAAGTGTGACTCCCCCAAGCTGAAACTTGCATTGTCCTCAATGCAATAGTAGTAAATACGGGAGGGCAATGAAAATGGGGGGGGGGTGCACGGACACAAAAAATGAAAAACATGAAAAACACACGAACGAAACTGGAAAATAAAGAGAAAGAAACATACAAAATAAAAGATATAAAACGCAACGAAGGACTCAAAGACACAAACACACGACAACGACACACGAAAACATGCACACAAAAGTCGATTTCCCCCAAGCTGAACATGACAATGCTAGCAAAATGATATGATTAATGGGGATGTAGAGATATGCTAGGGGAAAATCGGAAAAGAAAGAAATCAGAATGCAGGAGAGACAGTCTGCTCGTTCTCCTCGAAAGAGGATGTGGGTGAAATGATAGAAGGGCATGACATGAAGGGTTATTATAATGCAAAAGCAAATCCTAGATACGCTCCCCTCGCTAATGAGAAGAGACGAGATTATTCAAATCTAAACTAGAAAGCGGTAAATTTTTACACTACTGGATTAGGATACACCTGAGCATAGGCGGATCCAAGATCTGAGGTGGGGCAGGTAGCTGCTCTAACTACTCCTTCTGTGGCTCCGCCAGAAGCGTTGTGCCACATGTGCTAATGGACCCAAGCAATGCACCTCCAAGAATCCTTAGTAGGTATCCACCTGTGACCTGCAAAGGACGAGGTGCATTAGCCCATGGAAAGAAATTATTTCCCAAAATAAATGTATCACAGAGATAATCGTCAACATGAGATGGAAAAATAATAAAAGGGTGACGAATACTCCCTGAGAATGGGTCGCTATCCTCTGTACTAGCGACGACCAAATCCTCGCTCTCCATGACAAGTGGCTCTCCAGGTAGTGACGCACCGCAGCATACCTCAAGGGAAGTAGATCATGTGTCCTGCGAGAGATATGGCGTGTCAAAAATATATGAGTCTAAAGAAATAGGACGTGACAAGCGAGACTCAAATGTGGAGTGAGAGTGAGTATGAAAATCTCCCTGAATAGGGGCAATATGCTCAAGTAGATGCTCAGCCGCAGAAGAAGTGGAGCGTGACGGTAGAGGTAGATGTGGCTCGGGCTCCATGAGGTGGATGATCGTATCCAAGCCCTCATGCACATCCTCCTTGACAATATGCTCATGCTCCTCCATCTGCCCGATGTCCTGAATGACATGCTCACGGTTGACCACTGACCAAGGAGGAAGCTGTGACAGAGATGGCTGTGGAGGTGGATGTGGAGCGGACCACTCGTATGCGGTCGTGGTGTCATCGTCCTCACGCACATCCTCCTCGTCGGTATGCATAAGCTCTGTGGTCTCCTCGGCGCTCTCATAGGACTCATATGGGGTATCCAAATAAAAAGGAAAAGTCTCTCCCACAGATCCTAGAGAAATCTCCCCATCCTCACTATCATCATCAAAAAATGCTTCGTCATCCAAGTGGTAGTGTGGGAAAATTGGGGCATCGGCATGAGATGTGTCTATGGTGGCCGATGGCATGGTGGTCTCAACCATGAAAGTGGGTATATCCTCTCCTTCATCCCCTCTCCTCGGTGTCGGCTCGGTGATAGGCACCATTAAGTTTTGTAATTTTTGGCCTTGGTTAAACATGGCACTTTCAAGGAGAGACACGAGGCTTGATTCTTCTTGTGTTGGTGGAGGGATATAAGGTTGAGGAAATGGATGGGAGGTGTTTGGGTAATGGTTGTGGGGAAATGTTTGGCTTTGATGTAGGGGGAGGCTCTCAAGCGTAAATGGGCAATCATAATACATGTGCCCCGCCATCCCACAAGTCTCACAAACCACAACCGAATAAGGATCGTATCCTCCCATCTGAGCATCAAAATCTGATCTCAACATGGCAATATCAAAGATACCTGGACAACAAAAATGAGAAAACTAGAGAGGAGCGTCAATAGTACAAGAGAATAACATAATATAATGGTGGGGGGAAAATTTCTTGGTTATTGAATATATATATTTTTTTAAAAAAAGAAAAAGAAATTTTTTGTGTTTTTATGCTAGTCTAACGAACCCAAGCTAAGCTAATATCAAACCAAACGCCTCCCCGGCAACGGCGCCATAAACTTGACCGGTGCCCCGTTTACGGTATGGGCGCGGTGTCGTTTTACCGCAAGTGCACGGTTAGTGTAGGGTGTGGGTTTATCGAACTCATGGAGGTTGATGGCTTGAGTGGCTAATAGCCTCGCCTAGGTCGCGTGCTAGCTACGCGGATAGTATGGGTGGAAGTGTAGGAATAAGGGAAAGAAATGAAAAAGACACGACGTGAATTCCCGCTAACACGTGCTAGAGCACTCATGACACTTAGCATTAGACTTGATCCAGGGTGAGACATTGCCCCAAAAGGTGGTACCTAGCGTCCATGGCCCGATATTCCGGTCGGTGCCAAGCACGCTAGGCCTACCCGGTTCCGGATGGTGGGCATTCCCATGTCCATTAACACCTTCCGCAACCGGGAGCATTAAGGCCACAATGATAACTCCCAACACTTCGTCCAAGCCGCTCCCGCGTGCTAGGACTCGATGTCTACACTAGGGGCGTGAGCTGTGGCTAGGGAGTCAACCGCCAAGTTTATTCCCCCTTGGCCCGACGGTCAGAGGCGGTCTTTCTCCTGCCAATGACAATGAAACACCCCCGCGTAACCCTAATGGACAAATAGGTCAAATGTGATTTCTAGCGATACATCGAAGCGGATCTTGACAGGACAAGCACCGGACCCCAACCCCCAACACATCTAGTGTGTTGTCGTACGAATTGGACCCAGATCGCTAGAAATCCCCATTGACACATTTCATCGAACACGTGCCATGCAACCAAGTCTAATGTAAATTTCCAAGCAACAATCCTAACCTAACCCGTATTATGTTTCATCAAAACTACTCAACGGTGAATAACATATAAACAAACCACACAAAAGACATATATATTTTCACCATCAAGCAAAATAAACACAATACAAACAATGGAGAAAAAGAGAGGAAAATACTTATCTTGAGTTGAATCGTCAATCCAATACAAGACTTATTGAGCAAAAGACCTAATCTAAACTAACCTAGAACTCACAAGAGAAGGGGGGCAAAAAGCCTTAAAAACTCCAGGAGATCCCCCTCAAGTTGGCCAGCCTCGTGTATTTATACCCCCACTTCGAAACCTTAATGGTTCGGGTCCAAACCCGCAGGAAAAGCGCCACCCGATCGGTTGACAAGTCAACCGATCGGGTGATCTGTTACAAATAGTAAACAGAAAATGGCGGACTTTCACCCGGTCATATGAACCGGTCGGTTGAGTTCTTGGAGTGACCGGTTGGATCTTGGCGCCATCGGGTGAAGGGATCGGTTGGGTGTCCGTGTCTCGGCTCCTCAGCATCAGCTACAGATGAACCGATCGGGTGAGAGTCACCCGATCGGTTGGAATTTGGCTTGAAAAGACAGAGAATCAGCCTCGTTTGAACCGGCCTGTGAACCGGTCGGGTGACATTCACTTGAGCTCCGGCTGAGACCGGGTGGTGCATGCGTGCATCACCCGATCGGTTGGAGATGACCAACCGACCGGGTGAGGGGATGAAAGATGTAATCTTCGTCGTTTGACCCCCTGGATCACGCGTGACTCCTCCCGTTGCTCCAAGGACTTGAGATATCGTCGTTAAACGTCCCCTGCGCGGGCAATCTCCTGCAAACATGGAGAAACAAAGAAAAGTGAAAGAAAATGAGAAAATACAAGAAAACACGAGAAAACGAATAAAAGATGGCGGAAAATACGGAGATACACGGAAGAAAACGTGCGCAAATATATGAAATATAAACGCACGTCACTTATGAAAATAAAATTTTCTTTATATCACATATTCTTTAAAACAATTCTAATACCATTTTAAAATCATTTGAAATTAAATTAATAAACTTTCGGATAAAGCCCTTGAAAAAATTTCAATCTTTATGCAACCAAAATATGAATTTTCAATATCATCGGAAGAAATACAATATTTCTTTTATGTTACATAAACTTTATAATAATTTTAAATGTATGCTAAAATTATTTTTCTTATAAAATAAAATTTTAAAACATTTTAACATGAGAGACCTATTTAAATTTATCGCATAAAAAATTTAAATCGTTCCAACATTTTTCTATGTTTTAAAACAATTTTAAAACATAAATCATTATTTTAACATAAAGTTAAAATTATCCGTATGTTTAAAACAAGCAATTAAAAGATTTAAAAATGTCGCTATGATAGACTACAAGCATAACCATGGCTTCGATACCACTGTAGGGGTTTTGGCGGACCCTCAGAGCTTGGATCTGTGTCCGTTCTAAGTCGGACGGACCACATGGGCATTAAAGCGCAGCGAAAAACAAAACTAAGCTAGCTAAACAATTTAGGTAGGCTCTGAGAGAGCCAGAACCTAGCCCGATCTATGCCAGCTTAGGGTGGATCTGATCACCCCAAGAGGGATCTATTCTACATCGACAAAATTTAAATCTACACTAAAATTGATTAACCACATACCCGGAATCTTGACCCTGGAGCGGGCAAGATGTACATCACCGTCTTCTGATTCTCCTCGTAGCCTAACCGCCTTGACTCGATCCACCCAAGCCACCTCGCACCCTCGAACCGATCTGACCGAGCCGACTCCCGCCTCCAAGCCAATCACATGCGGTATAAAGTTTCACTTGAATAGACCCGCGTCTTAGACGTCTGGATCCGAATCCAAACCCCCTTTTGTAGTCTTGCCAGGACTAGTCTGGAGAATAGGAAGAAGATAGAGAGAATAGTTTAGTCGTAGATCGAGCTAGCTCAAATATCCGGAGCTACTCGATCGAGGACTTGGTGCATTTTTCAACGAAGAGAGCGTACCCCTATTTATATAGGGAGTCGGCACTCCTACTTTTGTTGTGAGCAATGTGGGACTATTGTAAAATTGAAGGGAATTTAATTAAGCTAATTTAGCTTAATTGAAGTTTAGTATGCTATTAATAAAAGACAACTTCAACGAATTAATTCTCTTCATTCATTAAACTTTATACACCAAACAAGCTATCAATTCGAAGGGCTTCGAATGGTGAACGCGTCGGAACCAACGACGACGAATTTTGACTTCATTTGATCCCTCAAATAATTGCCCAACGATGGGCAAAAAATCATTCTTCGTAGCTGTCATTTGGGGTTTCCAAAAAACCCTAAATCACTTAAGTTGCGGGCGCACCCGCTAGACTTAGCGGTCACGTCCGCCCAAGGCAGGGAGGGTGGGCGCACGCCCGCCGGGCAACAGGCGTGCGCCCGCTGCTGCAGCGGGCGCTAACCCACTGCAAGCAGCGGGCCGCGCCCGCTGTGCAGCTGGCATTCACCTGCTAAGTGGGCCGTGCTTGTTTGCCCTTGCGGATGGGCTTGTTAGCCCAATGGGTCTAACCCACTTTGCCTTGGACTGTTTTCGTGTTTCTGGACTCGTTTGAGCTCCGATTTGGATGTGGTTTGAACCTGTGTTTAGACCGGGACGATCCCGTCATCTAGGTAACACTTTCCAATGTATTTGTTCCTACAATTATTGCCGTAACCAATTTACGACACGTTTAATCTTTGTTTGCATCAAATGCAACATTGTCCCTATTGCATTTACGACTTATTTTCACAACTATCTTTGTGAATATCAACTATTCGATATCATCAAATGAATCTCTCTGGATTAATCTTCCTATTACTAAGACATGATTGCTACTCGGTGTGAGACCCTACAGCCTGACCTCACTACAGGTTGGGGCTCGTAACCCCTAGACGACGGTCACCACGAGTAGTTGTCATCCCTGTTTTAGAATCATCATAACATGATCGACCCATTGACAAAAGCATCGTTGGGTTTACTTTGGCTGTGTCAGTGATGAATACCGTTAGCTATAGTGCCTTCGTCAAGACTGTGTCCATGTTGGCCAGGGTATGGTTTACTGCCAACCCTATTAGACAACATTGGTCAGTATACGGCGGTCTCAGTTGTAATTACGTTGTACTTGTTACAACGTACCCCGACCGAGGATTAACAAAAAGACCGTACTGAGCCTGTGACACTAACTTCCCTTTAACGGAAGTGACGAATCCCATCTTAGTCATCTACTCGTCTCGAGAGCTTTGGGTGCAACCCAACCTAAGATCTTTCAGCAGGCCCAGCCTCAAAGCTAGATCATATGTCTAAGCTACACTGTTCACTCACAGGTTTGTACAGATGACTTCAGGTCTTAAGGACCGGCTTACCTATCATCACCCTAGAGTTATTATAGACAATTTAGTTAAAGTTAACCATTTAATAACTCTAAGTTGGTCGTTCAGTGAACTCATTCTCCAATGAGCACATGTGTCTCGTCTCCGACTTTGCCAAGTCGAATGACTATGAGATCATCATTACCCTAAGGTAAGACAAAGACACAGTGGTCTATCCGATGTGTTGATATCCAGTTCTCAACACATCTATGACCACGACCCGTTTAAGACTTACGTTTCTATTCGGTCGCTTACTACTCATAATTGAGATCTTAGCTGGATACGTAAGGACCTAACTATAAGTCTATAAACATAATCTAAGTATATATAATATAACCGATTTCATACTTAGAATAATGGATACCATATGTTATATGAACAAGACGTACACTTAGGATAAATCGCCTAATGGGCATATATCCTCCTACAAGGTCCACATCTGTTGTCACCATATTCTCTGAGAGTATCATTGTGTCTGTCACCACATCTATTGTCACGACCTTTATACCCACATCTCCTTCCGTCGAGACTCATGTCGTTTCATCTGCTGCACTTATGCCTGAGAGCATACCTGTGTCTTAGCCTCATCAGGAGGCTGAGCAACATCCTGTGAGCCCTGCTCCATCTTTAGTCCCTATCGTAGCTCCACACATTTTTAGAGGTCGAGGGAGATCTGTCCGTGCACGTCCCTCTTCTTCCACTACTGATGAAATTTCTTCGTGCTTACGTGCAGTCGAGTCTACAGTAGCTAGGATGTGAGGAGATTTTCGATCCCTTGCCCAGACTGTTGCTTCCATGCAGCCCCATATTACTGTTATTCCTGGTATTCAGCAGACGCTGAACCAGACCTTCGGCCTTTTACAGCAGCAGCACGCACCACCCCCACCCCACTACAGTGAGGAGATGGTTCTAAGTCTGAGTCGGAGTTCGATTCTGATGCATGATATGTTTTGCTCCCATCTCTCCCCATATTTTTGTATGTCCTGATGTCTTCACCTTTTCAGGACACCATATATTCCAGGTTGGGGGAGCGTATATTTTGACCATTTTTTGTATACATTTCATCATTTTGCATACTTGACTTGTATTTAATTATTAGTTATCATATAGATACATTAGGATTTTATTTTATTATTTTTCTTTTATTTTTCATCACTTAAGGATCCACACATACCCACACATATCTTATATGTCCATGTGCCACACTTTGCACATTGGAGACAATGTGATGATTAGCTTGGGGAAGTGAGTGGACTCACGCACTTTTATTTTTCTTTTTATTTATTTTTATTTTTTTCACTTATTTTCACATCGTTTTCACTTTTTATTTTCTTTTTTACCATGCATCATATTTTCTTTACTTTTGGAGTGCTTGAATGTGTATATAGTTAGTTTTTACTTTATCCTTATTTCTTTTACTTTCTTTGATAGAAATGAATTCGCTATGAAGAATTAAGCCTGAAAATCACTTTACATGTGCACAAATTCTTTCACCAGACTATTGTCTTTGTTTCTAATGGCATCTACAATATATTTGTGTGCACTTGAGAAAAAGAACTTCCAATGTGATCATGAGTGTTTATGACTGAATTTTAATGTTGACACGTCTAGAAAGTACTTTATTGTATGCTATTTATAGATAACGCACCAGGACTCATGCATTGACTGCATTTTATCTGGAGTACTGCTTTCATATCTATATCACTTCTTATTTACATGAATTGCGTGTGAAATCTTAGTGTTGATTGAAATAAATGTCATTTGATATGAGTAGGTTAGTCTACATTTAGAAATTAAACTGAGTAGAAGACATTACCCTGCCGAAGTAGTTATGTATATATAAAGAGTGAACCGAGTGGTATCATTTATTCTTTCTCCACATATCTTGAAAATATTCATATTTGTACAATCATTGAAAATTCTGCCTAGAGTGATTCTTATTTCAACATCTTTCCAAATTCACCAAAAGCCAAAAAGCTCCAAAATACAAAAATTTCAAAATTCCCAAAAACAAAAAAAAAAATTGTAATACAATGAGTCTTGTATATATGTGAATTAGAAAAATAAGAATAAAAAATAAAAAATACAAAAGAAAAAAATCTATTATACATTTGACAGCGATTTTTGAATCCTAGGGCTGACTAGGACAAGCTGACTAGGACAAAGAGGTTGATAGAAAGACGGCTAGGATTTGATCTTGATAAATCAACGGTTCGGATGAGGGTTTGAGATGAAGGGTTTGTATTTTGAAGATATCTTTGCTTGGAAAACATCACTTGATTGTGGGTCCCATTTGACTGGTTGGATGACTTGAGAAGAGCAAGGGATGCAACATTCGTTTGCAACCTGGGGGAGAGCAACAGGTTTTTGGGAAGAGCAAACTTGGCTCTTGCTCTTCCCCAAAACTTGGCTCTTGCCCGTCAACCGCATCCCCTAGAAATAGATCTCCAATCACTCCAAGCGCCATGTCGAGTTCTCCAAGCTCTCCAAGCGCGCCATCTCGGCAGTGCCTCTGAGGCCGACGGCGTCGGACAGATCTCACGACCCATCGAATCAGGTGGTGGTCGTTATGGGCGGTGGACGGGCAGGTTAAAGGTCGTGACGTCGGAGATCAAATCAGGTATTCTGTTTGAATGTAGATAATACATAGAACTGAATGAATTAGTAATTATTTGACTTGCTATTAGGAGATCAAACGGCGGTGGTTGCCGTTAGGGGTGGTGGTTTCCATTAGGGGCGGTGCGCTCAGTTATTCTGGGGCGTTGCGCTTAGGTAGCTGATGAAGACGAAGAACCGTGCTCTATCTCTGGCACGGCGTCGCTTGATCTCTGGCACGGCGTCGCCTTTCGCCTGTGTCTACGATCCGCCGCCCGATGGCTATGGGACGGTCGCCAGGAGGATGCTTACGTCACCATTGATGATCGATCCTCACCTCGGACCCCGTTTCTTCAGCTTGAATCTTGAAAGATGAGAGAGAAAGGATGGGGAGAGTGAGGAGAGGAGAGAGAAACGGCACGTTTTAGCACGAAAGTGAGAGAGTCAGGCGGGATGGTAATCATTCTACCATGTTTGATCCTGTCGTTTACTGATTCATTTTAGATGGGAGATTTCTCCCATGTAAGATTTCTCCCATGTAATGGCAGAATCAAACATGGGAGAAATCTTACATGATTCATTTTAGATGGAGGGCTTATACCCAATGGCTTTGATCCTGTCGTTTACTGAGCAACCATTCTGCCACTTGGGTTTTATTAATTCGTTAATTGCATTCGAATTGGTATTTTCTCTATTTAGCGAACAGGGGAGAGAGTAGCACGAATCAGGTATTCTGTCAGAGATCAAACGGCGGTGGTGGCCGTTAGGGGCGGTGCGCTCGGCAGGTATTCTGTTTGAAGAAGCTGCCCAAAATTTGTGGTTTTCTTGCTGTGAACAATGGGAAGATTATTTCCAAATAGAATCGACAGGTTGTCTTGATTGATTCTTTTTGATTCTTTTTTTGTTTTTGCTACTCAAATCTGTGTTAGGTTCACAAAAACATTGTTATGTTTGCGATCTGCTTAAGGAATTTGATCGGATCCGTTTTCTTTGAGTCTGTTGATTCTGATCTGTATTTTATTTTGTTTACAATGTTATTTTGTAGTGGGGCTTTGTATTTAATTCCTTGCAGATCCTGTCAAAACATTATTGTTCACAATGTTATTTTGTTGTGGGGCTTTGTATTTACATGGTTCAGCATGCACATCCATGGACGGTGACATCTTGATGTTTTGCTAATATGGCAATGGAGAGTAACATGGATGTTTTAGTGAGATATTGTTCATGTAGTTTTAGTGAGATTCTGATCTGTAATTTGACTTGCTAATTTTGTTGTTATCATATTGATTACAAGATCACAACGTTTTAGTTTCCTTGAAGCTTTCATTTGTAGTTATCTTTAACAGTGCAGGCACCACATTTTAGTCATAGTTAAAATCAGTGCTATGTTCAATTATTTGATTGGACCTTCATCCACCTTAAGAGATAATCTATCATCTTCTGATGCTGTCAGTCACAGATAGCCATATGGAAAATTTCGGGGCAAATTTGCACCTCACAGATAGCCATATGTATATTAATACTGTAACATCTTTTTTAGCTCCCATTTTTGTAGAATATTTTGTCTAAAAAATGTGGGGGAAATGCAACTAACTTTACAAAAAAATTTATAAACGAAATACATATTGGGGGGCTAACATTTTTGTCAGCAATTAAAAATTTTGTGAGTAATTAAACAATGTGAGAACTAAAATCTCTTGAGGTGACCTAAATTTTAGGAATTTAAGACTTTGATTGGGGAACTAAGATTTTGAGGGGGGATTTCTAAAATGAATCATGTACACAATTTCAGGGGAACTAAGATTTTGATGGGGGAATATCTAAAATGAATCGTGCCCACATTTTCGGGGAACTAAGATTTTAAGGGTGAAATATCTAAATTGAACCGTGCCGTCGGGCACGGGTTATAGACTAGTACGTATATAAATAAAGATATGCATATATACAGAAGCTCATATCTTGTAAAAACCTTTTCTTTTTTCTTTCATTTTTTCTGGAGCTATAATATTTGGGAAAAGCCGTTTTCTTGAAAAATCACCAGTGGTGATATTTGATGACATTACACCTATAGATAAGCATGGGGGAGAAAATCCAATTATGAGTGAGAGAGTGATTACTTATATGTGCCTGACTACCGAAGCTAGATAATCTCTAATACTTAGGGAGATGACTTTGAGTATGACGATACCTATAGTTGTAAATTGGACATGAAATTCATAAAACCATATATTTCTATTCTTATTATATGAATTGTGTGATGTTTCTTATGCTCCAAGTAAAAGCAGTCAATTGAAAAGTGTGTTGGCTATGAGTATGTATAACATTTTCTATGCATTAGACGATGCTTTATAATTTCACAAAACTCACATTGTTCTCGGTTTTAATATCTAGTGTGCCAAATATGAAATGATTTTGAATAAAAATGATAGTGTGTATAAATTCTTTGTTGGTGCACTTTGGTGAATGAATTCAAGTTCTTAGTGGATGATCTAGCAATTCCCTTTCTTTTCTTTCTTTTCTATTTTATATTTCTTTATTTTTATTCACCGAGGTCGCTTTCTGCTTATCTTCCTCGAGGATGAGTAAGAAGTAAGCTTGTGGGATTTTGATATGCTCATATTTTACACTTTATTTTTGCATATTTTCATGTCATATCGATATTCCATATTGCATATTTGAAGCTTAAATGATGATTTCTGGATGAATTTCAAGGAAATATGGAGCTTTTGGGAGCAAATTGGAGCTATGTGTGCTTCGGGGTGTTTTCTCACCGTTAATTGGTAGTATGGAGTTCCGAGTGTCGTCGCAGTCTTTGAGAGACATGGACGGCTCTCGGGGTTAGTCAGACGACCGTTCGGTTGAGCGGGAAGGCACATGTCTGAGTGAAAATGCACTGAATGGTAGCTTTGGTAGAACAACAACCTCCGGGATCGGTCGAACGAACGAGCTTTGGGGCGAGGGCATTCAGATTCGAGTGATGGGATGTCGAAGGAAAGCTTCAACTAGACGACGTCTTCCTCAATCTGTAAAATTAATAACTCGTTAGGAGGGTCGAACCTTGGTTCCAACCAAATCCCCTCCGATGCTTATGTCAGATCTGGTCTGATAAATGCTCGATGGAATCGAACTTGGTTCATGGAGAAACCAAGTTCAAGTTCTCAGCAGAGTTGTGGAGGAGAAATATGAGGTTGAAGAAGGTCTGTGAGGATTCAATATACCTGGGTGTCAAGTATCCAGAATTCGGTCCTTTTGCATCTTTTCCTCTAGTCCCTTATAGGAGTCCCGCATGTCAATGTCTTCATGGTATTTATCATTCCTCCCCTCGTAAACGCCCACATTAATTGTCCATTGAATGGAAATCAAGGCAAACGTAATGACATCTTCAATGGTGATCAAGGTGGGTGCAATCTGAGGAGTGGTTTCCCCCTTTGAGCGGGGTCAACCGTCTGTCGAATGGCAGTCTTGGGCCGCAACACTCTGACCCGCCCCTGGGTCCCTTTGGGCCAGGGCATGGTGCGGTTTTGGGCCTAGCAGTCGGCATGTCTGTCTCTGGCCCATTTGGGGGTTGTATCAATTGCCCCCATCGCTCAGGCCATTTGGCTTGTGAGGTTCGGTCCGAGGGATGTGATACAGGTGGATTTGACGAGCACGTCAGTCGAGGTGATGCACTAAATGAGAGTCATCATGGTGTTGGGCACTAAGAATTCTCCTGCTCCTTGGGTGCGGTATTCAAAGAGTCGTTCCTTCTGGGATATCGACACGTGCCCCCTCTTGGAATGTCTGAATTTGGAGTCGCTCTCAATATAAAATGGCAAGGTTTAAAGGGGTTCACTTCTCGCACTTCTGACCTAGTTATTGTTTCTTCCCTACTTTGGAGGGCTCCTATGTCCGTCCTATCTTCGGCATCCCCTTCCGAATTCTCACGAGGTAATTCCTTATTTTTCTTCATCTTTTTTCTGGTTGATGGAGAGGATGTTAAGGATCATGAATCTCCCTGAGGTTGTCGATCCTCTCGCGGCCATCAGAGCCCCTCAGCGTCTCAAGCCCGAATTGGCCCCTAAGAAGGGTAAGGGTTTGCTTTTTGATGATGGTCAGGCGTAGGGGTCCTTCTGGAGCAAAGGGATCCTGCGTCCCCATGGTGGTGCTTGATGCGGTGTCTTTCGTCGCCTATTCCATGGCCAAGAGGATCAGGGCGGAGCGTCTTTCTCATCTGTAAAAAGTTCGGGTCCCATTTATCGACGAAAGGGTTTGTTTTCCTGGGGACCACGAGGTCGGGGTGAATACATAGATGTTTTGGCTTGGGCTTCTTTTTCCTCTTCACCCCTTCCTTGTCTAGGTATTGAACTCTCTACATGTATCCCTGTACTAACTGACCCCGTATTCGATCCATTCGTTGGTCAGCTTCATTGTGATCTGTCAGCTGCATGGGTTGGCACCGACCTTGCTGCTATTGTTCCATTTCCATCAGCTCCAGTCTATCTCCTCAGGTACATGGCCTCATATTGCTGCCAGGGAAGGCAGGGAACTCTTTTTGGGTTTCCCCAATGGGTTGGCGACTGGAAGAACGATTACGTTTTCATTACTTTTCTTGGGAATGTCGAGATCCTTACTTGTTGGGGAAGTTCAGGCGCCAGAGATGTGGCGTCCACTCTTTCTGAGGCTGACCGATCATCGGTTGATTTTTTGAAGGCCTTACCTAGGGAGGAGAGATCGATCTGGGCCTTATTGGACAGTCTCCTCCTTAAGAATGTCATGTGGTCCACTGGTAAAGCTGATCTTTAGATTTCGTTCTTCCTCTTAGCTTACCCTGATTCTCTTTTCTTCTACAGGAATGGAAGGTCAGAAGTTTAAGCATCCCTACAATGTGCACAAACTAACTCGGCAGGGCTTCTAGGGCTCTCGGGGAGATCCCTCTGGCCACTCGTTGCATCATTTAGAGGAGGAAATGCAATGGGTGGCTGAGGCACTGATCGGGACATTGAGTTCAACAGAAGCTTACCAGGTTGCAAATTCGGTTACTGAGAATACTTTTTTGGTTGCGGGAGGCCTGGTAATCATTCCTAATGACCCGGCCCTCATAGTGGAGGGCTCAGTCAGCTCCGAGGGGGCCCCTCTGAGCTGGTCGGGGGCCAAAGGAAGAAGAGATGTCGCGCTTCCTTGGGTTTCAAAATGCCTAAGAAGAGGGTGTGGGAGGCAAGGGTCAATGTGGTGGCCCCAGCCCCGTCGCCCATCCTTGGGGAGAGCTCGCGGGCTCTGGGGGAGGTTTCCTGACCCGGACGAGCTGAACGAAGTCCTGTCGACCCTGCATGGAAATTGTCAGAACTCAGGCCTGTCCCCGGGGCACCGTTCGATGAGTCGTTCTTTGCGGACATGGGTGTAGCCATCCATCTGGCACATGATTCTGCTAGTCTGAGGGATTGCTCCCTCCTATGAAAGGTTGTCCTTGTAGACCTAGCGGACATGCATGGTATGGGCGAGCCAGTAGATTGCTCATTTTTCCTCCTTTTTTGCCATTCAGTAATTTCGAGTGTTCTCAACCCTTTTGCTTTGCAAATTTCTTCGATGTCGGTCGATGCATGACGACGCTCAGTGCAAATGGCCGAGGTCATGGCGGCCTTTGAGTGAGAGTGTCAGAGGGTAAAGTCGGCTGAGAAAGCACCGATGGGGCTTCCGTAAAGCTGTGGTATGCCCTTCTTTATCTTGCCGAATTTTCATCGGAGGTGTGGAGGCTGAAAGAGGCATTGACGGTCGTCGACGTCTCTCAGGCAGTGATAGTGGAGTCTGCGAAGGAGGCTTTATCCATTGCCTGGGAAATGCAGATGAAGGAGAGGGAGGAGCTTTGGACCAATATTGCTTCCTTGCAGTGGGTGGGCCTCGAGCATCTCGTCGCAGAGGTTATAAGGGGCTACGAGGAGATCTTGCCTCGACAGATCGCGAACTCCTTTCTGGAAGGTTTTTGGGCATACAAGGAGCGGGTTCGGCATATACTTTCTAGTTCCTCAGGTCATCCCGACCAGCTTGTCGGGACATGGGACGTGGGAGATTCCGAACGACTGGAGAGGCCCCTGCCAAAGCCTATGTCCAGTATGTATCGTAGATTGTCTCTTCCTCCCTCCTCTTGTAAAAGACCATCCTTTTGATTTTCTTGTAAAAGACCCCTTTTGACTTTAAATGAAATTTTGGTAGCTGTGGTTTAACATTTTTCCACACATTGGACTTGTCTTGTTTAGGTCTGCCCCACTTTCAACGGCTCGTGTCAAAGTAGGCGGGTGGCTCAAGTCGAGGGAAGCATTTCTTGGGGGAGGTATTAACCAATCAGGGTCGGAGGTCTAACCGGTTTGTCAGGGAAGTGGTTCCCCACCTTTTCGTTGATGGAATGGTCGGCTCGCTGGGGGGAGTTTCTCTCCTTATCGCGGTCAATCGGTAATTGGCCCATTGGGGAGTTGCCCCTAACCTTACTGTCAACAGGCCGGTCGGCCTATTAGGGGAATGCCACTCGTCTTACGGTTGATCGAACGATTGGCCTGCTGGGAGAGTGTCCTCCAGCCTTACGGTCGATAAGTAATTGGCCTGTTGGGGGAGTTGCCCCCAGCCTTACGGTCGATCGGATGATCAGCATGCTGGGGGAGTTACCCCCAGCCTTACAGTCAATGAGTAATTGGCTGCTGGGGGAGTTGCCCCAGCCTTACGGCCGATAAGTGATCGGCCTGCTGGGGGAGTTTCCCCCAGCCTTACGGCCGATAAGTGATCGACCTGCTGAAGGAGTTGCCCCCAGACTTACAGTCGATCGAATGATCGGCTTGCTGGGTGCATTTCTCCCAGCCTTACTGTCGATCGAATGATTGTCCTGCTGGGGGAGTTTCCCCCAGACAGTTGATATATGATCGGCCTGCTAGGGGAGTTGCCCCCAGCCTTATGGTCGATCGAATGATCGGCCTGCTGGAGGAGTTGCCTCCAGCTTCACAGTAGATAAGTGATCGGCCTGCTAGGGGAGTTACCCCCAGCCTTACGGTCGATCAAGTGATCGGCCTGTTGGAGGAGTTGCCTCCAGCTTTACGATCGACAAGTGATCAGCCTGCTGGCAGAATTACCCCCAGCCTTACGGTCGATCGAATGATCGGCCTACTAGGAGAGTTGCCCCAGCCTTACGGTCGATAAGTGATCGGCCTGATGGGGGAGTTGCCCCAACCTTACGGTCGATCGAATGATCAGCATACTAGGGGAGTTACCCCCAGCTTTACAGTCAATAAGTGATTGGCCTGCTAGAAATGTTGCCCCCAGCCTTACGATCGACCGAATGATCGGCCTGCTAGGGGAGTTACCCCTGCCTTCAGTCGATCGAATGATCGGCCTGCTGGGAGATTGCCCCCAACCTTACGGTCGATTGAATGATCGTCCTGCTGGGGGAGTTTCCCCTAGCCTTACAGTCGATATGGTATTGGCCTGTTAGGGGAGTTGCCCCAAGCCTTATGGTCGATAATACGATCAGCCTATTGGGGGAGTTGCCCTAGCCTAACGGCTGATCGAACAGTTGGTTATCAACAGGAGGTGTTGGATCCACGACGCGATCGTCAAATCTCGAAGGACAAATGGTTGGGCGCAAGAACTCTCATTCATTAGGAGAAAAAAGAGGAGGTACATTGAAGACATAAAGCATGTAAAATAGTGGGGGGGTGATCACTCCTTATTTTACACTTTTTCCCGCATGTTTGCATGCCATTTAGATCGCCCAAATCATGTTTTTCACGATATATCGACGATATTGCGATGCTTTTCACGATTTCTTGTTTTTGTCGAATTTCAGGTGATTTGGAGCGATTTGGAGTGATCTCGAGATACGCCTACTCCAGAGTGTCACCGATGCCCTCCCCGAGGGGTATTTTGCTGTTGGAGAGGAGCGGAAGAAGAAAGGACGTCGCAGGAGCGACGAGGAGGCCAAAACAAGCTGTTTGGGCATTTTTGGTGTCCCACTCGGCCGAGTGAAGGACTCACTCGGCCGACCAGCGAGACACTGCTCGGCCGACCAGATCGGATACGTTTCATACGTACACTCGGCTGAGCATCGGAAGCCACATCGGCCGAGTGACGAGATCCTGTCCGCCCGAGTGGCACCCAGACGACGCATGTCAAAAATCGCCAACTTACTGTTTTTCGTCTGCCTGAGCTTCAGAAGACCCACTCGGCCGATTGGCAAATGCCGACCGCCCGAGTACCAAGAAGCCATCGGCCGAGTGACGACAACTCACTCGGCCGAGCGACTCCCGAAGTGAAGACCCCCGAAGACCCAGACTTACTGGAAATTTACAGGGTTTCTCACTCGGCCGAGCGACTTTTGTCACTCGACCGAGTGCGACGCGCTGCCTGTAGCGAAAATTGCGGATTTCAGGCTGCGCAGGGGCATTTTGGTCACAGTTTTTTGGACAATTTTGGGGGGTATTTAACCCCAGTTTTTACCCTAGTTTAGAGAGCTTTTCTCTTAGATTTTTGCAGCTTTTTAGATTAACTTTTTAGCTTTATTCTTGTGATTTGAGAGGAGACAAAACTTGATTTTTGTTGAATTATTTGAAGAACTCCATTGGTTTGTGTCTCTCTCCTCTAAAAATAATATTTTTATTGCTTATCTCAATATTGTGATGAATTCTCTTGTTAATTCCATTGATTATTTTTGTGTTTGTGCTATGAATTGTGAGTAGTCTCCACGTCTTGGGGCGTGGGGATGAACTCTACGAGCCCAATTTCAGATTTGTGATGAATTGGTAGAAATTTTGCTAGAATTGCTATTAGGGTTAGATTGGGATCGATTTATTACAGATGGCTAGGAGTTCATATCGATTGGGATTTGCAAGAGATTGGATCCCAATTCGATAGGAAACCCTAGAAATCCGAATTGGGTTGGAATCGAATTTCCGTAGTATCGGTTTGCAAGAGATTGGACCGATACTAGGGTTTCCGGTTGCAATTCCATGCCGATACCCGTTTGCAAGAGATTGGACAGGTAGGAACTATCCCAACCTAGGTCGTGGCCCGAGTTTGCAGGAGAGTGGGCTCGGGGTGTGATTGAACGATGATGTTGATCCTAATGCTAGCTTGCCTAGGCTAGGGTTTGCAAGAGATTGGACCCAAAACCTAGGATAGCTATAGACCGGCAACAACGCGAGAGCGTGAGCTAGGTTCTACATTTAGTTGAAACTAGTTCATCCAAAATTTTATTCTAGAAATTTTGATACCAATGAACCACATTGACGAGATACGGTGAGTAGCGGGGATTCCCCATTCCCTAGGCGTCTTTTATTTGATTTGATATCTTCGTACTTTGTCTGACGATTGTGACAGGATCGCCAAAGGCAAATTCTATCTCTTCTATGTTAAATAGCCAGGTTGATTAGAGCAATGACGGTCATTCGTCCTCCCTGTGTTCGATAACCCGCTCGCCGTTACACCGTGCGCTTGCGGTAAAACTACAACCGTTCTTCGGGTTACATTCCGGAGCGATCAAGTTTTTGGCGCCGTTGCCGGGGAGGCGATTGCGTTTGATCTTACCACCCTAGCTATTTTTTTTATTTTATTTCTTTATTTTTACCTAACCCTTCTATTGTGCAAATCACTTCTTTGAAACTTTGTTCTCCTGTGCATGTACACGAGATCCACTGCGGACCCTGAAGGTATATTATTTGATCTCGAGATTGAACGTACTGTGCGGAGAATCAGAGCGAAGAGGAGACAAGATCCGGAAGGGAGGTTTATGACCAACCCGAAAACTGCGGACCAATTAGCGGCAAGAATGGCGAGGATAAATTCTATTCGCGATAGGCTCCGGCCTAAGACCTCTTCTACGACCTCATCCATTGCCATGCCGGAGTTGGCGGCTGATAAGAACTTTGAGCTGAAGACTGGACTAATGGTTCTGATGTAGCAGGATCCATTTCATGGGAATGCCCATGAAAATCCCCACTACCACATTCAGTTATTCTTGTCAAAGTGCGCCACATTTCAGATGACGGGGGTCTCCATCGATGCCATCAGACTGCGTCTCTTCCCCTTCACGCTAAAAGACAAGGCACTCTATTGGTTGAGGACGCAAGCTGAGGGAGTCTTTACCACCTGGGACGAGTTGGCGAGTGCATTCATTGACAAGTTCTATCCGCCCTCCAAGACGGTAAAGATTCGGAGCGCTCTTATGTCCTTCAAGCAAGGACCCCAAGAGACGCTCTATGAGGCTTGGGAGCGTTTTAAAGATCTGCAGCATCAATTCACGCACCATAGCATTGAAGATTGGGAGCTAGTTCACATCTTCTACAATGGTCTCCAACCGGTGACCAAACAAATTATTGATGCCACGACAAATGATGCTATCTTATCAAAGACTCCCGAAGAAGCTACGGCCCTAATTGAGGAGATGGCCTCAAACAATCAACAATGGGGCGATGAGCAAGGACACTCTACGTCCTCCTTGAAGCCAACTAGCATCTACGAGGCGAAGGCCGTAGCGGAGCTTACAAGCAAGTTTGATTCTCTCCACAAGGTAGTGGAGAGACTGGAGAAGTTTATCACGGAGCCCCAAGGAACCCCTTCCACATCCGCACCAAACGAACCAAATGAGTGATTGGCAAGACCAATCTCAAGCCATGTATTTGGGAGGAGAGCAAGGAGAGAGATTCTTGGAGCAAGTACAATATGTCGCAGGGAACCAAGGGTATTGGGCCAATCCGGCCGCAAGAAATCATCCCGGTTTCTCTTATGCCAACAATGAAGGAGCTTTGAACCCGTCGCAACCACCTCAACAAGCTCGACCACCTCCATCCCAACAACAACACTATCCGCCGAGGGGGCCTCCACAACAAAATTTCCAACCGAAGCAACAAGTTCCACCCTATAGGCCTCCCGGATACAATCAAGGGTGGAGAAATCAAAACCCTCCACAAGCTCAACAACGATCCGACTTCGAAGCTAGAGTGGAGGAGTTTATGGTCGAGCAAAAGAAGGTCAATGCTTCCTTGAAGGTGGGCCAAGACTCCCTTACAACCGTTGTGGCACAAATATCGGAGCAATTGGCGTTGCTCAATCGGAATACTCAACAATTGCCGACGCAACCCGAGCAAAACCCACGGGGCAACACCGGCCACATCAATGCCGTGGTTGCCGTTACTACTAGAGGCGGGAAGGATATCACCCCCGCCATGATTCCTACCGAGGAGCCTGTGGAGGAAAGTTTAGAGCCAATTGAGCCGGTAGTTGAAGTTGAGAAGGAGAAAGAGCCGCAAGAAAAGGAGAAATCTAGGGCGGAGCAATTGATTGAAGAGAGGCTCTTTATGCCACCAGTCCCATTCCCCCAAAGGCTTGCTAGAGCGAAAATGGAGAAAAGGCTAGCAAAGTTTCTCGAGTATCTGAGAGGGGTTAGCCTAAACATTCCTTTCCTCGACGCCATCGTGGAAATCCCCACATATGCTAAATTTTTAAAGGATTTGATTTCGGGGGGAAAGAGGAAGGAAAAGATTATGCTTGCTGAGGAGGGCTCTTGGTTCACCAAGAGAGAGAAGGAGCCGGCTAAATTCAAAGACCCGGGGAGTTTTTGAATTCCTTTCACTTTGGGTGGCGTCCCTCTACAAAAGGCATTGGTGGATTTAGGGGCTAGTGTAAGCCTCATGCCTCTCTCCATGTTCCTAAGGCTAAACACCGGGACGAAGTTGAAACCTACCGACATGCGGATACAATTAGCCGATGGACGGATAACAAGGCCGGTAGGAATCGCCGAGGACATCCCGTTACAAGTCCCGGGGGGAATATGCTTGCCATGTGACTTCGTGATCATGGACGTTAAGGAGGAGGGAGATACGTCATTGATACTTGGACGCCCGTTCCTCGCCACCACTGGAGTCATTGTCGATGTGCGAGAAGGCACCCTAACATTGAAAGTCGGTAACATCGAGGTGGAGCTTCACATTCCTACGGCTATGAAACACATGCCTTACCACGAGGAGCTAGACTATATGGACCTCCTTGACGAGGTAATTGAGGAGGCGATCCCCCACTCGATTGGCGCTCTATTCAATGAAGATTTCGAGGAAGGACCAAATTTAGGCCAAGATGAGAAGAAAAATGATTCCCCCACTTCTCCGCTGAGATTGATGAAGGCGACGCTGATGTCGCAAGGATTCGAGAGCTCTGCAAGCTCTCGAAATTGAAGTCTCCGAAGAAAGCTCCGCCGATACGGAAATCGGCGTCACCGGTGAAGCCGTTGACCGGAGCAAACGCTAGCTTGGGGGAGCCTCCCCCCAACACTATTCGAGACGGGAGACCACCGAGGGAGAACACGCCGCCGCAACTTCCGAATCCAAGCGTTCTCCCCGGAAAATTTGACGGGTGTATCCCATATGCACCAAACATCCCGCATTAATTGAAAATCATAGGGGGTCGAGCTCACGACCTTAAACGAGCGCTTGTCGGGAGGCAACCCGACGGTTATTGCTTTATTTTCACTTTTCTTTTATTTTTGTTTTAGAAATTTTTAGTGTTTTGAGTCGTTCGCCCAAAAATCTTGTGATAACGGGTCCCATTTTTCCTGACAGGAGAGGAGAATGAGGTACCCATCATTAGGAGGATGCACAAGGCGACGAGGAGCGCCCCAGGAAGGCGCTCGATGCTTAGGAGGAAGATGAAATCGCATGGAGGAAGAAAAACAGAGTATAGAGCCCAAACAAAGACAAACAGCGGAAAACAAGGCTCACTCGGCCGAGCATACTAGTCACTCGGCCGAGTACACAAGTTTGTCCGGCCGAACCGCTCATGAACGAGGGAAGTCTGCTGTATCCAACTCTCTGTTTATTTTCCTGATTTCAGTATAACTGCTACTCGGCCGAGTATATATATTCACTCGGCCGAGTAAAACGGATACGCTCCTAGGGCGAGTCTTGCCGAGTAGCTTGAGCCACTCGGCCGAATGGACTTACTCCACTCGGCCGAGGGTGACAAGGCCACTCTGCCGAAACATAAGCGGGGAGGAATTTTTCCATTGAGTTACTCGGCCGAGCGACCTAGTCACTCGGCCGAGTCGTAACTTTTGCTATAAAAGGGGCCGCGGGGGGCGCATTTTTCGAAACGAGCGAAACCCAAACAGCCCGACTTTTTGACTCCCCCAGCGCCCGAACCCCTCCCCCACTCACCCGATCCTTCGCCCCACGTCGCCGCTCGGCCACCCACCGCCGGCCGAGCCGCTGCCGCTCCTCGTCCGAGTCGCCGCCGGCGGCCACTGCTCCGGCCGACTCCAGTAACCCCATTTTCGCCTATTTCTCCTCTTTCTGTGTATTTTTCGAGGATCCATGTGCTTAACGAACCCCAAACCCAAATTGATTTCTATTTCTATCTATTATACCCCCAATGCTCCATACGTTTTGAATATTACTCACTGATATCTCCGTTTCATGCGCATGTTATTTTTGGGAGCTTAGGAGAGCCCAGGGGAGCCTCCAGGGACTGATTTGGGCTACGTGGAGGCGTCACCTTCGCACGCTTCCACAGCTTTGCACTCGCGGCGTGTCGTGGTACATTCTTTCCTTTATTTTACGCACGCCGCACTTTTCACGCTTCTTGGTACGCGCTCGGAGCCCATATGCCGCCCCGGACACGGCCGAGGACGAGGAGAGCTTTCGCCAAGCGGAAGCGATCGGATGATGCCGGCCCCTCCCATGAGTTGGAGGACTCTCCTCCGCCTTCTTCCACACACCCTGTCCACCCAGCACAGCCTGTATAGCCCACACAGCCACTCCCTACCGCTCCACAGCCACCACCTCTGGCTCTACTTATCGGGCCGCTGGGGATCACATTCCGGAACGACGCACACCGCGTCGCTTTCGAGCGTATCTCCCAGCGCTCGATCGTACCCTCCAGGTTCGCACACCTTGCCGACCTAGCACGCCTGGGGGTACTAGAGGGGATGCTCACGTTGTACGACAACGTGGGCTGGCGAGATTTCTTTCAGGTGTCGGCGGACACGTTTATCCGCCCGACACTTGAGGTTCTTAGTTCGATCGCCCGGACCGACGAGGGATGCTCGTTTCGGTTCATGGACCGAGAGTGCCAGGTCACTCTCGGTATGATGAGAGCTTTCTTCTCGTGGCCCGACGTCCCTGGGGCCGATCGAGGTTACGCCCCCACCCATATCCCACCACCTTCCTTCGACGCCGGCGCCTTCTGGGCCCGGATTACGGGTCTTCACGCTGCCTTTGACCCTAGTAGGGCCAAGGCCTCAGCCATTGTCCATCCCTGCCTCCGTATAGCTCAGCGCCTTATGGCGACGACCTTTTTGGCCAGATATGAGCGGGGTACGATGTCCACGCCGGAGCTCTATATGCTCTACGCGATGACATAGCCCAGAGCTCTATCTAAGGATGGCGATGAGTTGGTCCCCGCCGTCGTGATTGATGTCGCGGCTTGGTTTTTGGACCGCATCATCGTATAGGTGGGCGCTCGCTCATTGATATGCTGCGGCGGCCTGATCACCTTGCTCGCCCTTATGACCGGCGAGGACTTCCCTGACGACCTGCGATGAGCACCGGGCCCCACTTCACTGTCCATTGATGTTATGGCCCGGATGAAGATGCCGCGTCCGCACGGTGAGCGACATTGGGTCTGGCTGCACGGCCCTTACGGTGACGATTACATGATTCTTCCGAGCCCAGCTCGGACTCAGATTGCACCGGCCCAGGTGGACTGGCTCCCTGCGATGGATGTTCTGATCCAAGCCGCATACGTGCTCGAGGCCAAGGAGGCCGAGCAGGCCCACGCTGCCCCTGCAGACCCTGTTGCACCTGTCGAGGCCGCTGCCCCTGTTGACCCAGTGGCCCCTCAGCCTATCCCTGATATTTCTGCTTCTCCCGACACCTCTGTCCACACTGCTGTCGGTGTCTAGAGTACCCTAGCTGAGCCCACCTCCACTGCTTCCACGCCTGCCACCACCACCACTGGCCCTCTGTCTGCCGAGCCCGTTTCCTCTGCCCCACCCGAGCGCCCGCCGACCATAGTTGAGTGCGGAGAGCCCTCTTTTGCCCCTGCCGTAGAGACCGTAGTCTCCACCTCTGTCTCCACCGCTGCTGTGTTTTTCGAGAGTGTCGTGGCGTCTATCCACACTTCTGTGTCACCGACCTCTCTGGCCGCCTCGCTGCCACTTTTGTATTCCTCTTTCGTTGCTGCTGCCTCCACTTCTCACCGTCCTGCCCAGCCACGCACTGAGGCCAGGCCCCCACTTGCGAGCGCATCACCTTTCATTCCCTTGCCTGCTGAGCCCGTCACCTACGCCACCAGAGTACGCCAGCCCCGACCTGCACAGCCCCGACCGGTGCGTCCCTCTGCACCACCTCCCCCCGACACTGTACTTCAGAGCATTCATGCTCTCGAGGGGGCGGTGAGTGGCCTCAGAGGCGACCTTAGGACCCTGACCGCCACCGTCACTGCGATGGCTGGCCGCTTTGACCTGCTCCCGCAGTTTCACTACTGTCTTACCCAGGTTCTGGAGCGTCTCCCCCGCGTACCACCACCCACCCAGCAGGTTCCCACCCCCACTACCACACACACTCAGCCTGCTTCCATTTCCACACCCACACCCGCTCAGCAGCCTGCACCACCACCACCACCACCTCCGCCTCAGGACGGAGACGGCGCAGCCCCACCTTCTTAGGCACTCTTGATGCCATCGATTCTTTCTGCCGTTGTGCTGCCCGTCTCTGCTGGGTCCTGATGCATTTTGTCCACCCCCTCCCCTCACTATTTTTGGGTGCACATTTCCTTTATATATCTTTATATATCTTTTTTGGGAGAGAGGGAGAGTTTTTGGTGTCACACCTATATATCTGTATCACTCCTTTATTTGCATGCATCATGTCCGCATCATATTTTTCATTTCATTATTTTCCTTTTTTTTCTTCCATCATGCATGCATCCTCACTTACCCCTCACATTACTTGTTTCTCGGTGTGCCACACTTTGCACATTGAGGACACTGTGCCATTTAGCTTGGGGGAGTGAGTTCTCACGTTCTTTTTCGATTTGCCACCTTTATTTTTAGTTTTTCACTCCATTTTCCGCTTTTGCACCTATTTTCATCATTTTTTCTTTTATTTTACCATGCATCACGCTTTTCTTATTTTTCTGTGTGCTGCATTGCAAATGTTTATTTTCCCCTTTATCTTTATTTTCTTTTTCATCTCATGCTAGAGATGACTTTTCTATGATGATGATGACGTGGAGTTAGCTTCCTTTATATGCATGCTATATTTGTCATGTCTTAGATTCTATTTCTGATATCATATGCTATGACTTGCCTTGCATCTAGAGATAGTAACCCACACTTTTTCCACATGGAAATGGATGAAATTTTATTATTAGCTGAGTCTGAATATTCATATGTATGCTATCGCAGAAAACACACCAAGATTCACGCATTGAATGATTATATCTGGAGTACCGATTTCTTTTCCTATATCACTTCTATATGCATGATTTGTACATTTCACTTCAGGATGATTGAATGATGTTAGCTATGATAAATCTGGATTAGTTTAGCTTTTTTGTGATCGAAATTGAGTAGATTAGATTACCCTGCTGAAGTTGTCGTGCATGTCTTATAGAGTGAACCGAGAGATATATTTATTTCTTTCTCCATATATCTTGAACATCAATTCTCTATTTTAAAATCATTGGTGAATCTCCCCTTAAGCGATTCTATTATATGGCATTTCCCCCGCTATTAATTCCTAGCTCCAAATTTCCCAAAACCAAAGAAAAAGAAAAAAATTCTTGTATATCATTACTTCTCTTTGAGTTGGGATCATTGTGTATATATGCTATTTGAAAAAAAACAGAAAAAAAAGAAAAAAAAGGAGAAAAAGAAAAGAAAAGAGGAAAGAACCTCAATAAAAGATCCCATCTCATGTTCTCTCTTTCTTCTCTCTTTTTGTATTTATTTTCACTACTTTTGGAGCTTTATCAAAATGGGGATGTAAATATTTTTTTATGCCACCATGCTTATAGATAAGCTTGGGGGAGGGAATCCAATGATGTGTGAGAGAGTGACTACTTGACGTTGCACGACAACCTAGGCTAAGTAATATTCTATACTCAGTGAGATTATTTTCAGATTTACGAAGTCCAGAAATCTATGCCTAGCACTCATTTCATGAAATCCACACTTATCTATTCTTTCTATTCTATTGCGTGATACTCTTATACTCCTCATAGAAGGCATTCAATTGAAAAGTGTGTGATTTGCGATTTGTATACCGCTTTAAATGATTCAGACAATGTTAATTCTAAAATTATTCTGTTCTTCATGATTATATCATTGTTCGTGGGTTTTCTATTTCTAATTGCACCATTATACTATGATATCGAAATAAAATTCTTTGACATGTGTTTTTCATTCGGTGCATGCTATAAGAGTAAGCGAAACCCACGTCCGGAGAAAATGATCTAGCAGCTTCCCTCTTCACTTCTTTCTTTCTTCTTTGTTTTTATTTCGTTTCTCGTTTTTCTTCGTTTTTCATTTTTCGTTTTCGCCGTTTTCGTTTTCTGAATCCACCGGGTTCGCCTTTTACTTATCTGCCTCGAGGACGAGTAAGAGGTAAGCTTGGGGGATTTTGACACTCCTTATTTTACACTTTTTTCCCGCATGTTTGCATGCCATTTAGATCGCCCAAATCATGTTTTTCACTATATATCGACGATATTGCGATGCTTTTCACGATTTCTTGTTTTTGTCGAATTTCAGGTGATTTGAAGCGATTTGGAGTGATCTCGAGATACGCCTACTCCAGAGTGTCACCGATGACCTCCCCGAGGGGTATTTTGCTGTTGGAGAGGAGCGGAAGAAGAAAGGACGTCGCAGGAGCGACGAGGAGGCCAAAACAAGCTGTTTGGGCATTTTTGGTGTCCCACTCGGCCGAGTGAAGGACTCACTCGACCGACCAGCGAGACACTGCTCGGCCGACCTGATCGAATACGTTTCATACGTGCACTCGGCCGAGCATCGGAAGCCACATCGGCCGAGTGACGAGATCCCGTCCGCCCGAGTGGCACCCAGACGACGCATGTCAAAAATCGCTAACTTACTGTTATTCGTCTGCCTGAGCTTCAGAAGACCCACTCGGCCGAGTGGCAAATGACGACCGCCCGAGTACCAAGAAGCCATCGGCCGAGTGACGACAACTCACTCGGCCGAGCGACTCCCGAAGTGAAGACCCCCGAAGACCCAGACTTACTGGAAATTTACAGGGTTTCTCACTCGGCCGAGCGACTTTTGCCACTCGGCCGAGTGCGACGCGCTGCCTGTAGCGAAAATTGCGGATTTCAGGCTGCGCAGGGGCATTTTGGTCATAGTTTTTTGGACGATTTTGGGGGGTATTTAACCCCTGTTTTTACCCTAGTTTAGAGAGCTTTTCTCTTAGATTTTTGCAGCTTTTTAGATTAACTTTTTAGCTTTATTCTTGTGATTTGAGAGGAGACAAAACTTGATTTTTGTTGAATTATTTGAAGAACTCCATTGGTTTGTGTCTCTCTCCTCTAAAAATACTATTTTTATTGCTTATCTCAATATTGTGATGAATTCTCTTGTTAATTACATTGATTATTTTTGTGTTTGTGCTATGAATTGTGAGTAGTCTCCACGTCTTGGGGCGTGGGGATGAACCCTACGAGCCCAATTTCAGATTTGTGATGAATTGGTGGAAATTTTGCTAGAATTACTATTAGGGTTAGATTGGGATCGATTTATTACGGATGGCTTGGAGTTCATATCGATTGGGATTTGCAAGAGATTGGATCCCAATTCGATAGGAAACCCTAGAAATCCGAATTGGGTTGGAATCGAATTTCCGTAGTATCGGTTTGCAAGAGATTTGACCGATACTAGGGTTTCCGGTTGCAATTCCATGCTGATACCCGTTTGCAAGAGATTGGACGGGTAGGAACTATCCCAACCTAGGTCGTGGCCCGAGTTTGCACGAGAGTGGGCTCGGGGCGCGATTGAACGATGATGTTGATCCTAATGCTAGCTTGCCTAGGCTAGGGTTTGCAAGAGATTGGACCCAAAATCTAGGATAGCTATAGACCGGCAACAGCGCGAGAGCGTGAGCTAGGTTCTACATTTAGTTGCAACTAGTTCATCCAAAATTTTATTCTAGAAATTTTGATACCAATGAACCACATTGACGAGATACGGTGAGTAGCGGGGATTCCCCATTCCATAGGCGTCTTTTATTTGATTTGATATCTTCGTACTTTGTCTGACGATTGTGACAGGATCGCCAAAGGAAAATTCTATCTCTTCTATTCTTAAATAGCCAGGTTGATTGGAGCAAGCACGGTCATTCGTCCTCCATGTGTTCGATAACCCGCTCGCCGCTATACCGTGCGCTTGCGGTAAAACTACAACCGTTCTTCGGGTTACATTCCGGAGCGATCAGGGGGCATGCATCACTTTCCCAGTAAGGGTGAGAAGGGAGGTTGCCTCACTCATCGCCCCCTCGTCCTTGGGCAGGCTCCTTATTCGATTATAAATAAGGGGTCTGGACGACGTTCACCTTCTTCCTTTTATCACCTTGCCTGGACGTGCCTTCTTCGGAGCCTGCCTTTGATGCATCGACGAAGGTCTTTAAGTATCCCCGACTGATCAGCTGGTCAATGTCTTTCTTTAGATTCCAGCAATCGTCGATGTCGTGGCCGGTGTCCTTGTGATACTTGCAGTACTTTTCTTTGTCTCGTTGGCCACCCTTCATCCTCGCAGGTGGCTTGTTGATATGGCTCTCCTTTTAGGCCTATGTCAAGACAACATCTTGGGTCTCGTTCAGTTTGGTAGGCGACACCTCCCATTTGTGTGGTTTCCCTCTTGGGTTCCTTTCCCGTTTATGATCCTCAGGTTCGTGGCATGTGCCCTCATTGCACCTTGAGTTCTTTTTGGCCCCCGTGGGGGGACCTTCTTCTTCCGTGGCAAGGGCTTCTTCTGCCAGCATAAATCGCTCCGCTTGAGCTAAGACCTGATCGAGGCCCTTGAGGGGGTCCTGATCCAGCAACTTCTTCAAGCCCTTGTGCCGAAGTCCTTTCTTTACGGACGTTATTATGAACACTTCGGGGTAGCTTTCCATGTTCAGCCTATGGGCATTGAAGCGCTTCATATAGCTCCTTAGGGTCTCGCCCTGCCTATAAACTATGTTGAACAAGAAGTCTGAGCTCAGCTTTATTCATCGCCCCACCATGAATTGGTTGCACAAGATCTGGGACACGCCTCAAAAGTTGCCAATGGACTGATCAGGGAGGTTGTTATACCACTCCCTTGCAGATTTCTGAAGGGTGGTATAGAAGCCTCGACAATGTAGGGCGTCGTCGGCCCCTTGGAACTCCATGATTCCCTTGTAATCTTGGACGTGTTCCTGGGGGTCCCCCGTGCCGTCGTACTTCTCCAGTGTTGGGACCTTGAACATGGAGGGTCCTTGCACGGTGGTGATATTCCTCATCAGCAGGCAGTGGTCGTCCGTGGTGGTTTCTAGGTCGACCTGGTCCGGCAGTTGCTTTCCCTGGTGTTCGTGCGGTTTGGGTTGACTGGCGGAGGTGTGGGAGGGACTGCATCTACGGTCGTCTCGGCTGGGAATCGGTGTTGGCTGCTAAGCGTTTCCCCTTCGACGGTGTTCCTCTCAACTCCTCTGCCTCTTCCGACATGGGCTCCTGCTCCACCCCGGTCGGTCCTCAGTGGCTGGGCAGTTGGGCGACCGACCCCCGGTCTACCAGGATCATTTGGACTAGGCCGTCGTTGGCACTTCCCCAGTCCATTCGGTTCTTTGCCCCACCCCCCCCCCCCCCCCGTTTCAGAGAGAGGTGGGGGTCTGAAACCGCACATGAGAAAGGTTCGGTAAGGTGAACCCTCTCTCTCGGTTTGGGGCTTCTCTCACCGTGGTTTGCAACCATGGTCGAGTGTAGTTGGGGGCATGCCCCTTGGCGGTCGGGAAGGCACTCCAAGTTTCCCTCGAAGAGGTGTTGGGGCCCACGAGTTGATGGACAGCCATCGCCAGTGTCTGGAAGTTGGTGTTCATTTCATTGACAAAAAGGTAGAACTGGTCACGGGTTACCGAGCGTGAGTCATCGGTTTCTTTGATGGAGCAGCTGTGTCTATCCTCGGGTGACACTAGACAACCTCCTCGTGGATGGGTGGCATACGGACCCCCCGTTATTGTGCTGGTCCATCTCGGTTGTTGCAGATGACATGGATGATGATCTCATTCCCACAGATGTCACCAGATATTTTGGGGTGTTTTCTAACTGCTGATTGGTAGCATGAGGTCTGAGTGTCATCGCGGTCATTGAGAGATATGGACGGCTCTCGGGGTCGGTCAACCAAGTGTTTTCTTGAGCGGGAAGGCACTGGTCCAGGCAATAATGCGCCAAAGGGTAGCTTCAACGGAACGACAACCTCTGGGATCGGTCGAACGAACAAGCTTTGGGGGAGGGAGTTTGGATCTGAGCGATGGGACGCCGAAGGGAAGATTCGACGAGATGATGTCTTCCTCGATCTGTAAAGCGAAGAACTCGTCAGGGGTGTCGGACCTTGGTTCTGACCAAATCCCCTCTGATTCTTAAGTCAGATTTGGTCTGATAAATGCTCACTGGAATCGAATTTAGTTCATGGGTCAAGTATCTAGAATTCAGTCCGTTTACGTTCTGTTCCTCGGGTCCCTTATAGGAGTCCCTTATAGGAGTCCCTCATGTCAATGCCATTATGGCATTTATCATTCCTCCACTCATACCCATCCGCATTGATTGTCCCTTGAATTGTGAGCAAGGCGAAGATAGTGGTAGCTTCAATGGTGATCAAGGTGGGCGTAATCTGAGGAGTGATTTTCCCCTTCGAGCGGGGTCAACCGTCTGTTAGATGGCGGTATTGGGCCGCTACACTCCGACCCGACCCTGGATTCCTTTGGGTCAGGGCCAGGCGCAGTTTTGGGCCTAGCTATCGGCCTGTCTGTCTCCGGCCAATTTGGGGGGTTGTATCAATGAGCATATGTCCGCATGATGGAGCTTCAGTGGCTATGATACTGAGGAGCTTATAGTGCTAGAGAGAAGAAGAAGAAAGAAGAAGATAGGAGAATGAGAAAGAAACGAAGAAGAAGAAGAAAACAAGGCAAAGTTCATTTATCAACTCACGAGTCGAGTAATCCACTCGATCGAGTGAAGCTGATACCAGCCCAGACTAAGCAGCCAAAATATATCAAAGTCACTCGACCGAGTGAGCAAACTCACTCGATCGAGTGAGACAGTCGATAAAATCCACCCTCTGCCAGAGCAGTTGACTCGATCGAGTAGCACTTTCACTCGACCGCGTAAATAGGCTACTCGACTGAGTGAAGAGAAGAACATAGCAATGATTTTTGGAGCTGATGCATGAAATTCTACTCGGCCGAGTGAGATTGCGGCCAGATTTTGGAAATTAAGTTGTAATTCGGGGTTTTGGTATTTGGGTTGACTTTTTCTTAGGTTTTTAGACTTGTATAAATAAAAAACAAAGAAGCCATTCCTGAGTGTCGTAAAGTTTATTTCTTTTTTGCTTTTGCTTTAGAGGCTATTGCTTGGAGAAGCCATAGTTCTTAATTTTCTCCTGTGATTTTAAAGACTTTAAGAATGTTGGTTTGTTTAAACTCTTGATCTAATTGCTTTATCAAATATTTCTTGTTTAAATCTCTTTGTAATGATGAATCTTATTGACATGATCATGTTGATTAGTGAGTAGTCGCTTTGCTCCAGGCCAAATGGATTAACCCTATAGATCTAGGGGTTGACATATGAAATTAATTGAAACTCTTGTTGCAAAACTTGTTTTACGGTTAGAATTGTTGTGATATGATTCCCCGGATTTGGTTTTGGATGATGAGCAAACATAAATAATGTATACTAACTTATTTGTGAGCGTAGTTATAGAGATCGTCGCCAAAAGAATACGAACATCAATAGCGACGCCTCAAGACTTCTCAATACGCGTGATCGTGTGCCTGGAGCTTCGTTGAAGCTCAATGAGCAATATGGAAGTCAAGAGGAATGAAGATTGAAGCTTTGAAGACGGCTCGTAAGGTTTAATTTATAGTCTTCTAGCTTCATAGATTAGAATGTTAAGACTTGAGTAGGACTTACTTTATAATCTTCATTTCGCTCATATCTTAAAGCTAGGATATTCATAGAAGCCATTAGAAACTTTCCCGAAGCCTATCGCTTCTTCCCTCGGCTTCGAGTGCATGTTAGTTGGTTCAAGAAGAGTCACCAACCGACTAGATGACGATCTAGTCGGTCAGCAACTCTACATGAACCGACTAGATGCCTTGCTATTTTCAAGCTCTTTCTATGACTACAGTTAGTCGGTCAAAGAAGAGTCACCGACCGACTAGATGACGATCTAGTCGGTCAGGAGTCCTTCTCAGACCGACTAGTTGTGTATAGTCATTTCCAGCCTGTGCTACTGTTTCGAGTTAGTCGGTCAAAGAACGTTTACCGACCGACTAGTTGAGAAACTAGTCGGTCAGCATTTGTTCTTAAACCGACTAAGTCAACTTGAAGTCAGCCTATTCTATTTCGACGTTAGTCGGTCAAAGAACATTCACTGACCGACTAGTTGTGAAACTAGTCGGTCGGTAAGTCTTCTTAGACCGACTAGTTGTCTTTGCCTGTACTTCGACCTTTTGGCTGTTCAAACCGTTAGTCGGTCTACGTTGTATCACCGACCGACTAGTTGATGAACTAGTCGGTCAGTGATCCTTCTTTGACCGACTAGTCTGGTTCAGAATAGAGCCGTTGGAGCTTTTCTTGAAACGTTTTTCTCTCTCTCTCTCCTCTATTCTATATATAGTTGGAGGGGATCTTTCATAAGATCCAAGGCTGCCATTTTAGAGATTTGAAGAAACCTAAGAGAAGCTATTCAACTCCATTCTAAAGCTTTCTCTTCCTCACTAGAATCTCTCCCTCAACTCTTTGAGCCATTTCCTCAAGAGAGATTCTCTCCATTGTGAGCCTTCCAAGCCTAGAGCTTGATCCAAAGTCACCATCCTCCATCCTAGCCTTCGATCGCTGATCTTATTGGTGGAGATTCGGTTTGGTGACATTCTCTCCTCAAAATCCATCATTGCCCTAATTTGGTAAGTTTACTCAAGGCATAGGATTTTGTACGGTAAGAGTTTATTTCATTTCATTTCATTGAATTGTTGTACACTCTCGGTTGTGAGAGTTTGTGTGATCCCGGGTTGTGGGATTCACGGAAATCGATTGTAGGTCGATTGCACTTGTGGAGTTTCCGCAAGTGGGTTTAGTGGAAATCTTGAGTTAGGGTTGCTAAATCAAGTATCCGGAGGGGATCCGGGTGGTTGGGACGTAGGATCACCGGGAACAAGTCGGGGAGACTTGGGTGGATCCGAACCCAGTAATATTGTTTGTTTGTGTATGTTTTAATTCTTGTTGATAGTTGTTTGATTCCGCATTGTCGTTTGTTTCTTGCACAATAATTAGGAATAACTATCTTGATTATTTTAAGTACTGTTACGCCTATTTGACCGAGACCCATAAAGCACGAGCCCAGGAGCCCGACTACTGGTCAAGAGCCCATCTGCGTCCTCAAAGCCCATTCGACAAAGGCCCTACAAGGGACCTTCTCGAACGTCGATCCGATCCGGCCCCAATAACCCGTTGGTCGCTCTCCCACACCGGCGAAAACCACTCCCCCGGATGCGCGACCACTAAATAGCGATAATGGGGAGGTGCTGGCATGGCGGAGAGAGCGGCGGCGAGGGGGGACTGATGGGGCACGATCAATGGCGGGCGTGGGACGTGGGCCAGAGGTAATCACGCGGGAGCTCTACAAAAGGGCCAGGAAGACGACGAAGAAAGGGACCGCATCTCAGGTAACTAAACCTAAGGTACTCCATCAACGACCTCGTTCCCCCAATTCATCTCCTTCCTCCCCCGCTCGCGCCGAGAGACGCCGTCACGATCTCCTCACGAGTCGGACCGTCTCCGCCGGGCCTCCTTTCTCAGATCTCTATCTGACTTAGGCATCGGAGGGGATTTGGCAGGAACCAAGGTCCGGCCCCCTGACGTGCGTTCTCGTCTGCGCAGGTGGACAACAGATCAACGGGCCGAGGCTACCCCTCGCCCCTCTCCGACCACTCGATCAACCGGACAGTGAGGCTTCCCCTCACCGTCAGCCTGCCTTGGCCGAGCACGCCCTACCGAGGCCGAGCGTCCTAATCGGGTCCGAGACTCTCCCTCGCCACCCGTCGGCCGTGCATCTACCCGGGCGACTGAGGCTACCCCTCGTCCCCCTCCCAGCCGAGGCCGAGCACACCCGTCCGAGGCCGAGCGTCTCAACCAGGGCCGAGGCTTCCCCTCGCCCCTTCTGCACCGATTCGAAGCCCCCGAGCGACCCAAAGCGGGCCCCTTGACCACGTTGACCGGGCTCTCCACGGTCAACGCATTGTAGTGAGAAAACACTCTGAAACATCTGGCGCCGTCTGTGGGAACGAAAACTGTCCCACGAAGAAACAAACCACATCTGCGATGACGCGGCCTCCCTCCTCTCGGCGAAAGAAGGGCGAGGCCCCGACGCGGGGCGACAGGGCCCGCCATCATGGCCAAGAATGGGCACGGGACCGACGCGAGGAGAGTCACGAGGATAGGGCCGGGAGGCCCTCCCCTTCCCAACCGGTCGGGAGACCGAGTGCGCCCGTAACGGCGCGCAGCTCGGACGTGGCTTTGGTGGTATCAGTGGTCATAGACACTACCTTGGTACGACGGCTGCTCGTCGACACCGGCAGCTCCTGTGACGTCCTATTTATGTCAACCCTGGAAAAGATGGGCCGGCGGAAAGAAGACTTGCGACCTCGCTCGGGTCCCATGGTCGGATTCACGGGTCACTCCACCCCCATCATCGGCACCATCCATCTCCCGGTAACGCTCGGAGACACACCAGACTCAGTGACCCTGGCGGTGGAATTCATCGTATTGGGGATTGGGTCGGAATACAATGGGATCATCGGCCGACCCCTACTCAACGCCGTCGGCGCGGTGGTCTCGACCCTCCATCAGACCATCAAGTTTCGAACGCCGGGGGGGATGGGGCAAGTCGAAGGCGACGCGGGGAGACCGAATACCTGCTATCAACTGGCAGAGGAAGGTCCCGAGGATCGTCTAGCTGACCGGATGGCCGCGCTCGACTTAAGGAGCGGGCCTAGGCCCACTCCTGTGGAGGAGCAGGAGCAAATCCCGGTCACGGACACCGAGGGCCGGTTCGTCTCGATCGGGAGAGGGCTGAGCCCGAACCTGAGGGATCAGCTGATTGAATGCCTGGAGGCGAACCTGGACATCTTCGCCTGGTCACCTGAAGACATGCCCGGCGTGGACCCCCAGGTGATCGTCCATCGGATCAACGCCGACCCCAACTTCAAACCGGTTAGACAAAAGAAGCGTAACCTGGGCGGCGAGAAGATGAAGGCAACCTCCGAGGAAGTGGAGCGTCTCCTCGATGCCGGCTTCATACGAGAAGTCTGGTACCCGGAGTGGCTGTCGAACGTGGTGATGGTCAAAAAACCCAACGGGAAGTGGCGAATGTGCGTGGACTTCAGTGACCTCAACAAGGCCTGCCCCAAGGACAGCTACCCCCTGCCGCGCATCGACCACCTGGTGGACAACGCCTCGGGATACGAGATGCTAAGCTTCATGGACGCTTACTCCAGGTACAATCAAGTCCAGATGGACCCCCGGGACGAAGAGATGACAGACTTCACGACGGACCGGGGAACCTACTGCTACAAGAAGATGCCCTTTGGCTTGAAGAACGCGGGGGCCACCTACCAGAGAATGGTCAACAAGGTGTTCAGCTCCCAGATCGGGAGGAACCTAGAAGTTTACGTCGACGACATGCTTGTCAAGTCAAGGCGACCGGAAGACCACATCGCCGACTTGCGGGAGACCTTCGAGCGGTTGCGGCGACACCACATTCGGCTCAACCCCGCGAAGTGCACGTTCGGGGTAAGATCTGGCAAATTCTTGGGATTTATGATAACTAACCGTGGTATTGAAGCTAATCCCGACAAGATCGAGGCGCTGGTCAACATGCGCGAGCCGACGACGATCAAGGAGCTACAGAGGCTGAACGGGCGCATCGCAGCCCTGGGGCGATTCCTTTCCAAATCAGCGGAAAGATTGCTCCCCTTCTTCAAGGTCCTGAGGAAAGCAATCGCGGAACCTCCAAACAATAGGAAGACGATACTCTGGGATGAAGACTGCTCCCGGGCGTTCGGGGACCTCAAAGAGTATCTCCGCAGCCCACCTCTCCTGTCCAAACCCCGGGAAGGGGAATCGCTGAGCCTTTACCTGGCGTGCGCGGAGGAAGCTGTGAGTTCGGTGCTGATCCGGGAGGACGGCGGGGTGCAATGGCCGGTATATTACACGAGCCGGATCTTGAAGGGGGCGGAGGTGCGATACTCGCCCATGGAGAAACTGGCGTACGCCCTCGTCCTCTCAGCACGAAGGCTCCGACCCTATTTCCAGGCCCACACCATACTGATCCTGACCGACTCGCAGCTGGAGCAGAACCTCAAGAGATTCGACCGAATGGGAAGGATGCTAAACTGGGGAGTGGAGCTGAGCGAGTTCGACCTCCGATTCAAACCGCGCATGGCCATCAAAGGACAGGCCCTAGCCGACTTCATCGCCGAGTGCACGACGGAAGGAAATGGCCCCCCGGAGGGAGAAGACCCAAGGACGGTAACTGCTCCACCCCTGTCCTTTCTTTCGGCTGACCACTTCCAGCTAGAGGATCCAGGAGCGTGGATAGTTCATGTGGACGGGTCGGCTACACAGTCAGGAGGCGGGGCCGGGATTGCGATCCGATCTCCGGAGGGGAACATTGTGGAATACGCGTTGCGGTTCGAGTTCCCCACCACGAACAACGTGGCGGAATACGAAGCTGTGATCAACGGCCTGAGGCTGGCCCTGGAGCTCGGGGCCGAGTCCGTCCGCCTCCTAAGCGACTCGAAGCTCATTGTCAACCAACTCTTAGGGAGCTACGAGGCACGGGAGGAGGCGATGCAGAGATATCTCCCGGTCGCCAGAGCGGCGATGTCCAAATTCAAAGACGTGGAGGTCTTACACCTCCCACGATCAGAGAATGCGCGGGCCGATGCGTTGTCGAAGCTGGCCTCGTCCTCGCCAAAGGAGCTGGGCCGCACCATCTACGTAGAGAACCTGCCGTCCCCCAGCACGATGGAGCACGAGGTGATGGCGATCGACCAAGAGCCCACCTGGATGTACCCGATCATCCGATACCTCACCCACGGAGAGGTGCCGGCCGATGGGGACGAACGCCGAACCCTGGAGAGAAAAGCACTCCGATACATGATCCATGAGGGGACGCTCTACCGGAGACGCTGGACCAAGACGGACGTCCTCCCATACCTGAAGTGCATCGGGCCACAAGAAGCTGACTACGTCCTACGAGAGGTTCACGACGGGATCTGCGGGAATCACCACGGGGGCAAGATAGTCGCGCAGAAGATCTTAAGGCAGGGGTACTACTGGCCGACCTTGGCCAAAGATGCTACAAGCTACGTCCAGAAATGCCAAGAATGCCAGAGGTACGCCCACCACATTTCGACTCCTCCGTCAGAGCTCATCCCTATCGTGAGCCCCCTCCCCTTTGTGAAATGGGGGCTCGACATCCTCGGACCGTTCAAACCTGGACGAGGGCAGCGGAAGCACCTGATCGTGGCAGTGGACTACTTCACCAAGTGGATCGAGGCCGAGCCGTTGGCAACCATCACGTGGAAGAAAGCGAAAAGCTTCGTGTGGAATTCCATCATCTCCCGATTCGGAATACCACGGGCCATCGTCACAGACAACGGGAAGCAGTTCGATTCTGCAGGGTTTAAAGATTTTTGTGAGGAATGGGGAATCAAGCTCCTCTTTGCCTCGGTAGCACACCCCCAGACCAACGGGATGGCAGAAGCGGCCAACAAGTGTATCATAGAGCCCCTCCGGAAGAAAGTGAAGGACGCCGAAGGGAACTGGCCAGAAGAGCTCCCCGGGATACTCTGGTCATACCGGACGACCCACAAGGAGGCTACTGGCGAGACCCCCTTCATGCTCACCTACGGGGCCGAGGCGGTGGTACCGGTCGAATTGGGTGAAGAATCTCTTCGCCTCAAATACTTTGACGAAGACCGGAACTCGCAGGGCCTAGGGCTCAGCCTGGAGCTCCTCAACGAGCGACTGGAGCAGTCACTGGCCACCATCGTCCGCCAAAAGCAGAAGGTGGCCCGATACTACAACGCTCGGGTGCGGGGGAGAAGCTTCCACCTCGGGGACCTGGTCCTCCGGAAAGCGGGCTTCACCACTGATACCGCTCGCAAAGGGAAGCTCGCGGCTAGATGGGAGGGACCCTACAAAGTCGTCGAGGTCCTCGGACCCGCAGCCTACCGACTAGCCGACATGGAAGGGAGAGTTCTCACTCACACTTGGAATGCGGAACATTTACGCAAATACTTTCAATAGATGTATCACTTCCTATGAAATAAATTTGTTTTAAATTCATTCCTTTCCAGATAAAGCAAAAAGGTATACAGAAGGATACACGAAGAGGTCGAGGGGCATTCCCCTCCCTCATTCTTCTCCGGGGGCACCGGGGGAGCCACAAGCTGGCAGCTCACTAGGGTCTCCTCCCTTACTCCGTTCGGCGACAGGGTACATCCGAAGTTTCTTGAAGTCAATCCCCGAGAGCGGGAACTTCTTTTGGATCTCGGACTGGCACCGAGCGAAGCCCTTCTCGTACGCCTTCGATAAGGCGGTCTCCACAAAGGAGGTGGCATACTCCGCCACGGCATCCTGAGCGATCCGGGCCGGATCCACCCCCTCGAGCCCACGCAGCCGGGCCTCTAAGGTCTCGACCTGGCGTTGGTGCTCCGCCCTCTCCTTCTCGATCTCCCGGGATTTCTCCCCAAGTTGGGCTGCAAGGGCCCTCGCCTGCTCCTCCGCCGCATCCAGACGATCGGAGAGCTCCGGGGCTTCGGAGGCAGCAGCCGGGTCGGGGATCTGCTTGTCTCCTCCAGACGCGCTGACATCTTTTAAAAGAGAGGCGAGTCGCGTCTCGGCCTCTGACTTCACGGCCAGAGCCACGGCTCTCTCCCGATCCGCCACCTCCAGGGCAGAGGACAGCTCGGTTATTCGGGAGTCCAGGGACTGGACCCGCGCTTCCTCCAACTGACTAGCTTCCTCCCCCTCCTCGCCGGGGACCTTAGGGCCTAGCCTGGCCACCGATTTGGCTTTGGGAAGAGCCGTGAATTGGCGCCTCATCGAGAGGCCCACCGAGGACAACTGTGCCAAAGCAACGAAGGTAAGACGGCAAAAGCAGCTGGAGAACGGGGGGACAAGCAGAGACACACTACCTGTTGACCAGCCTGGATCACGAAGGTAGCCAAGCAATCGCCCCTGACTCCGTCCAACACCGCCTGGTCGGGAGGGAGACAACAGTTCTCGGCCACACGAGCGGCGGCTCCACGGCTCGAGAACACCGACTCCTTCTCCCCCACTGGAAAGCGTGGACAAAGAAGACCCTCTCCTGACGAAGGGAACTCGCCAGGAGCGGAGCGGAACGCCCCAAGATACCGACTGTAAACATCAGGGAGAGAGCCGTCTGGGAGAGGTGAAGGGCCGGCCCACGGCCAGGCAACCTCAACGGGAGCAGGATGAGGTCGGTCAGCAGTCGGCTGGACGTCGACCCCCTCGACCCCCTCACGGAGCCTCTTGGGAGACCCCTGCAAGGGGGGAGAGGGAGACGACATCTTCTTTCGCTTCGAACCTCCGGACGCGGTCACAACCCGCTACTTCTTCCGGACCGCCAACACATGGTCCCTTCTGCGTGGATCCGGGTTCGGGACCTGCACAAGAGCGCTGGCAGGAGAAGAACCGAGAGGGAGCCCACCTGCACTCAAAGAAGAAATGAGAGACAGAGCAGAACCTGGGCGACTTCGAGGGGCGAACGTTCGGAGCAGCTTACCTAGGGGCCACACCGTCTTACGCAAATTGTGGTCACTAAAGAGGAAGTCGATCGAGCGCTCCCCCGTAGGAATTGCCAGCATGTCCCTCGCCGTCTGCTACTCAGCGACCGTCGGCTCACCCAGATTAAGAACAACGGCACCGGCCGCCACCCACCGAGCCGGGAAGGGTACACTCAAGGGGAATGTGACGAACACGTATTCCCCCTTCCAGCGTTTCAGAGAGCTCGGCAACCCCGGCACCAGGGACATCTTCGGGCGGGCGCTGATGTAAATCCACGCCCCCGATTGGTGGAGGCTCAGGCGGTAGAACTGGGCAAGGAGGCGGAGAGAGGGCACCACACCCTTCAGCATGCAGACGACAACGAACCCGACGAGGATCCCGACGGCGTTGGGACAGAATTGACACAAGCACACATTGTGGGCCTGAAGGAACTCAACGATAAAAGGATGAAGCGGGAAACGGAGCCCGAAGTGGAAGCACTTCTCATATATCCCGACCTCATTGGGACCAGGAGAGCAGATCCGCTCGTCAGCCCCAGGGGCACGAGCCGAGTAGGGCGGAAGCAGGTAGGAGGAGCGCATGCTCCCGATGGCGGTGGCACATATCGACGAAGGCCACGCCAAGACCTCAGAAGGAACCCCTGAAAGATCATCCCCGTGCTGACTAATCACCGAAGGAGTGCCACCCGCCAGACCTGGAGCCGCATCGCGCTCCGACCGAACCGAACCCGTAGCAGAAGAAGACGACATGGGGCAGAGCTCAGACAGAAGGGGGATCAGCGCAAAGAAGTAAGACGATGGGATGGCGGCTCACGAATCCCTCGGCTTCTCCACTTAAGACGACTCCGCGAACGGCAGGGATAAGCTTGCCGTTACACGTGGCAACATCTGAAGGCCGACGGCGCTTCGGAACCCGCGCCTTAAAAACATCGAACGGGCCAACTCATGATGACGACTAATAAATGAGTCGGCATCGACCGGAGAGCCTGTCAAAATCAGCAGAGGTCACATCGGCCGAGCCGAACCGGCCGAGGCCGATCAACCCGACCGATGGGGGCAATTGTTACGCCTATTTGACCGAGACACATAAAGCACGAGCCCAGGAGCCCGACTACTGGTCAAGAGCCCATCTGCGTCCTCAAAGCCCATTCGACAAAGGCCCTACAAGGGACCTTCTCGAACGTCGATCCGACCCGGCCCCAATAACCCGTTGGTCGCTCGCCCACACCGACGAAACCCACTCCCCCGGATGCGCGACCACTAAATAGCGATAATGGGGAGGTGCTGGCATGGCGGAGAGAGCGGCGGCGAGGGGGGGACTGATGGGGCACGATCAATGGCGGGCGTGGGACGTGGGCCAGAGGCAATCACGCGGGAGCTCTACAAAAGGGCCAGGAAGACGAAGAAGAAAGGGATCGCATCTCAGGTAACTAAACCTAAGGTACTCCATCAACGACCTCGTTCCCCCAATTCATCTCCTTCCTCCCCCGGTCGCGCCGAGAGACGCCGTCACGATCTCCTCACGAGTCGGACCGTCTCCGCCGGGCCTCCTTTCTCAGATCTCTATCTGACTTAGGCATCGGAGGGGATTTGGCCGGAACCAAGGTCCGGCCCCCTGACGTGCGTTCTCGTCTACGCAGGTGGACAGCAGATCAACGGGCCGAGGCTACCCCTCGCCCCTCTCCGACCACTCGATCAACCGGACAGTGAGGCTTCCCCTCACCGTCAGCCTGCCGTGGCCGAGCACGCCCTACCGAGGCCGAGCGTCCTAATCGGGTCCGAGACTCTCCCTCGCCACCCGTCGGCCGTGCATCTACCCGGGCGACTGAGGCTACCCCTTGTCCCCCTCCCAGCCGAGGCCGAGCACACCCGTCCGAGGCCGAGCGTCTCAACCAGGGCTGAGGCTTCCCCTCGCCCCTTCTGCACCGATTCGAAGCCCCCGAGGGACCCAAAGCGGGCCCCTTGACCACGTTGACCGGGCTCTCCACGGTCAACGCATTGTAGTGAGAAAACACTCTGAAACAAGTACTATTCACCCCCCCTCTAGTACGTGTGCAGTAGCTACCACAGGGCACTACAATTGGTATCAGAGCCAAGGTTAAAGCTACGAGTTCAAAGCTATGACGAACAACGACTACAACGTCTTCAAGAACCGCGATGGAGCTTCTTCAGTTATGGAAGGACTATCCTCTGTCAGGCCTCCACACTTCAACGGTACCAACTACGGGTACTGGAAATGCTGGATGCAAATTTTCCTCCGGAGCGCTTCACTATGGAGAGCCACCATGACGGAGTATATCGAGCCTTCCGAAGATGATTTCGCAAAGTGGACCCCCGCGGAGGTCGCCGTGGAAGTAGCCAATGCCAAGGCAATGAATGCCTTGAATTGTGCGTTGGAGCCCGAGGACTTTAACAAGATATGCACATGTAAGAGTGCATATCAAATATGGAACCAACTCCTCATATTGCAAGAAGGATCGAGTACGGTAAAAGATTCTAAACTCGTCGTTGCTAATAAAGAATTTGAGTTGTTTCATATGGAGCAGGGCGAAACCATGAAGGATTATTACGCTCGCTTCGTGGATATATCAAACGACTTGGAAGCTCTTGGAAAGACCTACACCCAAAAGGAGAAAGTCTCGAAGATAATCGATGGACTTCCTTCTTGTTGGGAGAAGCGTACCTTCGCCATCGAGGAAGGTAATGACATGAATAAATATACCGTCGTACAACTAATGGGTACCTTGTTGTCTTATGAGGTACGCAAGGAGAGTAACATCCGGATGAAGGAAAAGATGAAGGCATACTTGAAGCAAGACGAGCCAAAGAAAAAGGCAATTGCATTCAAGGCCGCTCCATCTACCGATGATGAAGATTCAGAAGAAGAAGAGGACGAAGAATTGGACATGGAAACATTGGCCAATATGGCAAAGAAATTCATCCGATTCTTCCGACAAGGTAAGTTGAATCGTAAATCTAAATTTATTTCGACTAATGTTTCTACTCCCGTGTGTTACAAATGCAACAAGCCAGGGCATATCAAGCCGGATTGTCCTCTCTACAAACACAAGGGAAAATGGAAGGGATCCAAGCACGACAAGTCAAGAAAGCACAAGAAATGGCTTGTCGGCACTTTCACTGACTCCGATTCCTCAAGTGGAGAATCGGACGATGAAGGAGTGGAGATTACACACACGTGCTTTATGGGAAAAGAGGATTGTGATGAAGAGACTTCCTCCGATGAAAGCGAGGATGGAAGCGAAGATGGAAGCGAGAATGAAGGCAAAGAGGTAACCAATGATGAACTTAGAATAGCCAATGAACAACTTTGGAATAAATTTTCTAATATGGCTAATAAGTTTATGAAGACTAAAAATGAATTAGATAGTCTTAAAAACTCGCCTAAGCCTTTCATCGTCAACAACGACACCGTTATTGATGGGTTGAGAAATGAGATTGAAAATCTCAAGTCTCAACTTGAGCATGTCCATATCGAGGATTCGGATGAACATGTGATAGCGGATTTGACGTCTCAAATCTCAACTTTGAGTATTGAGAATAAAAATCTCAAGTCACGTGTTTGTGCACTCGCATCGCAAGTGTCCACTTTGGATGCTTCTTTGCATTCTCTCACCGAGAAGCATGAGAGCACATTAGGCCGAATTCATGAATTCAACAAAGGTAAGGACAAGTTGGATGATATCCTAAATGACTTACCTCCGGCCTATCATCACATTGGTTTGGGGTATAAGATGGGAGAGTCATCCAAATCGTCCGCCACATTTGTTAGGCCATCTTCCGATGCTTCTACTAGTGGAAGTAAACACGTCATGGGTAGATCTTCTACCAATGGTGCTTCCGCTAGGAACACGCCCCCTTTTGGAAAGAAACCCACTTTGGGTGGACCTCCAAAGAAGGGTCATGCTTACATGTATACCATGCCACGTAGGAACACACAACCTACCCCACATGTTAGCACAAATGATGATTTTTATGCTCCGCACCCACGAGCACGTGCACACCATGTGAGACACACTCATGCACGTGTTCCTCCACATTCATATGTTCATCCTCATTCTCATATGAATAATTATCATCATGCACCATTGCATCGAATTCCATATGCTTACCCACGACATGCATCACATAGAAACCAACAACATATGCATGTTCCCAATAGGATTAGGACTCCCAAGACATACACTATTTGGGGTCCGAAAAACACAAGCATGCATAATAAGAATTTGTATGTGAAATCGTTTATTAATGATGTTATCTTGAATGATGATTATGTTGGGAAATCAAGTTCCTCTTGGACTTGGTTTCCGAAGGGTTAGTTTCCTTTGACCCTTCATTGCTTGGTACCATTTGTATAAGTTCATTTTTATGGGTACCAAAGCAATTGTGGTTTGATTGGGTTACATTTAATTTGAATTTAGTTAGCTAAATTTATTGCCTAACCCATAGGATCCAAAAAGATTTTTGGATACCAAAATGATATTCTCTAGGTTAAATCCACCATGAGATACCAACCCTACCAACTCCGTGATTTGCAAGGACTTTCATTCGATTGGAGTTGATGGTACTTGAATGATGCACCAAAGTAGGGGGAGCTTAATGTTGTAAGTATGTTCATACTTTTGATTCATATTGGTATCCATTGGTAGAATATATTATGATTGGTATCACTTTGCTTCATTTGGTATGCTAGATTTGTGTATGCCATTATTATATGATGTTCTATCTATTTTTGGCATAACATTCTTGCATACTACATTTGGTATGCACATCGGATTATTTTTGTCTCTGATGTTGATTTCGTCGTTCGACGATTTTATGGATTTAATAGAATTCTTTCTATGGAAACATAGAATTGTTTTCCATGCATTTTATTGATTTTGGAGAGTATGTTCCAACACTCAATAAGTGATATCGATTTGAGTTTTGATGATTTCGGATTTCGTTCTTCGGCTTGATGATTACGGATTTCATTTTTTTAGCCTATGGCTTGATGATTTCGTTTTCTGATTTTCGCCGATGATTTTATGATTTCGGTTTTCGAGTTTCGCCTATGGCTAGATGATTTGGTATTTCGTATTTCGCCAATGGTTTGATGATTTCGGTTTCCGATTTTCGACTTTGGTCTCCTTGACACGCTTTGCTTTTATTCGGTATTTTGCATTCGATGTTTTGCATTGGTGTTATTTTGGGCCTTGGTCGAATTCTTCGACTCCCATGCGTTATTTTTTATCCATTGTTTTTGTCTCCTCCCGCTCTTTTTGCTAATGCCAAAGGGGGAGAGATATAATAATGACAATGTGCTAATTAATAATTCAAAGGAATTTACCATGAATCTAATTTGATGTGTTAGATTCAGGGGGAGTGAAGATATAAATTGGATTTTGATCCTATATGTGCAACTCAAGTATTCATATTTTATATTTCCCTCGCTTCTTGATGCATATGAACATTATTGAATATGGAACTAACGTGTCATCAATGCAGGGGGAGTAAGTAAATTTCAATTGAATAATTATTATTGATTATTATTTATGTTGGTTTGTCATCACCAAAAAGGGGGAGAATGTTGTGATATGATTCCCCGGATTTGGTTTTGGATGATGAGCAAACATAAATAATGTATACTAACTTATTTGTGAGCGCAGTTATGGAGATCGTCACCAAAAGAATACGAACATCAATAGCGACGCCTCAAGACTTCTCAATACGCGTGATCGTGTGCCTGGAGCTTCGTTGAAGCTCAATGAGCAATATGGAAGTCAAGAGGAATGAAGATTGAAGCTTTGAAGACGGCTCGTAAGGTTTAATTTATAGTCTTCTAGCTTCATAGATTAGAATGTTAAGCCTTGAGTAGGACTTACTTTATAATCTTCATTTCGCTCATATCTTAGAGCTAGGATATTCATAAAAGCCATTAGAAACTTTCCCGAAGCCTATCGCTTCTTCCCTCGGCTTCGAGTGCATGTTAGTTGGTTCAAGAAGAGTCACCAACCGACTAGATGACGATCTAGTCGGTCAGCAACTCTACATGAACCGACTAGATGCCTTGCTATTTTCAAGCTCTTTCTATGACTACAGTTAGTCGGTCAAAGAAGAGTCACCGATCGACTAGATGACGATCTAGTCGGTCAGGAGTCCTTCTCAGACCGACTAGTTGTGTATAGTCATTTCCAGCCTGTGCTACTGTTTCGAGTTAGTCGGTCAAAGAACGTTTACCGACCGACTAGTTGAGAAACTAGTCGGTCAGCATTTGTTCTTAAACCGACTAAGTCAACTTGAAGTCAGCCTATTCTATTTCGACGTTAGTCGGTCAAAGAACATTCACTGACCGACTAGTTGTGAAACTAGTCGGTCGGTAAGTCTTCTTAGACCGACTAGTTGTCTTTGCCTGTACTTCGACCTTTTGGCTGTTCAAACCGTTAGTCGGTCTACGTTGTATCACCGACCGACTAGTTGATGAACTAGTCGGTCAGTGATCCTTCTTTGACCGACTAGTCTGGTTCAGAATAGAGCCGTTGGAGCTTTTCTTGAAACGTTTTTCTCTCTCTCTCTCCTCTATCCTATATATAGTTGGAGGGGCTCTTTCATAAGATCCAAGGCTGCCATTTTAGAGATTTGAAGAAACCTAAGAGAAGCTATTCAACTCCATTCTAAAGCTTTCTCTTCCTCACTAGAATCTCTCCCTCAACTCTTTGAGCCATTTCCTCAAGAGAGATTCTCTCCATTGTGAGCCTTCCAAGCCTAGAGCTTGATCCAAAGTCACCATCCTCCATCCTAGCCTTCGATCGCTGATCTTATTGGTGGAGATTCGGTTTGGTGACATTCTCTCCTCAAAATCCATCATTGCCCTAATTTGGTAAGTTTACTCAAGGCATAGGATTTTGTACGGTAAGAGTTTATTTCATTTCATTTCATTGAATTGTTGTACACTCTCGGTTGTGAGAGTTTGTGTGATCCCGGGTTGTGGGATTCACGGAAATCGATTGTAGGTCGATTGCACTTGTGGAGTTTCCGCAAGTGGGTTTAGTGGAAATCTTGAGTTAGGGTTGCTAACTCAAGTATCCGGAGGGGATCCGGGTGGTTGGGACGTAGGATCACCGGGAACAAGTCGGGGAGACTTGGGTGGATCCGAACCCAGTAATATTGTTTGTTTGCGTATGTTTTAATTCTTGTTGATAGTTGTTTAATTTCGCATTGTCGTTTGTTTCTTGCACAATAATTAGGAATAACTATCTTGATTATTTTAAGTACTATTCACCCCCCCTCTAGTACGTGTGCAGTAGCTACCACAGGGCACTACAAGAATATGGTTGATTAACTACAAATAGCTAGGGATCTCTACTCGTGTCTTACGAGCTCGAGAGAGGATCTTGATCTATAGGAAGACCTAGATATTTGATTTAGATCTATAATTTGGATATCCTAGATTTAGAGAACGAGAGTGACCAAAGCTAGCATCTTTATTATATTTCTATACTTATATTCATTTGTACGATGGTAAGATGAATACGAACCATCATAATCTAAATTCGAACTCATGTCACATGACCGTGGACTTGAATGAGAATTGAATTATATTGTCGATCTTAATGCTAATAATTCAACTAGGCTTGCACGAGAGTGAGTCTCTAGCTTGACTTATTTTAGACTTTTGTAGCTCGAGAGCGTGCACCGGTTCACAACATAGTTGCAACAATTTCACTCTAAAGTAAGATTTAGTAATTAGGAGTTCATATTCACTTTGAAACTCGAAAATCTATAGTGGGGATTCCATAGTCCTATGCTTCTTTATTAATTGAATTTCAACCGATACCATTACACATTAATGACACACTTGCTACACCATTACTCACAATCTATGTTACCTTTAGACAACTGAGATAATATCAAACATCTCCCCGTGACTCGATACCCACTCACCACTAAACCGTGCACTTGCGAGAAAACTACATAGTTTTCTGAGTACATCCAGGAACGCATCAGTTGGCCCCTTTCAACAAGTCAGGCATTGCATAAATGCAATGGGTGAGTTGTTGGATAAAGTTTCTCTTAACGATGAAGAGAATGATCCCTCATTCATCAAGAATCGTTAGGCAGTGATAGGAACCCTCTGCTTTCGACGAAAGTTGTTCCATGGTGAAGCGCATGTCCCTTCAACTCATGACTGACAAAGGTCATTCGGTGTCAAGGGGGTGGCCCCTCGGTTTACATCTGACGAGAATCATTCGATGGCGAGCGTCATAGACCCTCTATTTATGTCCGATGAGAGTCGTTCAATGGCAAGGGTCATAGACCCTCGACTAACATCCAATGAGGAGCATTTGGTGGCAAGGGGAAGGCCCCTCGACTTACGTCCGACGATAGTCGTTTACGATCCTTCCTGATGTCCGAAGAAAGTGAGAGTGGCTTTGTACATCGAGAGTTCCCTGGAGTCTATATAGAGGTGCACAGAAGTGCTTTAAGAAAATCAAAAGCAAACCTCACAAGGCACAATGGTCACACATGTCATTTGATCCAGATGATAAGTATTTTCAAAAGAAAGGAATTTTATTCATTCGATAGGTAAAAGACTTGAATGCCTAAAATAAATTTGTACTTGTGTAAAAATTTCATGTGGAATTAGTGACGCATGACACTATTTGAACTACTATTCTTCATCCTCACAGCACAGTCGACGACCTTGGTCACATGCGAATAGGCATGTGTCCCTTTTCTTTGTTCTTTTTCTTCGAGGTCCCCTCTTTCGACTGGTTGTCGTCGATGAACTTTTTTAGATATTCACGCTTGACAAGAGCTTTGTTAGCCATATTTTATACCTTTTTCCACCTTTTCTCCCAGTTTTTTCCTGCTTTATTTCACGCTGTCGCATCTATTTTTACCACTTTCTATTATCTTTTACAACTTTTAGGCCCGGGGTATGCTTTTCTCCATGCTGCAGGTGATCGAGCCCAAGACGATGCATTTTAGGCGATAATAAGGCCGAAGGAGGGAAGCCAAGGAGAGGAAGTGGCATGGTCGAACTTTGGAGGCCAAATGGAGGAGGAGGAGGTAGGACATGGCTGTGCATGCATCTACACGGCCATGTCAATGCACCAGTAGAAGGAGCATGTTACAAATTAGTGGCACAGTCGTGTAGCATGGCCGTGCCGTAATTATTCTAGTACGATGGCTTGCAGCACTGTTGTTCTGCACTGTGTGCCAAATTGGGGGAACTAGGTAGTAGGATCGCAGAGCTGGATGACACAACCGTGCCAATTTAGCGGCATGGCCATGCCGATCGATGGCGGCATTTGTTGGACCTAGGAGGTTAGCATTGACATGGCCGTGGCACGTGCCACTTTTTGACATGGCTGTGCATAACGTTTTCTACTTAAGGAAACTTGTATAACGAACAATGTGTACTTTTTACTTTTCAGAACTTTTGTTTGTGCATTTTTCGGACAAATTTCTGGGTTTCTCTTTGCTGTAATCCTTTGAGTTTGATTGTAATAATCTCTAATTTTTGGTTTAGTTAGTTATTTACTTCATTCTCTATTGCATTGTTGGATTGCATTGATTGTCATACTAAGCTTAATTTCCTATTTTGCTAATTATGAGCTCCATTGTGTTGATTTCATCTAGCATTACCATGACTAGTGAGTAGTCTTATAGGCTAGGGCTATGTAGAGCCCTATTGTAGGAATTGATCGTGATGGATCATCTCAAATATCGACCCAATTAGGTCGTAGTCCAAGGATAGAATTGGATGATGAACCGAATTCAACCCATTCAGTTACGATGCTACACAATCCTAACCACCAACGACCTAATGTGGTTTTGATTTGATGCTCCTAACGGTAGGTTGACAATCTAATGCCCGACGCTGATGACCCATCAGACACACTCACTAGAACCACCTATATCATAGCGACCGACGACCCATCTGGGCTATGATAGGGATCCATCATGTCCTCCGAGTCCTCTCACAATTAGATGTCGAGGGGACGAGGATTAAAGCTTAGCCCTCATCGATGACTATAATCCTTGGGCCCAGAAGCTAGATCCATCTAGCTCAAGACCTACAATTATGGTGATACGTTAGCCCTAGCTCTCTCTCTTAATTGAATTCCCCTTAGTTAATCCCTCTTCATCATCGTTACATCAATATCACGGTTACACGAAAATTGACACCAATCCCTGATTCAAACCTTCGCCGCCCAATATTCGACACCTGCTACACACGACTCGTGCACTTGCAGACATAAATTAAAGAGACAACAATCTTTTGGCACCGTTGCCGGGAGGCAAATGATTTGACTTTGTATTGGTGAATTATTTAGTAGACCGTGTTCTCTCTCTCTCTCTCTCTCTCTCTCTCTCTCTCTCTCTCTCATATTTCTATTTCTTTTGATACTAATCGTGCTACTGACGTTTGTCTTAGTTCTTGTCTCTCTTATGCACAAGCGAATTATCAGCTCTGGAGACCTAGTGCCGCTCGACCTTGAGATAGAAGCTATGTTGTGAAGGTTGTAGAGAAAGCGACGTCGCAATGCACTACAGGCTAGAATGGCTACTGAACAAGAACACATAAGGCCCCTCATGGACTTCGTGATGCCCTCAAGTAACCCAATCTCTAGCATCGGTGTCCCGTAATTCAGCCGACATACTTTGAGCTGAATCAGGGGTTGATCCAGTTTATTCAACAGGATCAGTTTAGTGGCCACCACACTGAGAGCCCCAACGAGCACTTGACAAATTTCTTGGAGAAGTGCAATATGATAAAGCTAAACAATGTCTCAGAGGATGGCATCAGACTAAGGTTGTTCCCGTTCTCACTATGGGACAAAGAAAAAGAATGGATGAAGAGCAATGAGACTGACACCTTCACTACATGGGACTCAGTGGCAAGTGCATTTCTGAACAAATTCCTTCCACTAGATAAGATGGTGAAGCTTCGGAACGAGATTACATCTTTTGGGCAGTACGACTAGGAGAGCGTGTACGAAGCATGTGAGCGTTAGAAGGAGCTCCAGATAAAATTCCCACACCACGGAATACGGGAGTGGTTGCTAATACAGACCTTTTACAATGGGCTCAACCACCAGATGAATATATCTGTAGATGATGCAGTAGAAGGTGCTATCATGACCAAGAACCCAGAAGCGACGAAGGCATTGTTGGAAGAAATGACTTTCAATAATTATCATTAGGAGAACGAGAGAGAATCTACCAAGAAGGGCGACCAGCTGGAGGTAGACATGATAACACTTTTTGATACCAAATTTGGTATCTTAGCGCAACAAATCTCTCAAATTAGATCTGAAGCCAATGGGGCCTCTTTCTCCTCCTCTGTGGTGGCAAGCTATGAAGTGTGTAGGATTCAAGCACACCAAGCCCTAGAGTGTCAATTTGGAATGGCTCAGACCCAAGGAATGTCGGTGGTGACTAAGCTAATGCTCTTTATAACCAAAGGCTGCAGGGGAACCCAGACTAGCATACCTTCAACCAATGGTGGTAGAACCACCCAAACATTTCATATCGAGATGGAAATTTCCAAGTCCTGCCCCCTCAGCAACTTGGATTTCAACAGCAGAGGCCGATGGGAAACGCCTGACCACCACCATCGAAGTCTCGTTTAGAGACCACCATAGAGAATTTTATGGCCTAGAAAGCCCAAAGGAATCACATTTTCTAGAACACTATTCTGCAAACTAACTCAAGGATGGACGCACTTACCGCCTCCAAGATGCAAGTAGCCTAATTGGCACAACAAGTGGGCGCCATGGCAAGTAACCAAGGAACACTTCTCGCATAACCCGAACAAAGTCCAAGAAAGATGAATGTTGTGAGCTTATGAGTGGGAGAAAGTTAGCGGGCCCATCTATCAATATGGGCCCACAAGGTGAGTGTCACATCCCAAGAAGAATGTCTCCTCTGAAGAAACCAAATATAGGCACGAAGTTGAAGAGACAACTTATGTGTACATTCCACCGATGTCGTTTCCATCAAGGCTAGCTAAACCCATGTTGGATGAGAAGTATGGAAAATTTTCTGAGGCATTGAAGCAACTAAGCTTGAACATTCCATTCCTAGATGCCTTGACGGAGATCCCTATTGGATACAACGTGTAGTTAGATATAACAAATGATGACTTCGTGTTTGATGATAACAAGCATGTGTAAACGATTTAATGTGTGTGCTAAGTGTTTTCTGGAATGGCACTCTCGCAAATACTCAAAGAGAGACTAAGTAAAAGTGATGAAGAATGTGCCATACATTAGCAAAGAAGACTAAGTCAAAGATGGAGATAATGGCTACAAATATTGGAGTAAGTCAAAGATGGGAAGATAAGGAGGAAATCAATTCAAATCCAAATTTGAATTGATTCAAATCAATTGGTGCATTATTCAAATCCTAACGCCATGCAAATTGAAGACTTGGTCAAAGATGGAGAGATATAGAGAATCTCATTCAAATTAATGGTGATTAAATGAGATCATATTTAAAATCATATAGCTACTCAAATTCAAATCCTATAGCCATCCATATTCAAACTCCATATCCATGATGATTCGTTTAAATCCTATTCAAGTTAGAATTCCCTCCAATCTCCATCAATTATGGGATTTCAATTGATTCTATTATATCCCATCCTCTCCTATATAAACTCATATTCAAAGAGAGAGATTTTGTGTGTGTGTGCAACAAAAACACCAAGAAAAATTCGGCCATACCCTCCTCCATGCGCAACTATCTCAAAGCCATCCTCCTTCACATATTGCACAACAAGCCATAGGACGTACTTCAAAGATCTGAGAATTCCTATCCACAAGAGCATCCAAATCGGCCCTTTCTTATTTTTCAGTCGAAGAGGAAGAGCTCACGATTCCAACGAGTATTTATTCGGATTTTTCTGAGCTTGTGTCGATTTACTACAATTTTTGGAAGACCGAGCAGAAATATACTTTACGCACAGACTGCTGCCGATTCTGCACAACAGAGAATTGATTTACACACAGACCAGACAAACCAGATTCAGGCAGATTTGCGCATAGAACTTCGGAAGGCTATATCTTGAGATATAGGCATCGGATTAAGACACCGTTTGTGCCAGCATGAAGCTGACGACGCGCTGATCGATAGAGACTACAACACTGACACGAGCTGAGCTTTCAAAACTCTTATTACTTTATATTCATGTACTTGGTGTATAGATATCTGTAGAGAAAACTTTATCATACTTGTTTTCGGTTATTGTCTAGTGGGTGCTAGACAAGAGTGACTTGACTAGTTGGGACTAGCCAATAGAAAGCTTATACTAGGATTAATTTTGTTGAACACGGTGAGTGGGGTATTGAGAGCCTGGTTAGTGTAAAGATGTGGGTTCTCTAGGTATTAAGGTTGTACCTGTTACATTATTAATCTAGCATCTTCTTTGGGGGCTGGACGTAGGTCGTGGGACGACCGAACCAGGGTAAATCTACTGCATATTATGTGATTGCTCATTATTTACTCTACATATGCTATAACTGCGTGTGATTGCTCGTGGGTTGCACAAGAATTTTTAATAGCCTATTCACCCCCCTTAGGCTTAGATCCAGATCCAACAATTGGTATCAAAGCAAATTAGAGGATATAGTCTAGAATTATCATGAATACCCCAAAATATATTTTTCCTCATGGCATGCCTAATGAATGTCCTCCCCTATTTAGTGGCCATGATTATATATACTGTAAAGCTAAGATGAAAACTTATTTTCTATCCGTTGATGTTGATACTTGATACATTATCGAAAACGGATATTCTATGCCTGAAAATAATTTGAATTTAAATGATAGAAATGTGTGTGCTATAAATACTAGAGCAATGAATATCTTATTATGTGGTTTGAGCAGAAAAATATTTGATCGTATCTCACATTGCTCTTCTACGTAGGATATATGGGGGACTTTGGAGACTACATATGGAAGCGAGCAATCCCTCGGCAGCAATGAAAAGAAGAAAAAGGGAAGAAAAGGTCTTTTAAATAGAAATGATGCTTATGTGCATAATAATATTAGTAAGAAAACTACTGAGAGTGGACTTTTTTTTTATTGCAGGAAGAGGGGACACATTATAAAAGACTGCCCACTAGAAAAGAATGACGTCGCTAAAAAGAAAGGAAAATCCTTAGCGATAACGTGGGATATGTAAGGCCCCTGGCTATGAGGAAAACACTATAAGGGGGGTTGAATAGTGTTTATGAAATTCAAAAAGATAGTTACACCAATTGAAATCCCTAACCAAAAAGTAGTGCGGAATAGAGATAAACCCAAAATGAAACAAAAGCAAACGCAAGGATGTTTCAAGGGTTCAGATTACCCAAGTCACTTTCCGACTTGTTCCCAGTAATCCTACGTCCCTTCCACCCGGTTAACAATCGGATACTCAAGTTAGAACCCAAACTTGAGGTTCTCTTAAAACCCACTTGTAGCAAACCTACAAGTGAAATCGAAATACAATCGATTGACTTTGACTCCCATAACTTGGGAGCAAGCAAACCACTCTCACAACCCGAGAGTAAATCAAATAACTAAAGTTATGAAATATGAAATTAAGCAACACTTACAATCACATATGCCTTGAAGTAGAACTTGAAGGAGAAGTGTGTTGTGTATTGAAAGACTATCTTGGAAGAGAGGAAAGCCCTTTTTCTTGACTGCACCAAATACCTAGAAGATTTCTCTTTGGTTCTAGGTTGGAGAGCAAGAGATTGAAGATTGGAATTCTAGGGCTTTAGGATTTGAGAGCTTTGATCTTGAGAGAATGAAAGCTTGAAATGATTTTGCAAAATGAGTCACCTCTCAATGGAACAGTAGAGTTTCCTTTTATAGGTTTCTCAAACCCTTTAAACGAAATCAACAAAAACCCCTTTGAAATCCGTGAGAAAAAACTCAACGGATAGAATCTGCACCCGGGACAGTCGACAGTTGAAGAAATCACAGTCGACTGCTGCACAGTGACAGAGGGTAGGTGAGAATTCATAACAGTAACTTACCACGTGGAAAGTCGACTGATGGCACATAGACAGTCGACTGTTGAACCAACAGACGACTATAAATCCTACTACATGCGACTGGCCGTAAGTTGGGTAAGTTGATGAAATCTGAAAAACGTTTGGGAGAACAGGATAGACGAATGATTAATAGAAGACAGTCGACTGTTAATCTGAACAGGCGACTGTAATTCCTTATACAGACGAATGTCAAAACCCTGAGATTTTCCAGAGAGTTGATTCATCAAATAGGCGCAAAAACAGACGACTGTTGAAGCATTGACAGTCGACTGTTCCATTGGACAGTCGACTGTAAATCCAACAGAAGTCGACTGGCCAGATTAAACAGACAAATAGAATTTGGCTAAAGATAGACATGCGACTGATTAACAAAACACAGTCGACTGTCCCTGGGACAGGCGCCTGTGAATCATTCATAAGTCGCTTGTAAGAGTTAAAGCTGAGAAGCCCAAAACTAGACTGAAAAAGTTTGTGCATAACAAGCGACTATAGAACAAAACACAGTCGACTGTTTTGAGACAGGCGACTATAAATGTTCAGCTGTCGACTGTTGTAAACATGACAAACACAATCTAGATAGAAATGAATTGGAGTCAAAGGAAGGTAGATCTAATGATATCCTAAGACTGAAATGAAGATGTGTGTGCGTGCTCCATCAAAGTTCTACTTCTAAGCTACATACTAGAAGAGAAACAAGAAAGTTACATTTGACGAACTCTCTCTTCTATCCAACACATGAGCTTGAAGTCTTCTAGGAGCTTCAATCACCATCTACGATCATCCAATCCATTTCATTTGCTTTCAATAATCTTTGAGTATTATCCATTGCTAATAGATCTTCATGACATGCATGGGCAATGGATTAACTGCAAATAGAGGATTAGTCACAAGTATTTATGTTTGCTCATCCTTAACACAAAGTAGGGAGAAGTCCAATACTCAACATTCTCCCACTTTTGATGATGACAAATAAACATAAACAAAAAATATAAATAATTGTGCTTAAAGAAAACTTACTCCCCCTACATAGATGCCAATCAAGTTAGTCAATACGTATTAGGGCATCTAAATATGAAATGAAGCAAATTAGTAAGATATGCATGAGTGAAATGAATTCATGAAATCTAGGATTTAAAATCCATATCCATTATATCTTACTCCCCCTGAATCTAAGGCAATATCAATCATAGATTCAAGTATTATTAGTATGTACATAACACATTCATTATGAATCTATTGTTTATTTCTCTCCCCCTATGGCATTATCCAAAAGGTGGGAGTAAAATAACAACAACAATCGTGCTAAATAAGAACTAGTAACAATAACAAGAGTCTAAAGATATATAAATCAAAATTCATAAAACCACGTCATAAACTTAGGTGATTAGAGGAATGAGAGTCCAATATCAACATTGAGATACACGAAGAAAACATATCGTCTCAAATCACATCACGTGTAGAATACAGCTTATACGTTGACAATATCTCAAAATTCACACAGATATGATAAGCAATTAAACAATGTGTGAAACAGACGAAGAAACAGCAACTTCATATATATATAAGACCACATGAGTACAAAACATATGAACAACACCATGTGTCTCAAAATGAATAAAATACATGATTCATCATATATCATCAGTACAAAAACTAATCATCATACATACACCACTCAAAAACTATAAACAAAATCAAGAGTAAGTGTCTTGAGGTGCAGCAGAGGAGGAAGCTGTCTCTGGGTCAACGGGGGTATCCTCTGGAGGAGAAGGAGCAGCAGCAACACCTTGAGTAGCAGCTACACCAGGATGCAAAATAATCTCAGTGATGATAGGAGGTGGAGGCTAATGAGGATGAGGTGGAACAAATTGTCTGAGGTGCTCAGGGAAGGGCATACCCTGATGCTGGAATGAAAAAAACGCCAACTCATAAAGACCAGAAACCATCTCAAACAGAATGTCATGAGAGGAAGGAGCAGAGATAGATGGCTGGTCAGCAGGAGGAACCGTGGAAGAGGACGGAGCAGATGTGGATTGCCTCTTCTTATATGCAGACTGCAGAGCCGAAGAGGACTTCGACTTTGCAGGAGCATCGAGAAGTGGACCAAAAAGCAAGGGCTCGTATGGAGTCAAATCAATCCCAAAATGACGAAAGACGAGTGTGAGAAGACCACCATAAGGAATGTGGGAGGAAGCAGTAGTAAACTCGACCTTGTCCATCCTATCAAGGAGGACGCCGACCCAGTTTACTGGCATGCCAGAAAAGATCACAAACATACACCTAAGGATCTCCTGGGAAGGCTGATCTGAAGATCCATACTTCGGCAGGATGTTGGACTTCACCACAAGGAGAACAGCCCAATGCCTCGCCGAGAACATGGATGACCAAACACCGGAAGAAAGAGCAGATGGTAAAGGAGAAGCCTCAATGCAAGGCTCATTGATGTGAACACCAACAGGCTTGCGCGGATGCTTCAAGAGGCGCTCAGCTTCAGATGAAGAAGGCGCAGAAGAAGGAGAATAACCCTGCGAAGAGGATCGAGAGGGAGAATCGGTTTTATTGGTTAGGGCCTTATAGGGTTGTTGGTTTTTGGCAGTGGTAGGCTTGGGAACCCTAGGGCGATTAGGAACATTAGTCTTTCCCTTGTTCTTGGTTTTGGGAGCCATTGCATAATCAAATGACGAATTTGAAAGGAAATGCACGAAAGATATACGAGAGAAATCGAACCTAATTCGAGAGAACAGACGTGACAATCGAGGTCCGAGCGATGCAATCGACAGACGACGAGAGGCGGGCACGACAAGCGCCAAAGGAGCGATCGACTGAGGGTTCGAATCAGGAAGACGAAGGGATTTTCAATCGGAGGAGAGAGAAAAAATGCGATCGAAGTGAAATCTCTCGATCATATAATGAAGGGGCAAAAGAATCTGGGCCGTTGGATCAAAGAATCGATGGCTTAGATCAAATGAATGAACCGCCATAATAGGAGACAGTCGACTGATGAACAATAGTCAGTCGACTGGTTTTAGTGATAAGAGATGAGCATAGATTAATAGACAGTCGACTGTTGGGTAACAAACAGTCGCCTGTCTGTGAGACAGTCGACTGTATTATACTCATTAGTCGACTGACTGAGAATCAATAAAATTGATGATAAAACAGAGACTACTGACGAAATTGACAGGCGCCTGATGACTAAAATACAGTCTCCTGTTGATCCAACAGTCGCCTGTAAATTTTGCATCAGTCGCCTGGGTGAAAGATACAGTCTGCTGAAGTAGAAGATAGAGCAGGGCATTCGACTGTCAAAGGAAAGGAAGTCGTCTGTCATGGTCCAAAAATGCACAGTAAGGTTAAAATCCAGAGGATATGCACAACTCACCCTAGGAACTATTCTCTAACATAAACTTATCATAAATCAATATCGAACGATAAATCATTTATTAAGCAAATCTCTTAAGACAATCCGAAAACTCATGAAAACACGAAATGAAGAGAGGAAACATGATGATATGAGTTCAAAATATGATATAACCAGTAAGTTGAACTCCTAAATTTCAGATTCACCCATAATTCCTAATTCTCCATGCAACCTCACAAATGAATCTTCTTTAAGAGGTTTTGTGAAGATGTCGGTAATTTATTTTTGGGTTTTAATGTACTCTAAGATGATGTCCTTCTTAGCTATATGATTATTGATAAAGTGGTGTCTCACATCTATGTGTTTGGTACGGAAGTGATGTACCGTATTCTTGGAAAGACATATAGCACTTTGGCTATCAACCATGATAGAGCAAGTATCATAATTGACACCATAGTCCTTAAGAGTGTGTCTCATCCAAAGAACTTGTGCATATGCAAGACCCGCGACAATATATTCTGCTTCAGTCGTGGACAATGATACTGAGTTCTATTTCTTGGAGAACCAAGAAACTAAGGAATTTCCTAGGAAATGGCAAGTACCACTAGTACTTTTCTTATCAAATTCGCATCCGGCAAAGTCGGCATCACAATATGAGATTAACTCATATGTGCTAGATTTAGGGTAAAGTAACCCATAATCTAGTGAATGATTGAGATAACGAAAAATTCATTTAACTGCAATCAAGTGTGACTCTTTAGGTCTAGCTTGATATCTAGCACACAAGCATACGAAAAACATGATATCGGGCCTGCTAGCAGTTAAATAGAGTAAGCTACCGATCATACCTCGATATAGACGAACGTCTACATCTTTTCCGTTCTCATCCTTGTGTAGATGGGTTGTCGTACTCATAGGAGTCCTTTTGCTTGAAGACGATTCCATCCCGAATCGCTTGATAAGCTCCATTGTGTACTTGGTTTGATGTATGAAAGTCTCACCCTTCATTTGTCAAATTTGTAGTCCAAGGAAGTAGTTGAGCTCTTCCATGTGGCTCATTTTGAATTCATCCTTCATAGACCAAGAAAATTCTTAACAAATATAAAAGTTAGTAGAACAAATATTATATTGTCTACATAAACATGAATCAATAGGATGTCATTTTCATAATTCTTAATGAAAAGTGTTGAATCAACTTCACCCATTTTAAAACCTAAATCCAAAAGAAAGGTCTTGAGTCGATCATACCAAGCTCTAGGAGCTTGTCTCAACCCATACAACGATTTCTTAAGTTTGAAAACATGGGTTGGAAATTTTTCATGAATGAAACCGGGAGGTTGAGAAACATACACTTCTTCATTGACAATACCATTTAAAATGCACTTTTAACATCCATTTGAAATAATTTAAAATTCTTATGAGATGCAAAAGATAAAAGCAATCTAATCGCTTCTAATATAGCTATATGGGCAAAGGATTCTTCGAAATCGATACATTCCTCTTGCCGGTAGCCTTGAGCTACTAACCTTGCTTTATTCCTTGTGATGACCTCGTTCTCATCGGTCATATTCTTGAAGATCCATTTGGTCACAATAACTTGATGACCACTTGGAAGGGGAATGAGCTCCCAAACTTCATTTCTCTCGAATTGCATGAGCTCTTCTTCCATTGCCACTATCCAAGAGCTTTCCTCACATGCTTCTTGGATGTTCTTTGGTTCCATGGTAGAGACAAATGCGCAATGAGAGAATTCTTCAATTCTACACCTTGTTCGAACACCCACACCAATATCTCCAATAATTTGGTCATGTGGATGGTTGCGAATGGTTGGGTAAGGTTTGGGTATTCCTGCATCACTTGGAACATCTTCAACAATCTCAATAGTAGTGTTAGTCTCAATAAAAGAATCATTAATCTTAACGTTACTTAGAGAATCACATATAACATCTACACTATCATCAATAACATGAGAAAAATCAAAATCTTCATAAAATGATACGTGTAGTGATTCCTCGATCGTTGAAGAGGTTTTGTTGTATATCCGGTAGGCTTTGCAACGTGTGAAATATCCAACGAAGCTCCAGGAAATAATGCAAATCGATGCACCAGAGTCGAAGAGGACTCGTGCAGGAAATGTGCAAACCAAAATCACACCTAACAAGCAATCTAACAATCAGATCCTATTCTAGCAAACATAACAAGCAGCCAAACACATTCCAACAAACAAGACTAACTAAGAAAAGGAACAACTAGACTGAGGGTTACCTGCAATAACCTCATCCACAGCCTCAGTCTCAACTGCAGTCATCAGGAAAGCCTGCCTCCTCGGCTGCATGGCCTGTTGAAAGGCCTGCTTCTGTGGAACGAGAGGCGCTCCACGTCCAGCAGGTACAGGTGCCCTCTGCTGCAACGGCTGAGCTGCAACTGGTCCCATCCAAGGCTACGTGGACTTCGGGCAGTCCTTCATGACATGCGCTGGATCACCACAAACCAAGCACTGTCCCAACATCTTCCGGCATTGATCCTTGACATGCCCAATCTTGCCACAGAAAAGGCAAGTCTTCAGAGTAGGAGGTCCTCCTGGCCTCTTGAACTGTACCGGCTGATTGGGCCTGAACCCTGGTCTCATCACTGCCCTGGCCTGCTCCACAGGCCTCTTCCCAGCTCCAGAAGCATATCCTCTCTTCTGGTTCACAATCAGCTCCTGCCTCCTCGCTGAAATCAGAACCTTCTGATAGGACTCCAAATCAGAAGAAGACACAAAGCTCTGAAAATCCAAAGAGAGCCCCTGCAGAAACCTCCGGGCCCTCTCATCAGCATCCTGCACCATCTTCAGTACGAAACGGCTCAGCCTGGTGAACTCCTAGTGTTACTGGTCCACCGTCATGCTCCCCTGCTTCAGGTCGATGAAGCGCTGCGCCATCTCCCTCCTGGCAGCCTTCGAAAAGTACTCCTCATCGAATCTGGACTTGAAAGTAGCCCAAGATATCGGCTTCACCAGCATCTCCTCCTCAGCATCCCACCAGTTCCGAGCATTATCTCTAAGCTGCCTCTTTGCCAAGTCAACCCATCCAGCCGGGTCGACCTTCGACATCTTCAGGTTATCCTCCATATTCCTGATCCACTCATCAGCAGCTAGAGGTCCTTCGATCCCATCAAAGTAAGTGGGGCCCCAGCTCCCAAAAACTGCTTCGCTCCTGGCTCGCGCTCCTCGAGGGACATTCTGGACTGGCCGCGCTCCTCGAGCAGTCGGAACATTCTGGGCATTCTGAAGCATGCCCTGCTGCACCTGCATCATCTGATGCATCATCCTCATAATCTCCCCGTTGGTGGGCTCTCGGTCCGGCTCCACGACACGATGGGGCACACCACCAGCAGCTCGGGTATTCCGTCTTCCTACCATCTAATGACACAGAAAACGAAATAATCAGACTCTCAGCCTATGACTCGGGTGTCGAAATTATGTATCGGACATTCTATAATTCTTATCGTTCTTCCGATTAAGTCACAGTTACAGAGTGGGTTGACCTGCATGGGCCACCAACAAAACCTGTCACGACCCGCTTCCCTAAAATGGAGGCGAGGCGTGACGAGGCCCGCTCAGGCTGGGAGCTGTGAGGCTCCAAGCCTGTAAAGCGTCTAGAAATACCACGCAGATCCCTGTATTGCGACACAGAACAAAGACAAGAATAATAGAAAGAGACGAATAATAAATTATCAATCTCAAATGTCCAAATAAAAGTTCAACAACCACCAGAAAAGCCACCAGGCTAACAAAAGAGTCTAAAAAGGGCCCAACATGGCCAACAAGGAAAGCAACTAACAAAATGGTGCTACTCACCGCCAAGCTACAACAACTAACAAAGAAACTGCGGAGGGAACTAGGACTGGTCACCAGTGTCCTCGTACTCAACGTCAGCTGTGGAATCAGGCTCGAACTCCACGAACTCGTCGTCCTCAACTACGGGCTCTGGCTTAGCAACTAACATGCGACACCCAAAGAGAAGGGGCACATGTCAGCAAAGTCTACAAGACTTTGTGCAAGGAAACTAGTAGAAAAGTAAAGGCAACCTAGCAATTCTAAAGTATGGTATGACATGACATTTATATAATGAGTGCATCAAGTAAAGTAAACAGCAGTTATGACATGGCATATATGATAGCATGGCAGATAAGAACATGGCATGGAAACAAATAACATGACATGGAAACAAGTAAACATTCACAAGGAATGTCCTAGTCTAGTAGCACGTCGTACACAGAGATTACGCCTTTTGGCTAGAGAGGCTGTACGGGCCAACTCTTACGCTCAAGTGATCGTTTATCCCTACCCCTCCACGTGTATCGGGCTTTGGTTTTCAACCAACACATGTAGCCCGCTTCTGGATCATGAGCCAGGAAGTGTTATTAACAAGTATGGCGTAGGGTTATGCCCTGCATAGCGGGTGCCTAGCCGGAAACAAGGATTGTACAAGTATTTTGTAGCGTGTGCTACGATGCAACATACAAATCAGATGACATGTAAAAATGTAAATGCATGGCAGATATTTAGATAAAAATGCATACCGTTAGAGAAATTAAACGTGACAGGCAAATGCATGACATGACATGACAAAAGGCAGCTCTAGCTTCGTTGTCAAGCTAGAACTTGAAATTGCGCCTAGACCGCTATCATTTCACGGTCTAGTCTCTTTTACGCTAAAAGCAAGGAAATGGCCTAAAGCATGGCCTAAAACAAGGTTGGCAAGTTTCACTTGCCTGGTACCGAGGTTGTTGATCGACGAGAGTCGTCTCAAAAATCGCTATTCTACGGGGATGGGTCACTGTTATGGCAAAACAGAAAATCAGAATTGGATGATCTAATCCGGATTTGTAGTGGAATCCTACAACGTCTAGTAATCCATTTTTATTAGGTTTTCTAAATTTATAGTGTGGGTTATGGAAAGATTAAGGGTAGATCACTAACCGTTTATGAAGCGGAAGAAACGACAATCAAAGACGCCTACGAATCTGCAGGTAGGAGAGGATCTCGACGTATCCGGATTGCCGTCGCCAAGTCTGATCTAGCACGGCAACGGAAGAAGCGATCCCGGGAAAACTACTGCTGAAGAGATCTGCAGGCGGCTGAGATATAACGGATCTGGAGATGGGAGAATGAAGGGGAAAAACTGGAGCAAAAGGAGAATTGTAGGGTTTTAGAGTCGGCCGGCGGCCGGCAGGGTGGTTGCCGGTGCAATGGGGGGTGAGAGGGAGCACGGGAGGAGGAGGAAAGGCAAGAGGAAGATGGGGGATGATTGGGGAAGAAGGTAGGCTAGGAAAAGTGAGGGAAGAAGTGAAAACGTATAGGGTTTAAATAGAAAGAATAAGCGGCGGCTGCAACTTAACCTAGGGTTTCTGTGCAGATTAGTTGGTCAGTGAAGAGTGGTCGCCCGATTAGTTTGGGAACTAATCGGTCGGTCGTCCAACTGTGACCGACTAAAAGGCAAACAGTGAACAGTGTCAATACATGGTAGACATATTTAGTCGGTCTGTGAAGGCTCGTCAACCGACTAGTTTGGGAACTAGTCGGTCGGTGAATGTTCATTGACCGACTAAGGGTTGAATATGATAGACAATAAGTACTGAGAGTTAGTCGGTCTGAGAAGAAACTCTAACCGACTAGTTTCTCAACTAGTCGGTCGATAGTCGTTCTTTGACCGACTAACTGTAAACAGTAACTCGGCTATCAGAAAGAACTCTGAATTAGTCAGTCCGAGAACAAGTTCTAACCAACTAGTTTCGCAACTAGTCGGTCGATGGATGTGCTTAGACCGACTAAGTGGAAACAGTAACTCAGCTGAAATAATCAAGATGAACTAGTCGGTTCCTGAAGAGTTGCCGACCGAGTAGATTGCAATCTAGTCGGTTGGTTCTCCTTCTTGAACCAACTAAGAGTCATGAAAAGTCTCGAATTGAAGCGCGAAGCTTCGGAAAGATTTCTTTGGCTTCTAAGATCAACCTAGCTCTAAGATATGGACGTTATGAAGCTCATCGTAAAAAAATACTTACTCCAAGCCCATCATAATATGCAACGGAAAGTAGAAAATCAGAAAGAACTAAAAGAAAACGTCCAACAGGGGAAAAACACACAAGGAAGAGAACAACCATAATATATATATAATAGACAATACATAGACAAAAACCAGTCGTTACAGGCCTCTTAGAAGTAATGCCTTCTTTAAGCTTAAAAGATGATTTACTAAGTTTACCTATTTGACATGAATCACAAAAGTTTTTCTTACTAAAAGCAATTTTGTAAAATCTTTGACTAGATCATGCTTAGCTAACTTATATAAGTGCTTGAAATGAACATGACCAAAACGGCGATGCCATAATAGTTATTCATTTGTATTAGAAACTAAGCAATGTTCAAGGTTTTAGGCAAGCTCAAATAATAAATATTTTTACGCCTAATACCGGTAAATAAAACATGTGAATTAGAATAAACAAGTTTACAGAATCCTTCTCCAAAGTTAACCTTTTAACCTTTGTCACAAAGTTGACCAATGGAAATGAGATTGTGACACAAATCACTAACTAGAAATACATTAGTAATTAAAGGTTTGGAGGGGTTTTCGACTATAGCTACTCCAATGATGGTTCCCTTTTGGTTACCTCCAAAAGTGACCGTTGCACCATTCTTGATGCTAATCACTTCGGAGAGTAATGAAGGATCTCCTGTCATATGTTTGGAGCAACCACTGTCGAGAATCCGTCCTTTTCCTTTAGATCTAGTTTGACCTTTACAGTTCTCTTTCTTTCTCTTGGGTACCTACATAGTATACCATAAGCTCATGGTATCCAATTTTTGTTGGGTCCAAGGGGATTAGCCCTTTGAAAGCCAAGTCCAAGTGGACTTCCGCTTCCCAACATACTTACCATTATTAATAACATCATGAAAATAGGAATCAACATATGAATTCCTACCATATAAGCTAGTGTTCTTAGGACCCCAAATGGTGTATGTTTTGGGAGTCCTTTTCCTAGTTGCATGCATAGTTGTTAGATTTCTATGTGGTGCATGCTTCTTAGGAACATGGGTTCTAGCATAAAAATGAGGTGGTGGATATGCATAGGACATACAAGGGTTGTATGCATGCTTGGAAACATGCATGCTGTATGAAACATACGGGTCATGCATGACATGTGGAGGATGTGCATACATGTAAGAATGATGCGTATGAGCATATTGGTGTATAGGAGCACGTACATGAGTATTTCTCATGTGTGGATTTGAACGTGTCCGTGTGTATGGAGCATAGAAAGTGTGAGTATTTCTCATGTGAGTATTTCTCATGGTTTCCACCCTTAGTGTGTTTCTTGCCAAAAAGAAGAGACTATGAAGTGGTGACTTTCTTAGTAGGTTTTCAACCTATAGTGTCTTTGACACCACTTGTGCAACCGGAGGATGGTCTCACAAAGTCTATAGTGACACCACTATAGGAGGTGCAAGCATTGGATGCATTTGCATTCACAAAACCAAGACCAACACAATGTGTAGCCGGAAATTGGTTTGCTAGCAAATCGTCCAATTGTCATTTTCCCTTATTGAATATCACAATACGAGAGGACATGAGCTCATATTTCTCCTTAAGAGAAGAAATGTTTGTATCCAAGGTGGACAACCGTGCTTTGAGCTCGTGCACTTGGGTTTTAAGAGACTCATTCTCTAAACCCAATTATGTGGGTCGTGAAACTAGATCACTATTATCCTTAGGATGTGTTTGATCTAGTTGAGATTTGAGTGTATTCACCTCATTTCTCAAAGTGACATTTTGAGAAGCTAAATTCGCTTTCTTAAGGGTTAAAGTATCAACAATGGTGTCATTGTTGATAATGCATGGAAAGGGTGTCATTGTTGGATTGCTAACATTCAATTTCTTTAAACTAGTATATCTAAGCATTAAAGATTGATACTTAGCAAATAATTCTTCATTAGCAATACACAATTCATCCATAATTACCTCGGTATCATCCATGTCGGAATCACTTTCATCGGAGAGTGAATATTTTCGGGCCATGAAACACATGTGGGCACTTTCAACCTTCTCATCATCGGATTCGCTTGATGAGTCTCCACTTGAATCATCGAATGTACCTACTAGTCCTTTCTTCTTATCTTTCTTATTCTTGTTGAACTTGTGGTACTTCAGAGCCTTCCACTTCCCTTTGTTGCGTAGCATGGGCAATCCTTCTTGATGTGCCCTGGCTTATTACACTTAAAGCAAAGAGAGAACGTGTTATTAGTAGAATCAAATCTATTCTTAGATGAAAAATTACCTTTGCAAAAGAAGCGTTGGAACTTCTTCACCATTTGAGTCATTTCATCCAAGTCCATCTCATTTTCTGATTCTTCACTATCGGAGGATGAGGAATTGGCTTTGAATGCCAAAGCTTTCTTCTTGGCCTCCAAAGGGTTCATCATAGCTCGAATATTTAATCGATTCTCCCGTCTTACTTCGTAAGACATGATAGTGCTGATAAGGTTCACAACTGTGTAAGTCTTCAAGTTGTTGACCTCCTCGATGGCGATAGCTCTTCTTTCCCACTTGGAGGTTATTCCAATTATGATCTTTGTTACCTTATCTTGTTGGGAATAAACTTGTCCGAGAGCTTCCAATTCATTAGTGATATCAGTAAACGTCTGTACATCGAAGCTATGCTTTCATTTTCCTACATATGAAACATATCGAAATTTTGCACGGCAACATAGAGTTTAGAAGTTTTACCTTGTTCGTTTCCTCATGGGTAACGACGAGATGGTTCCAAATTTGATGTGCACTCTTACATGTGCATATCTTGTTGAACTCATATGGGTCCAACGCACAATGAAGAGCATTCATTGTCTTTGCGTTGTTGACTTTGGCGGATTTCTCGGAAGCTGTCCATTTTTCAAAATCCTCTTCGGTGGGCTCGACGTATTCCTTATGGAGGGTTCTCCAAAGGGAAGCACTCCTTATGAACGTCTCCATCCGGTATTTCCAATAGCCAAAATTCGTACCATTGAAATGCGGAGGACGCACCGTTGATTGTGCTTCGAAAACTGTGGACTCTTCATCACGATCGTGATTGATGTATGAAGTCGGTGGAGGAACATTGTTGTTGTTGGATGCCATAGATATAAACCAGCGCTCCGATACCAATTGTAAGGTCACTGTCTATGAGGAAAACACTAGAAGGGGGGTTGAATAGTGTTTATGCAATTTAAAAAGATAGTTACACCAATTTAAATCCCTAACCAACAAATACCACGAAATAGAAATAAACACAAAATGAAACAAAAGCAAACGTAAGGATGTTTCAAGGGTTTGGATTACCCAAGTCACTTCTCGACTTGTTCCCGGTAATCCTACGCCCCTTCCACCCGGTTAACAACCGGATACTCAAGTAAGAACCCTAACTTGAGGTTTACTTAAAACCCACTTGTAGCAACCCTACAAGTGAATCGAAATACAATCGATTGCCCTTGACTCCCATAACTTGGGAGCAAGCAAACCACTCTCACAACCCGAGAGTAAATCAAATAACTAAAGTTATGAAATATGAAATTAAGCAACACTTACAATCACCTATGCCTTGAAGTAGAACTTGAAGGAGAAGTGTGTTGTGTGTTGAAAGACTCTCTTGGAAGAGAGGAAAGCCATTTCTCTTGATTGCACCAAATGCCTATAAGATTTCCCTTTGGTTCTAGGTTAGAGAGCAAGATATTGAAGATTGGAATTCTAGGGCTTTATGATTTGAGAGCTTTTGATCTTGAGAGAATGAAAGCTTGAAATGATTTTGCAAAATGAGTCACCTCTTAATGGAACAGTAGAGGCTCCTTTTATAGGTTTCTCAAACCCTTTAAATGAAATCAACAAAAACCGCTTTGAAATCCGTGAGAAAAAACTCAATGGATAGAATCTGCACCTGCCACAATTGAAGAAATCACAGTCGACTACTGCACAGTGACAGAGGGTAGGTGAGAATTCATAACTGTAACTTACCACGTGGACAGTCGACTGATGAGGCATAGACAGTCGACTGTTGAACCAACAGGTGACTGTAAATCCTACTACATGTGATTGGCCGTAAGTTGGGTAAGTTGATGAAATCTAAAAAACGTCTGGGAGAACAGGACAGATGACTGATGAAGAGAAGGCAGTCGACTGTTAATCTGCATAGTCGACTGTAATTCCTTCTACAGACGATTGTCAAAACCCTGAGATTTTCCAGAGAGTTGAGTCATCAAATAGGCTCAAGGATAGACGACTGTTGAAGCATTGACAATCGACTGTTCCATTGGACAGTCGACTGTAAATCCAACAAAAGTCGACTGGCCAGATTAAACAGACAAATAGAATTTGGGCTATAGATAGACATGCGACTGATTAACAAAACACATTCGACTGTCACTGGGACATGTACATGTGAATCATTCATAAGTCACCTATGAGAGTTAAAGCTGAGAAGCCCAAAACTAGACTGAAAAAATTTGTGCATAACAAGCGACTGTAGAACAAAACACAGTCCACTATTTTAAGACATGCGACTGTAAAATGTTCAGCAATCGACTGTTATAAACATGACATGCACAATCTAGATAGAAATGAATTGGAGTCTAAGGAAGGTTGATCTAATGATATCCTAAGACTGAAATGAAGATGTTTGTGCATGCTCCAACAAAGTTCTACTTCTAAGCTACATACTAGAAGAAAAACAAGAAAGTTACATTTGACAAAGTCTCTCTTCTATCTAACGCATGAGTTTGAAGTCTTTTAGGAGCTTCAATCACCATCTACGATCATCCAATCCATTTCATTTTCTTTCAATGATCTTTGAGTATCATCCATTGCTAATAGATCTTCATGACATGCATGGGCAATGGATTAACTATAAATAGGGGATTAGTCACTAGTATTTATGTTTGCTCATCATTAACACCAAGTAGGGAGAAGTTCAATACTCAACAGGATATGGATAGCAAAAATGAGGAGGAAACTGCGCACACATCCCTCTGTTTGATGGCAAAACACAATGAGGTAAAATCTTGCACTAAAATTGAACTTGTGAATATTTGTAAAGGAATGCAAGATAAAATTGACAACCTAGAATCTACTATAAAGGAACATAAATCTATATTTGAAAAGTATAAAAACTCCAACGATGAAATGCAACAAGACACTTACAACATGTCATTAGAAATTAAGGAACTAAAATGAAAAATTGTTGCATGTGATTCTACTATTAAGTTGTTGGAAAAAGCGAATTCTAGGTTGCATGAAAAAGCTGAATGTCTTTCTTGTCCCTCTTTGTTGAATGATATTAGCATGTATAAGTAAAATGTGATTAAATTTGAAACTGAAAATGAATTGCTTGTTGAAAAGATTAGCATGCTAAATACTGAGCTTAAGGAAAAAATGATTGTCTTTAGCATGTTGCAAAGAAGGAAGAGAATTCTAGGTTTTATAAGTAAATGCATTTTGATTGTGAATGAGAATGATTTTTTGAAATCCAAAACCACTAGTCTAGAGTTGTCATTAAAGAAATTTTCTATGTGTAACGTGTCACGCCCCGCTTCCCAAAATTGTGGAGGCGAAGCGTGAGAAGGTCCGCTCAGACTTGAAGCTACAAAGCTGCAAGTCCGATAAGCGTCAATCAAATTTAAACTGCAGGTCCTTGCAACGTGAAATGAAACAAAGATAATAATAACGAAAAGAGACAAAAGAAACATCTCAGAATATCCATAATAATAAATTCAACATCACAGAAAAGCCACCAGGCTAGAAAGAAAAAGAGTCTAAAGGCCCAAACATGGCCAACAAAAGTACAACGTACAAAACAAAGGTGCCACGCACCGACAGCTAACAACAAAGCCTAAAACAAAAGGAACTCAGCAAAGTCACCAAGAAAGGTCTCCGGTGTCCACAAAACTCCTCCTGGACAATCATGGACTCAGACTCAGCGTCAGCAAAACATCACGTACACCGCACAGTCTCCGGCTCAGGGTCTAACATGTGACACCCAAAAGAGCAAGGGGCACATGTCAGCAAGTCTACAAGAGACTTGTGCAAGGAAACTGAAAGTAGGTGAAGCAACCTAGAAGTTCTAGCATGAATGCAATGTCATGGCAGTTTAAAGTATGAGTGCAACAAGTAAGATAAAGTAAAGTAAAGTACGAGCATTGCATTTAAACATGGCATGGATGACAAGTATTACAAGTAACACTCATTAGTACAAGACAAGTAAATTAAGCACCTCGTGCACAGAGTTCACGCCTTACAGCTAGAGTGGCTGATCGGGCCAACTCCTAAGCTGATTGGTCGCTCAACCCTACCCCTCCAAGTGTATCGAGCCAGGGCCTTACCCCCGAATGGGAATGCTCGCTTCTGGATCACAAGGCAGGAAGTGTTTTTAACAAGTATGGCATAGGGGTGCACCTAGCCCGGGACCAGCAAGTACAAGTATGTAGCGTGTGCTACGAATGCGACATTCAATGCATGGATGACATGACATGGCAAGTAGTAAAGCGTACAGGTAAGGAAAGTAAACATGACAGTTTAGTATGCATGATCAACAAGTTAAAGAGTTGGATCTAGCTTCGTTGTCAAGCTAGATCAATTAAGGTGACGGATCTAGTTTCGTTGTCAAACTAGATCAAGTAGGCGTCTAGCCAGCTATCATTTCACTGACTAGTCTCTTTTATGCTAAAAGCAAGGAAGTGGCCTAAAAACATGGCCCTACACAAGAGTTGGCAAGTTTCACTTGCCTGCAAGTACAACGTCTGAGCACACCGTCCAATGAGTCCAAAAATCACAATTATCCTACGTGCACAAGTCCACCGGCCTAAAGTCCATATTATTAATCTTGATTAGTGAATTTAAAACATTTAAAACATTTTAAAAACATCAATTTTAGTCTTGATTAACAGGCAATGGGTTGGGGGTCCTAGGGGTGCAAAGCGTTACCTCAACACGACGCGAAAGCTACGCTGGCGTCGGGTAGCGATGCCAGGGGTTGGAATAAAAGAACGCGCTCCAAGTCCTGATTCCAAATTAGTTTCCTCGCTAGAAAGTTTAGAGCATCAACCGGAGCAACGGTTCCAGATTCCAAAGCTAGCACGTGCGATGACGGGCTACGACGTGTCGCAACGTCGTACGTGACAAATCGTCGGAGAGAAAGCATCTAGGTGGCGCCCACAGTAGTCCTAGGGACCTTTGGGGACCCACAATACCTCTGGAGAACTTGGGGGGCCCACGGTGGCAAGTGGTGCGACGGGTGCGGGGTTGCGAAGAATGGCCCCCGGTCGTACACAGCCAATGCGGGAAGTTCCATCGGTCGGACACAGGATACGGGCTTGCAACGCTGCGGGTGCGGTGCGGAGCTGCGGGTGCGAGGGTTTGTCTCGGTCGGTGCGGGGGAACGGGCCGGTCGGGCGCTGCAGCGGGGCGTTGCAACGTTGCAACGTTGCAACGAAGCGGGGAGCGGGCGGCTGCTTCGGTCGGGCACGGTGCGGGGCAGCGAGCGGAGCGGGCTTGGTGCCGGGCTCGGTGCGGGGCTTGGTGCGGAGCGGGGATGCGGAGATGTGGAGCGGGTCTCTCGGTCTGACCGAGTGACCCTCTCGGTCGGTGTAGCCTTAGTGCGGGGTTGCGATGCAGCGGCTGCAACGGGTGCAGACAGAGCGGATGAGCGGGCTTGGGTGTCGGTCAGGGCGGGCGATTTGGGCTGTTTGGCTCGGTCGGAGCTGGAGATGGCTGCCGCAACATTGTGACGATTCGTCGCAACGTCAAATTTGGGTTTTGGAAGTGGCTAGGGTTATTTTCTTGTGAAAATAGGTCTTCCTAGAGGTTGTTTATATAGTGTAGATGGGTTGACTAGGTCTAGGGCTAATCCTAATGAGATTAGGAGTTTAAAATAATTTAAAATTTGAATCTCAACTTCTCCAACTCACTCAAGGATTTGATGCGGTCCAAATAAGCTGGAAATTGGCTCAAAAATTCTTTAAAATGTTTTAAACTCAAATAAATTTTATTTGGCCGAAATTAATTTAAAACGTAATTATTAAAATTATTATAAACCTTGTTAAAAATATAAAAGTGGTCAAATGAACTCCAAAAATTATAAAATAAATATCAGGGTGATCGTGATGACGAAAGTGAGCTAACTAAGAAGACAGATCTCAATTTTGACGTCGGAGGACGAAACTAAAAATAGAAACGTCTCCCGTCAAAAGTGGGAATCGCAACGTCTCATCGAATAAGATTAAACTGTGGGAAAACGACTCGAGAAACGTCGTTCCAATTTAGTGCCACTATTTAATACTCTCAGAGATGTTCACAACGGCATATCACACTAAAGTGTTCACAAACAAACAAAGTCTAAAATAAACACGTGCACGGTCAAAAGCACGTGCATGAACATCGTACAACGAAAAGTGGTCGTTACATCCTCCCCACCTTAGAATAAAGTCCGTCCTCGGACTTTCTAATATAGCTAGTCGCTCTAGTAACTACCCCAATCATGTCACATTATAATTCAAACCAGGTATAGTCATTACGAGTGCTTATATATGCACTAGGTAGTCAAACATTAACACTACCAACACGTATATATATACATTCACGTACGTCATATACTTATACCTATTATAGCCAGTCAACTTCATACATGTATTTCAATCATGTATATAAACATACATCCCTTTTATAACTACTACTCACAAAACAATAGTTCAGATACTTATATAAGTAGGATCTCATACTAGCAAATACAATCATTGCTCTATGTATAGATAGCTACCTATGCACAAACATCAAGGGTATAATACCCTCTAATATTTCCTAGTATACATCCAACGCATCAACTCATGTAGTCACACCATACCATAATTAAATCCAGTTTCACTATATATATATTCACCACTACTATAGTTTCACAATTTATAGTCATTCAAATGCATGCAAATAGTTCACCATATATTCTCATCACATACGGTCCTATAACTGTATTTACGACACGTCACATATACCATAGTCATCAATACCTATAACTAAGCACATACTTACTCGTGCATGGTGCACACCCATACACGCTAACATTTCATCCCTATACATACCAATCACACCACTATATACTTAGCACATCTATGCACCTAGTTTAGCTAGCAAACAAGCAAGTCCTTAGTAAATAACTACTCCACAAGACCAACACCTATAACTATATACTGGTGTAGCGACCCACAATCATGTGCGTAACACAACCAGGCACAACCACTTCTATCGCTATACATACATCAAACATTGCTATATGCAAACTACCAACATACATTCAATATACTTAGAGTATACCCACTCAAGCTTGAGTGAGACTCAATACACATATCAGAATATTCTATATACGTAACACGACATTCATACCTATACTGATACCACTCACATATATATACATCTACCAATACAACCATATACATTCCATAAATCAATCACACTTAATATTTAGTCAGGCAATACTCACGTAGTTCAATCATTCTATATACCATAATAATAATACAGACATCAGCACACGTATATTTATAATACACTCCTTAATACATACGCATACATTGTATAGTCACACACACATGTAACATATATATATATATTCACACCATAGCCTACTACCTATAATTAGTATACTATTACATCTATACATACATAATTAAGGTGTGCAATAGTCGTGTATACCTCACGGTATGCACACATGCAACATCCCGTAAAAGCAAGCAATACCAATCAAAATTATAATTCTACTATCATATGCATATCACCTATATACTCAGGCAACAAAACATAACTACTTACGTCTAAACACTATATATATCTACCTACGAGCACATACTCATACGTACTAATATATGGGTCACTCAATAGGCCTACTTTCTTATCTATACGTTCACCTATTATTATCACACCTAGCATATACATAGCTTTACCAATCATTTTATTTCAACCATTGCAAGTATCTCTAACTACATACACTCCATTAGACATTCCAACACTAACTCTTATATACACAGGCATCCCTAGTATGGTATAGCTAACCACACACAAATCTGTAAACACTAACACACAATCAACTTCATAATATCATGAATAACTCCGAGTATATATATATACTAGTCATAACCCGTGCCCGCGGGCACGGTTCATTTAAGATTTCCCCCGTAAAATCTTTGTTCCCCAAAAAATTATTTCCACAGCCAAAATTTAAAAGAACAACAAATTAGCATAAAAATATTTAGCGGCACGGGCACCTTCGACGTGGGTGTCTTCAATGCGGAACAACAAATACGGCGTGAAACAACATGCGAGCGACTTCGATGCAGAACAACAAATTCGACGCGGACGGCTTCGATGGAGAACAACAAATTCGGCATCAAATAACAAATTTACCGCGGGTGCCTTCGGTGCAAAACAACAAATTCAGCGCAGGTGCCTTGGGTGTGGAACAACAAATTAGTGTAAAAAATTTAGCTGGGCGCCTTCTGCGCGGAACAACAAACCTCGGGATATTTTTCGGTAGGCGCCTTCGGCACGGAACAACAAATCTCAGTGTATTTTTCGGTGAGTGTATTAACTTAAACTTTTTTATGCTAATTTGTTGTTTCGATGAATTGTTTTACGCTAATTTGTTATTTTGCTAAATTGTTTTACGCTAATTTTTTACTTTGTTTAATTTAATGGATCATGCTTCACCACAATCTTTTCCGAGGTACTTTTAATTTCAAAGTTTAGGTTCCCAATACACTTTTTCCCCCAAAATTTAATCTCCACAATCTTTTCCAAGACACTTTTAATTTCAAAGTTTTGGTTTCCAAGACACTTTTCTCCCAAAATTTAAGTTTTCCACTAAATTTTTCACAAAATCCAATCTCAACCATTGATTTACCAAGATCAAATCTCAGCCACTCTTTATCGTTTTCTAGTCAGCCCTAGAATTCGAAAAAGTTGTCAAATGTATAATAGACAGATATATATATATATATATATATATATATATATATATATATATATATATATATATATATATATATATATATATAGTCATAACACATACCCGTAGGGCATGGTTCATTTAAGATATTCACACTTCAAAATCTTGGATCCCTTAATTTTAAACAAACAGTAATAATTAAACACAATAATTTTTATTTAGTTCCCCCAATCATTTTAGTTATCCAAAATTTAGTTCTCCAAAATAATTTAGATTCCCCAAAAACTTTAGTTTCCCCAAACACTTTAGATCCCCAAAATTTAGTTCCATCCAGATATAACGTGTTCGCCTAAGGAGCGATTCATTTAAAATATTCTCCCCTCAAATTCTTGGATCGCTTAATTTTAAACGAACGGAAATAATCAAAACGTAATAAATGTTATTAGATTACTTCAAAATTTTAGTTCCCTCAAAATTTAGTTCCACTGCTCATTTAAAATATTCCTCCCTCAAAATCTTGTAACCATTAATTTTAAACGACCAAAAATAATTAAGGCACAATAATTGTTATTTAGTTATCCAAAAATTGTCGTTTCTCTAAAATTTAGTTCTATCAAGATTTAGTTCCACCAAAATTCTCAAAAAAATTCTGTTCACTTCAAAATTTAGTTCACTCGGAGGATTTAGTTCTCCCCAAAATTTTAGTTAGTTGCAAATTTTAGTTCTCACAAAGAATTTAGTTCCTAAATTTTTTGGGATTTTCCCCTAATTTAATTTTGATCAGTTGGTATACTTTTTTATAATTTTTAACCAATGGTGAACATTTTTCCTTTTTAGAATAGAGTATCGAAAAGAGTTTCAAAATAGTATATGGTCAAATGATTTAGGTGCCATGATAAACCATTTTAATTAAGGGTCATTTGTCATTAATGAACTCCATTCCATTGGCAATGCACTTAATGTTCCCTGGAAAAAAAGAAATTGCATGTATGTACAACACGTTCATTTATTAAGTCGAAAGTATATACTCACTTTATCATATATAACCATGCTCTAGCCGCATGAAAAGAGAAGACCATGCGATATCACACATTGAATGAGAATGATCATGAACCACATCAATATTTTATGTTTTTGCATCATACCAAAGAGGGAGGGATGGAGAGAGAGAGAGAGAGAGAGAGAGAGAGAGAGAGAGAGAGAGAGAGAGAGAGAGAGAGAGCGAGAGAGAGAGACTTGAGCGATGTGACTTTGTTTTTCCACAGCGAGTTTCCCCACAAAATTTAAGATTTTCCCCCTAAAATTTTCACAAATCCTCATCCTAACCGTTGATTCTTTAAGTTTCAATCCCAACCATTTTTCTATCTACCGTGTTGTCCAAGTCAACATACCAATTCAAACAAACCCCTCAAATGTATAATAGAAGACCAGAAAAGCCACCAAAGTATGGAGGCAATTCTTCATTGCTGAAATTATTAGAAGAAATCAATCAAGAAAATTCATATACATTCCCACATGTGATACTCATATTGCATTCAGAACATACAAATATAAAAAAAGATAAACCCCCCATAGATCTCATGCTAACCACCTCCATAAGCTTAACAAACACAAAATAGTTGAAGAAACATATTCATTTTGATAATGTCATTGAATGAGTTAGAATGCAATAGAGTAGGATGAAAGAATTATTTCATGTCTAAAGCAAGCTGTACACAGTTAGAATGCAATTTTGATACTAATACATATAACATCGTTGTACACAGTTCATCACCAAATACATATAACTGTTTTTATACTGAATGTTGATACTAAATACATATAACATCACTAAATCCATGAAAGCAAAATCTTAAAGGACACTTGGTGTGGTTGACGTGAGTGATCCATTGGGTGTAGCATGTCCCACAGATATCCATGTTGCCGTATGTTCCTGGTGGACGCAGCCATACTTAGAGCAGCAAGCGACGCGTGACCTGTTGCATGCATTGGGCCTGTAATGCAATACACATCAACTTGTGCATACCCCCACTACATTCTACAATGCACACATAAATATACACACATTAGCATATGTATATGCTATATATATTGGCATATTATCAACTAAATTCAATTGAAAGTGTACATTTGGCAACACCAACTCTAATTTGAGTAGGAGCAGGAAGGCAAAGATCTGCACATGCATCAATATTGTTGTACCATAATCAAACGGAAACAATATAAATTAATTAATAAATTATACAACTTTATAGAAATAAAGCTATTTCTTATTGATAATAGGTAAATTATTCAATTTAATTTAATTTTACCTCCATAATTGATAATTAGTCGGAACGTCACATTTCTCTTCCACATTTTGCTTCACAAATGCAACAGGTACAAATATCTCCTTACATGGTCATGATCCCTATTGTATCAACAACATATTTTTCAAACTAAACCAAATGATAACAACATTAAAGAATCTGAATATTTGGATTATATGTGATCATTTTACTTGTACTTTGTTAGTAAAGCCCATAATTCAAAATTTTGGGCTGTGATTTAGCTTGAACTACAATCATTCACCAAATTTGGATGATAAATTTATTGGAATTAGTAGAGCATGATATGTTGTAGAGGTTTTTGCAATGGATGATCTTGATACAACAGAACTATCTATATGTGTATATAATTTCCATGAATGCCCCAGGCACCAATGCATTAAAACAATGAAAGCCGTGTACAGTTCTATATTTCTATGACAAAACTTAAAGAGATAAATATATCCTTACATCTAATTTCTGTACATGCATCATTGTCAATGCACGCCCAATGTCATCCTTTTCCATTTTCTTCTCTTTGATCACCTGCATCTCATCAACTTGAGGCGAAATAGCAACAGTAGAAACCAGCTGGTTGTGATTCCATTCACTCTACTCTTCAATACTTTCGTCATCTATTGGGAGAGATCCAGGAACAACATCGAACAACTATAAGAAGTAATTGTTTCCAATATTCAAAATGTAGAAGTAGCAAGCAAAATATCTGAATGCTATTGAATGCTATTAATACCTGAATTCTCTCCAGAATGTTAGTTTCTCTAATGGAATCATCCGCTGGGATCAAATACTTTTTTGACAGAATAAATTATTCAAACACTTTTTCCAACTTATTCTCCGTGAAACCATCATCATCACTAACAGCTCTTGCAATGCCTTACTTGCGTAGCATCAAGAGCTCATCAACATCACCAAATATCTCATGAGCTTCCTGCAACATTATTTGAACCATTAATGTTGATAAGCTCTTGATAAGCTTCCTGCAAATTTATTTCAACCAAGAGCTTCCTAAAACACCACCTCACCAAATTTTATCATTACAATCAACAAAAACATAGAAATAAAAAATGGGTTAGCCTCTAATGATTCAATCAATTTCTGATATGTTGAAAATAGTATTGCTTTCATATTTTGAGTAGTTGATTGCTAAAGTTTATGTTGATGAGCTTTCTGCAATGTGTTATCTAATGCTATTTGAACCATTTTTGTTGATGAGCTCTCATGAGCTTCCTGCAACATTAGTACAACCAGGAGTTTCTTGAAACCCCCACTAAATCACCAAAATTTATCATTACAATTAACCAAAACATATAAATAAATAATGGTTTAGCCTCTAATGATTCAATCAATTTCTGATATGTTGAAAATAGTATTGATTTCATTTTGAGTAATTGATTACTGAATTTTTTTTAAAATCATAAATTTGATTGAAAAACCAAACTTACAAAAGACACCAAAAATTACCAGGAAGTTTTATTTGTCCCATGGAGATCAAATTCCTTAAAGTGTTCTAAGTTTAGATGTTGCATGTTATACAAAAACTAAAACAGAAAGCTGATAATTAGGAGAAATCTCAGTGTATTATTATTCATCCAAAACTCGGTTTATATTCTAGGAGAGGGAAAAAGGAACTGTCAAGACTAAAACAAAAGGATGATTTTAATTATAGCTTATAAGCTAAGACTAAAATCGAGTTCCTGTGATTCCGATGTAGACCATTTGATCCAATAGCGATTGACCGGTCAAGGGGAGCGGCAAGAGTAGTAGTGTGATTTTCAGTACCATGTAGCTTCTTACTGCTAGGCCATCGGGCTTATGACATTGTCAGAACCTCTTGGATCCTCTGCTGGTATATATGTAGCATGGACTATCAAAGTCACCAGCATGATCTTCCTCAATAAGTAGGCTTATACCACTAATCAACCATAAAACTCCTCGATGAATCCTAATTATTTTTTGGTAGCACCCATAAAATTCATAAGGTAACATATACTAAAAGGCACTCCTAAGTGCCCAAGAATCATACCAATGACATTGTGGGTGTGAAGATAAACTGACACCGTATTCTGAGCAGTAGTCCGAGCCATTCTTCTTCTATCTTTGAGCTCCACACTTCACTTTTACTGGAAATCGCAAAGGAAAGAAATTACATAAGGAAGAATGCAGTAACATCGATCAAACTGAATAAAATCGCTGATAAGATTACATGTTACTGCAGTAACTTCATATTGACCGTCCTCAATAAGAAATTCCATTTGAGACTGAATAAATAAGATTACAGGTCAATAAAAATCTGGCTTAGAAAATGAGATTAAATAAATAAGAAATTGGAAGATTGCTAGTTTCTTATTGACCTTCACTGGCTTAATCATTTTCTAAGCTAGTGCATTTTCTAAGCTAGTGAATAAGATTAATAAAAAAATGCCAGTTTCTAATTTTCTAAGCCAGTGAATAAGAAACTGGCAATCTTCTCATTTTCTAAGGTCAATAAGATTACATGTCAATAAAAAACTGAATAAATTTGAGACTGTAATCTTATTCAGTTTTACCAAGATTAAATGTCATTTTCTCAGTAAAAACTGAATAAGATTGAGACTGTAATCTTCCTGACCTGTAATCTTCCAATTATTCACTCAATAAAAAACTGAATAATCTTATTAACCTGTAATCTTATTGCCAGTAAAACTGTAACCTTATTGACATGTAATCTTCCAATTAATCACTCAAATAAAAAATGAATAAGATTACATGTCATTTTCTTAGTTTGAGACTGCAGTAACTTCTCATTCTTTTTCTAAGCCAGTGAAGCATGAATTAAATAATTGGAAGCAAATTACATAAAACACCTGAAAATTGCCTTTACACATAAAAGAGTGAACTATGCCCCCCATTTTTACAAAAATATTACAGGTTGTAGTATTCTTTTAAATATCACTTGAGAAAGTTCGATGATGGCGAAACTTCGAGTAATAGCTGTGGAGATGAATTGTGGGGTCGATTTGTTTTTATTTATGATTAATTGGCAGACACATCTGACTTCTACATCACATTTAGATACGTAAATAGGGTTACAAATAGCGTAGAAAGAAGTACCAGTAGTCTCAAACTAAGAACTTTACTAATTTTCTAAATCAAACTATTTAACCAATGCTAAAATTAATATAATCGACATACTTAAAAGGATAATCTGGACACCAGCATTAAACAAAGTAAGCTTCTTCAAATAGTTACTCTTAAAAATCAGAATTCATATCAAAAAGAACAAACATCAAATTAAACATAAACAAATAGTGAACGTGATCAATTGCTCGGCTACTTTCGTTCTTCTCTATTCTCTTTCTTTATTCATCGCATCCCTAATTAAGAGTTGAGCAGTAGCTGCTGGTTGTAAAAAGTCAAGCTTATAAAATCAAGATCAGTAAACAGTTTTCTTACAATATACTACTATAAGATGTTGGCTTACAATACTGCTATAAGGATTTTGACTTACAACAAAATTAAAATTAGTATTAATCTGATAGAATACTATATGCCTGTAATCTAATATTTAAAGCAAATATTAAAATCAGTATCAGAACTCAATACATGCATCTATTTTTTTAACAGTGGCCTTTTGTATTGCATCAGAACTGAAATATATGTTAAAATCCCATCAAGATCATATGTTTATCAATAAAGCTAAGAAGCATGCGAAACATTGCATATGTTAAAATCCCAATATTAAAAAACATCTAACATTCTTCCTAAATTTGGCTTAACTCATGAGATCCCCCCCCCCCCCCCCCCCCCCGCGTGAGTTTTTCACCCTAAGCAAAGAGAGGGTAAGGCACTCTTTTTCAAGTGTGATTACATAAGGGAATGCTTGGGGGCAGAATTTATGAGGGATGGGTGTGTGATTCGACAGCAGGTAGCATTTATGAGGGATGGCTACGTGATTTGACAACGGGCAAGAATGTCTACGTGAGAAGGATTCACCCAAGTTTCTAGCAGGATTCACATAACAAAGACCAAAAACATTTCCAACATTAGCTTTAAAATATACTGGTTGTATATTCAATGTTTATTTACTCAAATTCACCACAATTTAATGGTTACCTAAAATATTCCATTGCAGTATATCCAAAGCTTATAATCACTCAATTGAAGTAGCAAGTGGTAATAATAATTGATAAAATTAAGCACAGAACATATGCATATTTTGCTACAAAATCACTTCAGAAAAAAGTAACACTTTGCACTGGAAATTGAGCACTTGAAATAGATTGACTGGAATTTGATACTGTCTCCCAATTTAACACAAATCCCTAATAATGTGGTGCAAAATTCCTAGCTGACACAACTATGGCCAAGTGAGGGTCTTCCATAAGACATCCAGAGCATGTAGTTTAAGCTGAATAAATTCAAATTTGACCCAATATTTTTATAGATTTGAGATTACAATCTGTTCAGATCGGGTTATTGGGTTATTGGCTGACATCCATTACTGAACATACCTAATGCTATTTTATATGGATTAGCTTTGCAACCCTCTTTATCCTAAGCGCATTACTCTTGCCTATTTGATATGGGCCAAGGAACTAGGTCTTAATAGGGTATGCTGCTTTAAGGTGATTCCACTGCATGCTTTGTTTACTTATCGTATGCATTGTTGTAATATCAATGCAACATACTTCTTTTGGGTTGAATGTCCCAGTTCATTTCACAGACACATGGCTTAGTTTTTCATTGCATGTAAGCCATGTAATGCCAATTTCCTTCATATGGTCTTATTACCATCACTTCATAGAAAGATAAATCATTATGATTAACGCTGATGGAAACCATAAACTTATTAGACCATGAATTGATAGGATGTCTTGTTAGATTGGATGCTAGTAGGTCTTATTAGATTGGATCCCTGTACTTTCTCTCTATGTGTGTGTACACGTGTGTGCAAAAACTACAGAGAAACTTCTTTACATAGAATTTATTCATGGACATCTGGAATTGACATCATATGGTGTGTTCAATATCTGGTGAAGTCCTTGGTCTAAGATGGCCACTGCATTGTTGAACGCAGCCGCAGTAGATAGACAAAAAACAGCCGACTTACAAAATATGAGTCCTTGGTCTAAGCTGGTCATTGCATTGTTGAATGATGATGAAATGGATAGATAAAAAATCAGCTGACTTACCAACTATTAATACAGATATATTCATGTGCATAATATACACACTTGTTTTTTGTTAGGAATTTCTAGGGGGGTTGGAGTGGTAAAAGTGATTTTTTTCCGATATAAAGAGAAATACAAAGAAAAATTGGTCTCTTTTGAGAGGATACCACTCTCCTAACATTTGATTTGAGAGAAAGTGCTTAACTCTCCATAATCTTTGATCTCAACTATAGGATAAATCATTTGTTTATGTGGTTTAAGCTGAAAGAACCATGGATTTTTTTCAAGAATGGCTAAACTGAGCATGTAAACATACATTTGTTTTTAAACTGAGCATACCATTAAAAATATTGCAAAGTATTGCAAAGTAAACATACAATTGTTAGCATTTCAGCCAGTATATTTATATATCCTCATCTTTTCCCCCGGTATATTTACTTTGCAATGTTAAACATGATTTAAACATACATTTGTTTTTAAACTGAGCATGTAATACACCGGTGGGTTTCATCTCAGTCAACAAATGTGTGTTTTGCACATGTATATTACATGTGCAAAGTTAATTTTGCACATCTATATTAACTCAAACATAAATGTTAATGTATGTTTTGCACATGTATATTACTTCTGTGTTTCATTTCAAAAACACCAATATGTAGAACACAAAAAATGACGCAAAAAACAGTGATCAGATGAGGTTGAGGTAACCGCAACATGTATTCAAAGCATCAAAAATTCAATGAAGCAAATTGTCAAAAACCTGTGGGGTGACACAAAAAAATGAAGAAGAAAAAAAATGAAGTACACAAAAAATGACACAACAAAGACAGTGATCAGGAGAGGTTGGGGTTAGAAGCGCTCACCGAGAGGTTGAGGTTGATGTCAATCAGATGAGGTTGAGACCAATAAGATGAGGTTGATGCAGCGCTGAAAAAAGCAAAAAAAAAAGCAAACAAAGCTATCAGGACCTCTCAGATCCAGCACACACAGAGTTTGGAGTTAGAAGCTCTCACCGAGGATTGAGGTTGAGGGTGCTCACCAATTAGATGAGGGTGAGTTTGCTCTGCAAGTTCAAGCTCTCAGCTGCATCAAATATTTAAGATTGAGGTTAGAAAAAACACAGAATTTAAAGTTAGAGTTCTGTTTGCTCACTGATGAGAATGGTTAAAGCTCTCACCAAGAGGTTGCTCTATAATGGATAATTTCACAGTCAACAATGGATAATCAATGAACACTAAAGGTTTTTATCTATACTCTACTCAAAGTAATATCAATAGAGAGAAATAATAGGATTAGAATTGAAATGATAAGATGCTGATGATGCCCAAGACAAATGCTTTAATGTACCAGGACCACATAGAAGAGGGTTATTAGCAAAACTATGAAAAGGAACTATGTTTAGTAAATTTGATGGAATGTATATGAGGTTGATATCTATTTCAATGAGAGATTTTTGGTAGTTTACTTCCAACTCAACACCTAATTCAAGTTTTGGAACTCATGCAGATTAATTTAATTTCCACATTATGGCTATGGAATTAGCAAGGTGTTCATGTGCTGCATATATTCCAATGAGAGGTTTTTTGGTTGGTAGGTTACTCCCAACTCAACACCAGAAATTCAAGGAGCTTGGAGCATTCCATGGATGGTGTATCCAAATGGTAGGCATTATTGCAAGCTCAGGAATCAAAGTTCTCACATAGTCTCCAGTAGGATAAAATTTGTAACCTTGAAACTTGATTTCCAAAAAAAAGAGCTAATTAAGCGATAGTTATGCAAATAATTCAATTGTACTGGAAACTAAAATCGACAATAAGGAAAAAAAGAACACTTGTGTTTTAAAAAATATCTAGAATAACTAATTTCTGAAACTACAAAACCATCTTTGGAAAGTTTTAAGTCATATTTGAAATTTACTGCTTTCAACTTTCATTTATCCATTCTCCCTGGTGTATGTAACCATTTGTTCATGGTCTCAACTGGCATACGTTTTTTGAAATGTGTTGCTTTGACCTCATAAATAGTACACAGCCAAAATCCAATAGGCCAATAGAATAGTACTCCGTAAATGATAAAAAAGCTTAGCTCTCTAAGTGCATCAAAATTTAAGTGCATCAAAAAATTTCTGGATTTAGGTTAACAAATCAAAAAATTTAAGTGCATCAATGAAACAAATCAAAAAAAAGCAAAGTGCAGCTCTCACCAAACAGGTTACTGGATTTGGGTCCACGTTGCGGCTCTCACCTTCAATTCAAGCTCCACGTTCAATTCAAGCCATAATATGAACACATGAAAAAGGTTAATCACTCTGAAAAATTTCGATGATGTTGTAAAAAAGTTATGAACACATGAAAAAAAAGTTAAGATGACCCAGCCATAATATAGACAAAATTATGAACACATGAAAAATTTGTGAACACTACTACACTTATTCAGAATTTTGAACACATGGAAGGTCTAAATTTAGACGCGCACACACATGAAAGGTCTGAATGTACACAAAAAATTTTTGTGAACACATTTCATGGAAAATTTTTGCGAAAAATGCATGTTGTGAACACAGTTCTGAACAATGAGGAAAGTGGACAAACTTTTTTGTGAATTTAGACAAAAAGTTATGATGTCTCAGCCAAAAAATATGTACAAAATTATGTAGGAACTGAATTTCAAGGGAGAGATGTGAAGCCTCAGACATTACAAAAATATGTACAAATTAGAACAGAGGAACAACAAAATAATTCCAAATTAGATAAAAAAAGAATCAGCTAGGAGCATCACTCACAGGGACAATCCATCAAATGTCTGGCCAGCAACATAGTAGCGTCACACAATTAATATAACCACAAACATGAAAAATTTTCCATCCATATATATGAACAAAAAGAAACATGAAACAAAAATAAAAGATGCTCGTATCAGAGTCTGCTAGGCTTGGCCTTCTTCTTGGCAGAAGCCTATTGCTACTTGTAACCAAACATCCAAAATATCCAATCAATTTGAAATCAGATTTGTATTTAGAACACAGTTACCAAAATGTGAGCTACTGCCATTGTCCCAGGCATCAAAAATGAACTCGGACATTAAAGGTTATGTTGCTGTCCATTTTGATGATGTTGTTGCTGCACGTTTTTTATGTAACTCAAAAATGAACTCAGACATCAAAATGTGAGCTGCTGCATGTTTTTTATGCATGCCAGGGTTCAACTATAGAATATGTTTAAATGGACATTAAATATATCATATTATTATAGTAAAACGGCAGATATTCTTCAAATACGTCCCTTAAATCTTATACCCCGATGATTAATATTTCAAGTCAAAGATGTTAAGTTCTATATACCAAATAGACATGGTATGTTAAAATATCAACAGTAATGCTTTAAAATCCATCGAAAATCAAATCATGTTGTTCATATCAATAAGAAAATAAAATTGTCAGCTTGAAAATACCGTTTCACAAATTTGTTTCAACCACTAATCTTCTTTGATTGGGAATTAAATTAAGAGTAAGCTCTTAGCTTTCATCAGATACCAAACACATTCAACTAAGAAACCGAAAAAAATTCAGGCACGTGCAGAGATTCTCGATTTCAAATCACCATTCAAAAAGCTCTTAGATTTCAAATCACCATTTGCAAAATACATCATGAATGAAGCGCAAATTGTAACCTCAAGAACTCAAATTTGCAACTTTGGGTGAGAAATCACCAGAACTGTGGATTTTTTGAAAAGGGTCGAGAGTAATTTGAGGTTTGGTTGGCCATCAGATATTTCTCCGCAAGCTCTCCAATCTTTAAATATTTCTCTACAAACAATTTGTAGCTCAGTTCTTTTCCATTTACTCTCACAATTTTTCACTGAAGATAAAACATGAAATGAAAAGGAGGCAACTTTGGGTGAGAAATCACCTGAACAGTGGATTTTCCGAAATGGGTCGAGAGGAATTCTGAACTGGCGCCTTCACTTCTTCCTCTTTGGTACTTCATTTCCATCAGCTCGCCATTGGCCATCGTGGTCCTCGAGCTTTGGCATGCTTGAGTCGAGACTTTTGATCTCGTGAGGTGCTTTGGGGCCTTGATCTAAGGTTTTTGGGGAGGGATGGAGCGAGAGGGAGAGGGAGAGGGAGAGAACAGGGTCAATTAAATTTTCCCTCCATTGTGTGCTGTGATCAAAACACAGATGAGAGGAAACGCAAGTTTTTTCCCTCCAATTTGTGATGTGATCAAAAAACAGATGAGAGCAACGCAAGATTTGTTTTCAAAATTTAAAATTTTTGATATTTTAGGTGATTTGATTTGATTTATTATATCCAATATCTCATATCTCAATTTCTCATACCCTATATATAATCTATATAAACATCACACCCTATTACACATAACCAAAACCAAATTCTCTTATCCAATATCTCTTATCCATTATCTCTTAACCAAAATCTCTTATACAACAATACACATATCCACATACAACAATACACATAACCAATATCTCTTATCTAATTTCTCTTATCCAAAAACCCATGATAACATCCCTGTTTTATAATATATATATATATATATATATATATATATATATATATATATAACACAATAGGCAAGCATCAATATACTATGGGGGTATACTCATTCAAGCCCACGTACATAACTTAGGTACGTGCACTACGACACCTCACAAAGGTCCAAGGGTCTACTAACAACTAAGAGTTGACACAGACCTTGACGGCACTAAAGTCTAAGCAACAAAGGGAGGTCGAGGTCAAAGGCGTGACGAGGGAAGGATCGATAAGCACGAGTTCAGATAGGACGAATACAAGGGGGCAGCTTGGTTAGACGAAACATTGACTCACTGGTGCTGTTTAGGTTGAGGGAAAAGGGAGATGTAGTGATGCTTATATAGGAGGGGGAAAAGAAATAGGGTAAATAGCATAAGCTAAAATACGTGGAGTTTGAAAACTGTCGTACTTCAAAGTTAAAATCCTCGTCTGTAAAGGAATATTTGGAGATCAGTAAAACGAGTTGTTCAAAATAAATTTGAGTCGAATATTCATAATAAGAGAAAATGGTCTATTGGTTAAAAAAATTTTAAAAGGATGTAAAATCATTTACACGAATATTAAGAACATGGTTTAGAAAATTTTGTACGTCAGTAATTTAATATAATGTTGTCAAAAGTTTTGAAAGTCAAAGAATGAAATCAAGTAACGGAAGAATTTAAACTCAGGTTAAATGTTTCCAAAAATTTTAGGCTATGGAAAAATTAAAACAATCAATTTTGAAACTAGTTTTAGAGAACCAGGGTTTGCCAAAAATGAGAAACTGATTTACACAAGGTTCTTAACATACGAGCACAACAAGTCTGGTACGGATATAAAAATAATTGAAAGTATGTATGGTGCACGGAAAAATAATATTAACTTAGTAGTAGAATTATCGAAATTGATAGTAAAGCTTTGAAATCAATCATGAAGAGTCTTAATCAGGAAGTAGTTATGAAATAGTGATTTTACCAAAAATCTGAAGTAGAGAAAATGTCGAGCATAAAATCGACTTGCTGAAAGCTGAAATTCCATGTGACTTGAAAAGTATATGAATGGCATAAATCAGGAGGAAAAATCACAAGTTGAATAAAGGTACGGTTCAGAATCAAATTAATATATGAAGGGACGACACATTTACATAAGTACGAAAAATATAGGCTGGAAAAATACCATAAGCTAGTATTCAAAATTTCGACGAAAGTTTTAAAAATTTTAAATCAACGAAGGAGCATGAAGTATATATATATGTATTGAAAATTTGAACAGATTTAAACTTAGTGAAAGAGAAGATTGAAAAATACCTTCAAAAGTTTCAAGATTTGTAATGGAGAGGTTCGAAAAGTGACGACGATCGTCATGAGGCGATCTCGTGAATCGAGGCAAGGAAATGGTCGGATGATCAAATCATACATACGCCTAGGATATGGATCAGGAAAGTCTACGGAAACTCCTACGGTCGACCAACTAAAGATTAAAAACTAAGCGCTAAGACTTCTAAAGGCTAGACGGTAAAGAAATGCGTTCAGCTTGGTCCGAAATCGATGAACCCAAGCGAACGACTAAAGGAAATTCTAGAAGTCTAATATGGTCAGGGGTAGACAAGGACCACTGAGGTAACTCCTACGACGATTAAATCAATTACTGGCAGTGAGTCTAACTAACAATCAGAGGCCTCTAACTACCAAGCACAGACGTCTAACTAAGTCTTTTTATCACCTAGTGTCATAAGAAAACGACTAGACTCAGGGCTTATTACTCTGATGTTGCAATTTATTTAATGGACATTCTGTTATTATCGTTGGTTCGTTAATTCGCAATTGCAAGACGAGACCTGCATGGGCCACCAACAAAAACCTGTCACGCCCCGCTTCCCAAAAACGTGGAGGCGAAGCGTGAGAAGGTCCGCTCAGACTTGAAGCTACAAAGCTGCAAGTCCGATAAGCGTCAATCAAATTTAAACTGCAGGTCCTTGCAACGTGAAATGAAACAAAGATAATAATAACGAAAAGAGACAAAAGAAACATCTCAGAATATCCATAATAATAAATTCAACATCACAGAAAAGCCACCAGGCTAGAAAGAAAAAGAGTCTAAAGGCCCAAACATGGCCAACAAAAGTACAACGTACAAAACAAAGGTGCCACGCACCGACAGCTAACAACAAAACCTAAAACAAAAGGAACTCAGCAAAGTCACCAAGAAAGGTCTCCGGTGTCCACAAAACTCCTCCTGGGCAATCATGGACTCAGACTCAGCGTCAGCAAAACATCACGTACACCGCAACGGTCTCCGGCTCAGGGTCTAACATGTGATACCCAAAAGAGCAAGGGGCACATGTCAGCAAGTCTACAAGAGACTTGTGCAAGGAAATTGAAAGTAGGTGAAGCAACCTAGCAGTTCTAGCATGAATGCAATGGCATGGCAGTTTAAAGTATGAGTGCTACAAGTAAGATAAAGTAAAGTAAAGTACGAGCATGGCATTTAAACATGGCATGGATGACAAGTTTTACAAGTAACACTCATTAGTACAAGACAAGTAAAGTAAGCACCTCGTGCACAGAGTTCACACCTTACAGCTAGAGTGGCTGATCGGGCCAACTCCTAAGCTGATTGGTCGCTCAACCCTACCCCTCCACGTGTATCGAGCCAGGGCCTTACCCCCGAACGGGAATGCTCGCTTCTGGATCACGAGCCAGGAAGTGTTTTTAACAAGTATGGCATAGGGGTGCACCTAGCCCGGGACCAGCAAGTACAAGTATGTAGCGTGTGCTACGAATGCAACATTCAATGCATGGATGACATGACATGGCAAGTAGTAAAGCGTACAGGTAAGGAAAGTAAACATGACAGTTTAGTATGCATGATCAACAAGTTAAAGAGTTGGATCTAGCTTCGTTGTCAAGCTAGATCAATTAAGGTGACGGATCTAGTTTCGTTGTCAAACTAGATCAAGTAGGCGTCTAGCCAGCTATCATTTCACTGACTAGTCTCTTTTATGCTAAAAGCAAGGAAGTGGCCTAAAAACATGGCCCTACACAAGAGTTGGCAAGTTTCACTTGCCTGTAAGTACAACGTCTGAGCACACCGTCCAATGAGTCCAAAAATCACAATTATCCTACGTGCACAAGTCCACCGGCCTAAAGTCCATATTATTAATCTTGATTAGTGAATTTAAAACATTTAAATCATTTTAAAAACATCAATTTTAGTCTTGATTAACAGGCAATGGGTTGGGGGTCCTAGGGGTGCAAAGCGTTACCTCAACACGACGCGAAAGCTACGCTGGCGTCGGGTAGCGACGCCAGGGGTTGGAATAAAAGAACGCACTCCAAGTCCTGGTTCCAAATTAGTTTCCTCGTTGGAAAGTTCAGAGCATCAACCGGAGCAACGGTTCCAGATTCCAAAGCTAGCACGTACGACGACGGGCTACGACGTGTCGCAACGTCGTACGCGACAAATTGTCGGAGAGAAAGCATCTAGGTGGGGCCCACAGTAGTCCTAGGGACCTTTGAGGGACCCACAATACCTCTGGAGAACTTGGGGGGTCCACTGTGGCAAGTGGTGCGACGGGTGCGGGGTTGAGACGAATGGCCCCCGGTCGTACACAGCCAATGCGGGAAGTTCCATCGGTCGGACACAGGAGACGGGCTTGCAACGCTGCGGGTGCAGTGCGGAGCTGCGGGTGCGAGGGTTTGTCTCGGTCGGTGCAGGGAAACGGGCCGGTCGGGTGCTGCAGCAGGGCGTTGCAACATTGCAACGAAGCGGGGAGCGGCCTGCTGCTTCGGTCGGGCACGGTGCGGGGCGGCGAGCGGAGCGAGCTTGGTGCGGGGCTTGGTGCGCAGCGGGGATGCGGAGATGTAGAGCGGGTCTCTCGGTCTGACCGAGGGACCCTCTCGGTCGGTGTAGCCTTGGTGCGGGGTTGCGATGTAGCGGCTGCAGCGGGTGCGGACGGAGCGGATGAGCGGGCTTGGGCGTCGGTCAGGGCGGGCGATTTGGGCTGTTTGGCTCGGTCGGAGCGGGAGATGGCTGCCGCAACGTTGCGACGATTCGTCGCAACGTCAAATTTGGGTTTTGGAAGTGGCTAGGGTTATTTTCTTGCGAAAATAGGTCTTCCTAGAGTTTGTTTATATAGTGTAGATGGGTTGACTAGGTCTAGGGCTAATCCTAATGAGATTGCGAGTTTAAAATAATTTAAAATTTGAATCTCAACTTCTCCAACTCACTCAAGGACTTGATGCGGTCCAAATGAGCTGGAAATTGGCTCAAAAATTCTTTAAAACCTTTTAACCTCAAATAAATTTTATTTGGCCGAAATTAATTTAAAACGGAATTATTAAAAATATTATAAACATTGTTAAAAATATAAAAGTGGTCAAATGAACTCCAAAAATTATAAAATAAATATCGGGTGATCGTGATGATGAAAGTGAGCTAACTAAGAAGACGGATCTGAATTTCGACGTCGGACGACGAAACTAAAAATAGAAACGTCTCCCGTCAAAAGTGGGAATCGCAACGTCTCATCGAATAAGATTAAATTGTGGGAAAACGACTCGAGAAACGTCGTTCCAATTTAGTGCCACTATTTAATACTCTCAGAGACGTTCACAACGGCATATCACACTAAAGTGTTCACAAACAAACAAAGTCTAAAATAAACACGTGCACGGTCAAAAGCACGTGCACGAACATCGTACAACGAAAAGTGGTCGTTACATAACAGCCGGTACTCGTCATTCGTCATACGGCTGTGCGTATAGCAATTTCGAGTACCTGATTGGTTTTGTGCTTGGTATGTAGGCGTGTCGTTGAGTTGATGGGGCCGTAGCACCTTGGTTGCATCCTTAGCAAGCCATCCTCGACGTGTGCCCAACTTGGGATTACTGTCGCTTTTGGACCCCGTATCCTATATACGCTTTTCGTGCACGTAGTCTTGTTCGTGCACGTAATTATTTTAGACGTTGTCTGTAACCGAACCCTATAGTGTGATATGTCGTTGTGACCCTCTCTGAGAGTATTTAAATTGTGGTGTTGATTTGGAACGTCATTTCACGGGTCGTTCTCCCACGATTTGACCTTGTTTGAAGAGACGTCACGATTTTCACTTTTGTCGTAAGGCCTTTCTATTTTTCATTTCATTTCTCGTCGTCGAACTTGCGATCCGTCTTCTTAGTTTTGTTTCTCTCATCGTCATGGTCACCACAGTATTTATATTACGATTTTTGGGCTTCGTTTGACCTGCCTTCACTTTTCGCCCAACCTATTATTGGGTTAACTCTAATTTTAATTGATTTCATCATTCTAATCATAATATTTTTATAATCCTAATCTTCCCTAATGTTGACTCAGACCAACCCAGGTTACACACGCCTTGGCCGCACCCATGTGAGGGGGAAAGAGAGACCCTTTAGCTTTTATAATTTATAATAAAAATTCTCTTACCTAACTTTTTAAAAAAACAAAACAAAACAAATCAACCTAGCCAGCCCCTCACGTGAGCTACCCACTTTATAATTTAGACCTAGGTTAGCTACTTCTCCAAGCAACCACGATAAGAACCCCCGCAGCCGCCTCCACCTATGCTCTTCTTCGCGCGATCACATCGCAGCTGCCGCTAGTTTTGCACGCAACCGCAAAACTCCAAGCGCCGCTCACGTACCCTACACGCTCTCCGACCTCGCCGGTGGCCTACTCCTCCGACCCGACGTCCGGCGACCCCCCGCCGCCGTATCCGACTGTAGAACCGCCGCCCTAGTGCGAAGCAGGCCGTGACATTGATCTCCTGGCATCGCATCGCCTCTTAGGCCACAGAGGCACTGCCCCGAGGTGCACAAACCCCCCTCAGCCACAACCCAGCCTCCACCACCGTTATCTCGCCGGAAGTCGCCTCTGTCGCTGCTCTAGTCTGCCGTTAACATCAGTGACTCACTGCCCTTCACCGGCAGCGATCCCCGCTTGCAACATCGCCCACTCGATGTTCATGGTAGCAAGACATTCCCTGTGCGGTAACGGACTTCCCTTGCGCTGCATGACTGCCCCTCTAGCCGTCGTCGACTCGCAACGCTCTCCGGTAGCCGTATGGGATCTCTTCCCTTCACCGGTTAGTATCGTTTGCTACAACTTGGTAATTTCTGTTGTTTAGTTTTTGGGACGGCGATATTGAGCGGTTGTTGGACCCAAGAATCAGTCGATGGTATGTTATAGTGATAATCAATAAGTTAACCTGATTAACTTAATGATATTATTATTATTGTAGTGTGAACGGTGTATCGAATTAGTTAACATGTTCGGTGACAAAAATGTTAATGTGAAACTGTATAGGATTAGAGAACCTAACTAAAATTAGTTTAGTAGACGTCCCAGGTTGCCTAATAATTTCGTGTTCCTTTATAACGAACAAATTCGTGCTCGTGATTTTTATCACAGAGTATCCGTCTTCCTATACCATACACACTACAGAAATCCAACCCCTGGCGTTGCTACCCGACGTCAGAGTAGCTCTCGCGTCGTGTTGAGGTAAGATCTGCACCTTAGGACCCCCAACCCATTGCATGTTAATCAAGACTAAAATTGATGTTTTAAATTTTTTTAAATTCACTAATTAAGATTAATAATATGGGACTGTAGGCTGGTGGACTTGTGCACATAGGTTGTTTGTGACTTGGACTCTTTTAGACGGCGTTTTTCAGACATCAGACTTGCAGGCAAGTGAAACTTGCCAACTTTTCTTAGGGCCATGTTTTAGGCCACTTCCTTGTTTTTAGCGTAAACAAGACTAGACAGTGAAATGATATCTGTCTAGACGCACCTTTAAGATCTAGCTTGACAACGAAGCTAGATCTGTCACCCTGCCATGTCATTCATGCATTGTTATTGATCACTACTTATTTTACACCTTTTTTCCGCATGTTTGCATGCCATTTAGATTGCCCAAATCATGTTTTTCACGATATATCGACGATATTGCGATGCTTTTCACGATTTGTTGTTTTTGTCGCATTTCAGGTGATTTGGCGCGATTTGGAGTGATCTCGAGATGCGCTTACTCTAGACGGCCACCAACGACCTCCCCGAGGGGTATTTTGCTGTATGAGAGGAGCAGAAGAAGAATGGACGTCGCAGGAGCGACGAGGAGGTCAAAACAAGCAGATTGGGCATTTTTTGTGTCCCACTCGGCCGAGTGGAGGAGCCACTCGGCCGACCAGCGAGACACTGCTCGGCTGACCAGGAACAGACACGATTTATGTGTGCACTCGGCCGAGCACCGAAGACCACATCGGCCGAGTGACGATATCCCGTCCGCCCGAGTGGCGCCCAGACGAGGCCCTTCCAAAACATCCAAGTTACTGTTTTTTTGGCCGCCTGAACTTCAGAAGACCCACTCGGCCGAGTGGTTAATCCCGTCCGCCCGAGTGCCTTGAAGCCATCGGCCGAGTGACGACAACTCACTCGGCCGAGCCGCCCCCGAAGTGAAGACCCCTGAAGGCCCCGACTTACTGGAAAATTACAGGGTTTCTCACTCGGCCGAGCGACTTTTGTCACTCGGCCGAGTGCGATGAGCTGCCTGTAGCGAAAACTGCGGAAAACAGGCTGTGCAGGGGTATTTTGGTCATAGTTTTTAGACGATTTTGAGGGCTATTTAAGCCATGTTTTTACCCTAGTTTAGAGAGCTTCTCTCTTGGATTTTTTGCAGCTTTTTAGATTAGTTTTTAGCTTTATTCTTGTGATTGGAGAGGAGACAAAGATTGGATTTTTGTTGGATTAATTGAAGAACTCCATTGGTTTGCATCTCTTTTCCTTAAAATTTCTATTTTTATTGCTTATCTCAATATTGTGATGAATTCCATTGCTTATTTCAACGATTATTTTTGTGATCTCGCTATGAATTGTGAGTAGTCTCCACGTCTTGGGGCGTGGGGATGAACCCTACAAGCCCTATTTAATATCTGTAATGAATTGGTAGAAATTGTGCTAGAATTGTTATTAGGGATTAGATTGGGATCGATTTACTACGGATGGCTAGGTATTCGTATCAATTGGGATTTGCAAGAGATTGGATCCCAATTTGATAGGAAACCCTAGAAATCTGAATTGGGTTGGAATCGGATTTTCGAAGTATCGGTTTGCAAGAGATTGGACCGATACTAGGATTTCCGGTTGCAATTCCATGCCGATACTCGTTTGCAAGAGATTGGACGGGTAGGAACTATCCCAATCTAGATCATGGACCGAGTTTGCAAGAGATTGGGCTCGGTGCGCGATTGGACGATGATGTTGATCCTAATGCTAGCTTTCATAGGCTAAGGTTTGCAAGAGATTGGACCCAAACCTAGGATAGCTATAGACCGGCAACAGCGCGAGAGCGTGAGCTTGGTTCTACATTCAGTTGCAACTAGTTCATCCAAATTCTCATTCAAGCAATTTTGATACCGATGAACCACATTTATAAAATACGGTGAGTAGTGGGGATTCCCCATTCCCTAGACGTTCTTTATTTGATTTGATATTTCGCACATTTGTCTGACGATTGTGACAGGATCGACAAAGGCAAATTTCTCTCTTAAGTAGCCAGGTTGATTTGGAGCAAGCACGGTCATTCGTCCTCCCTGTGTTCGATATCCCGCTCGCCGCTACACCGTGCACTTGCGGTAAAACTACAACCGTTCTTTGGGTCACATCCCGGAGCGACCAAGTTTTTGGCGACGTTGCCGGGGAGGCGATTGCGTTTGATTCTTTCTCACCCTAGCTATTCCTTTTTATTATTATTATTATCATTATTTTTATTTCCTATTTCTTACCTAACCCTTCCACGGTACTAATCATTTCTTTGAAACTCTGTTTCCCCTGTGCATGTACACGAGATCTATGGCAGACCCTGAAGCTATATTATTTGATCCCGAGATCGAACGTACCGCGCGGAGACTTAGAGCGGAAAGGAGACAAAATCCGGAAGGGCGGTTTATGACCAACCCGGAGACTCCTGAACAATTGGCGGCAAGGATGGCGAGGCTAATTTCTATTCGAGATAGGCTTCGGCCTAAGACCTCTTCTACCACCTCATCCATCGCCATGCCGGGGTTGGCGGCTGACAAGAGCTTCGAGCTAAAGACTGGACTAGTGGTTCTGATGCAGCAGGATCCATTTCATGGGAATGCCCATGAAAATCCCCACTACCACATCCAATCGTTCTTGTCAAAGTGCGCCACATTCCAGATGCCGGGGTTCTCCATCGATGCCATCAGACTGCGCCTCTTCCCCTTCACGCTAAAGGACAAGGCACTATACTGGTTGAGGACGCAAGCTGAGGGTGTCTTCACTACTTGGGACGAGTTGGCGAGTGCATTTATTGATAAATTCTATCCGCCATCCAAGACGGTGAAGATCCGGAGCGCTCTCATGTCCTTCAAGCAAGGACCACATGAGATGCTCTATGAAGCCTGGGAGCGTTTTAAGGATTTGCAGCATCAATGCCCGCATCATAGCATTGAAGACTGGGAGTTAGTGCATAGCTTCTACAATGGTCTCCAACCGGGGACCAAACAAATTATTGATGCCGCGGCGAATGGTGCTATCTTGTCAAAGACTCCCGAGGAAGCTACGGCCCTAATTGAGGAGATGGCCTCAAATAATCAACAATGGGGCGATGAGCGAGGACACTCCACGTCCTCCTTAAAGCCAACTAGCATCTACGAGGCGAAGGCCGTAGCGGAGCTTATGAGCAAGTTTGATTCTCTCCACAAGGTAGTGGAGAGATTGGAGAAGTTAATCACGGAGCCCCAAGGAGCCCCTTCTACCTCCGCTCCTACAAACTAAATGTGTGATTGGCAAGACCAATCTCAAGCCATGTACGTGGGAGGAGAGCAAGGAGAAGGATCCTTGGAGCAAGTACAATATGTTGCGGGGAACCAAGGATATTGGGCCAATCCGGCCGCAAGAAATCATCCCGGATTCTCCTACGCCAACAATGAAGGAGCTTTGAACCCGCCACAACCACCACCTCAACAAGCTCGACCACCACCACCCCAACAACAAAACTATCCACCGAGGGGGCCTACTCAACAAAATTTTCAACCGAAGCAACAAGTTCCACCATATAGGCCGCCCGGATACAATCAAGGGTGGATGAATCAAAATCAAAACCCTCCTCAAGCTCAACAACGATCCGACTTCGAAGCTAGAGTGGAGGCGTTCATGGTCGAGCAAAATAAGGTAAATGCTAGCTTGAAGGCGGGGCAAGACTCTCTTAATACCGTTGTGGCTCAAATATCGGAGCAACTAGCGTTGCTAAATCGGAACACTCAACGATTGCCGGCGCAACCCGAGCAAAACCCACGGGGCAACACTGGTCACATCAATGCCGTAGTTGCCGTTACTACTATAGGCGGGAAGGACACCACCCCCGCCATGATTCCTACCGAGGAGCCCGTGGAGGAAAGCTTGGAGCCGGTTGAGCCGGTAGTTGAAATTGATAAGGAGAAGGAGCCACAAGACAAGGAGAAATCTAGAGCGGAACAATTGATTGAGGAAAGACGCTTCATGCCACCGGTCTCATTCCCCCAAAGACTAGCGAGAGAGAAAATGGAGAAAAGGCTAGCGAAGTTCCTCGAGTATCTAAGAGGAGTTAGCCTTAATATTCCCTTCCTCGACGCCATCGTCGAGATCCCCACATATGCTAAATTCTTGAAGGACTTGATCTCGGGGAGAAAGAGGAAGGAGAAGATCATGCTAGCCGAGGAGGGCTCTTGGTTTACCAAGAGAGAAAAGGAGCCGGCCAAATTTAAAGATCCGGGGAGTTTTCGGATTCCTTGCACCTTGGGCGGCGTCCCTCTTCAAAAGGCATTGGTAGATCTTGGGGCGAGTGTGAGCCTCATGCCTCTCTCCATGTTCTTAAGGCTAAACACCGGGACAAAGTTGAAACCTACCGACATGCGCATTCAATTAGCCGATGGGCGAATAACTAGGCCGGTAGGGATCACCGAAGACATACCGCTACAAGTCCCGGGTGGAATATGCTTGCCATGTGACTTCGTGATCATGGACGTTAAGGAGGAGGGAGACTGACCGGCGCCCCGTTTACGGTATGGGCGCGGTGTCGTTTTACCGCAAGTGCACGGTTAGTGTAGGGTGCGGGTATATCGAACACAGGGAGGTGGATGGCTTGAGTGGCTACTAGCCTCGCCTAGGTCGCGTGCTAGCTACGCGGATGATATGGGTGGAATGTAGAAATAAAAGAAAGAAATGAAAAAGACACGAAATGAATCCCCGCTAACACGGGCTAGAGCACTCATGACACTTGGCATTTGACTTGATCCAGGGTGAGACATTGCCCCAAAAGGTGGTACCTAGCGTCCATGGCCCGATGTTCCGGTCGGTGCCAAGCACGCTAGGCCTACCCGGTTCCGGACGGTGGGCACTCCCATGTCCATAAACACCTTCCGCAACCGGGAGCATTAAGGCCACAATGATATCTCCCAACACTTCATCCAAGCCGCTCCCGCGCGCGAGGACTCGATGTCTACGCTGGGGGCGTGAGCTATGGCTAGGGAGTCAACCGCCAAGTTTATTCCCCTCGGCCCGACGGTCAAAGGCGGTCTTTTTCCCGCCGATGACAATGAAACACCCCCGCGTAACCCTAATGGCCAAATAGGTCAAATGTGATTTCTAGCAATACATCGAAGCGGATCTTGACAGGACAAGAACCGGACCCCAATCCCCAACACATCTAGTGTGTTGCCGTACGAATTGGACCCAGATTGCTAGAAATCCCCATTGACACATTTCATCGAACACGTGCCATGCAACCAAGTCTAATGTAAATTCCCAAGCAACAATCCTACCCTAACCCGTATTAGGGTTCATCAATACTACTCCATGATGAAAAACATATAAACAAACAACACAAAACACACACAAACATTCATCATGAAGCAAAAGAAATACAACACAAAAAATGGAGAACAAGAGAAAGAAATACTTATCTTGAGTTTGAATCTTCAATCCAATACAAGATTTATTGCAATATAAAAGCTAATCTAATCTAATCTAAACTTACAAGAAAAAGGGGCAAAAAGCCCTAGAAAAACTGAGGAAGAAGTCCCCTCCATCGTGCCCCAAAACCCTATTTATAAACCCCTCAAAAACCCTCTTGGGTCGGGTTCAAAACTGTCAAAAAAGGCCCACCCGATCGGGTGAAAACTCACCCGATCGGGTGGAACAAACAGAGAGCTCAGATACGCAGAAACAGATCTCACCCGGTCGGTTGACAAGTCAACCGATCGGTTGAAGTGAAATTCCAGACTACAGCCAGTTTCAGCAAATAGCTGCGCTTAGAAAATTCCAGAAAAATCTAGAAAAATCGGATTTGGGCATGCGACCTATCGTTGGAAAGCTAACGACGATGCCGACGCTAGAAACATAAGAGATCACCCAAAATCATTCTGGAATGGTAGCAGATCTTCAATGAATGAGCAGCGGTGCGCGAAAGCAGAAGAAAAGGCCACCCGATCGGTTGAAACATCAACTGATCGGGTGAGCCGCTTGTTGCTTTGGCCGTCAGGCTTCGGGAGCTTCAACCGGTCGCTGAGGAGAACGGGTGGCATGACCGGGTCGTCGTTTGGGAAACATCAGCTTTAGATGAACCGATCGGGTGAGATATCACCCGATCGGTTGGAATTAAGCTCCAACTTCCCGAGAACTTTGTTGGGATGAACCGGTCGGCGAACCGGTCGGTTGACTTTGCACTTTGTTCCAACTTCAGTCCGGGTCATGCACGCGTGCATCACCCAATCGGTTGGCTGTGTCCAACCGATCGGGTGGGGGCTGAAAAGTGGCAATCTTGGTCGTTTGACCCCCTGGATCACGCGTGACCCCTCCCGTTGCTCCGGGGACTCATGATATCATCGTTTTATGTCCCATACACGGTCAATCTCCTGCAAACACGGATAAACAAAGAAAAGTGAAAGAAAACAAGAAAACACGCGAAAACGAATAAAAGACGGCGGCAAAATACGGGAAAAACACGGAAGAAAACGTGCGTAAATATATGAAATATAAACGCACGTCAAAATCCCCCAAGCTGAACTCTTCCTCGTCCTCGAGGAAGATGAGTGAGTGTAGGAGCTCGGGGGGAGAAAATAGAGAGAAAGAGAGAAAAGGAGAACTCAATATCCTAGATCGCCCGTCAGGGCCAACAAAATCAAAAACGACACACCAAGCAAGCAAACGCCAAATCACATCACTAAACCAAGGAGTACGAGTCCAGACAAGTGCCGTGGGCTCACGCGGTGAAGCGCGAGCGAGCGTGGTCGTGTGCTAGCAAACGGTGTCACTATCTACATTGTGCAATAAAGCTCGATATACACAAATCCAAGATATGTCCCAAATATCGATTCGAATTGAATTAAGCGGTGAATATATGGTTCAAGCATGCATGAGAATAGAGAGAGAATCGAAACATATCATGCGTTAGGGACTCCACAACTAGGGTTAAGGAATTCACCACACTATAGCCTAGATAATAGCTAAAAAGTTCCTAAGCCAAGTATTTTCGAAAACGATGGGGGTTGAGATGATGTGGAGAAGAACACTCGGTGCAAATTCTCGCCTTCCCTTTATTCTCGACAAGTAGGAAAATATTCACACGGGAATTTTTGGGTTTTGGGTATTTGTATTTTTTTTGGATTTTTTGGCTATACATATATTTTTTTCTTTTCTCTTTGGGTTTTTCTTTTCTTTTCTCCTTTTTTTGGATTTTTGGATATTGGGATATATACATGTGTACTCTCCCAAGTGGGAGAACGGTACACGACGAGGGGATTTGCACCAAGTAAAACAAAAAAGAAATCAGAATCTAAACACTTGGGCAAAGGAAACTATTCTCGCTAATTAGAGCATGGGCTAAATGGGTTATCCTAGTCCTTAATTGTGGAATCCCGACACATGCGAAATGAACTATACGATATATATAGCATGCATATAGAAGCAGACATTAGAAGCAAATACCGCATATTCAACATCGAAGCATGATAATCTAGGGGTCAACCAAGGGTAGGTATATAAATCAACATCACAAAGTAGAAGCACACTATAAGCTAGACACGACACACGACTCACATAAAAGCAAAGTGGACCCACGAAGCGTGAAATGCAATGGGATTCGGCTTCCAAGAGTTAGTGAGTGTGATTATCTAGGCCATACTAGGTGTGTGTGCAGTTTGTGGCAATTCATCATATAGGGTCATCTCTAGGAGGGGGGACAAAAGAAGAGAAGAAAAAGAAAAAAAAAGAAAAAGACGGAGAAAAACGACTCAAATAACAAAGAAAAAGAGACAAATGACGCACGAAGTGCGACTCCCCCAAGCTGAAACTTGCATTGTCCTCAATGCAATAGTAGTGAATACGAGAGGGCAATGAAAATGGGGGGAGTTACGCACCGACACAAAAAATGAAAAACACGAAAAACACATGAGCGAAACTAAAAAATAAAGAAAAAGAAACACTCAAATAAAAGATATAAAACACGACGAAGGACTCAAAGACACAAACACACAACAACGACACACGGAAACATGCACACAAAAGTCGATTTCCCCCAAGCTGAACATGACAATGCTAGCAAAATGATATGATCAATGTGATGCAGAAATATGCTAGGGGAAAACCGGAAAAGAAAGAAATCAGAATGCAGGAGAGACAGTCTGCTCGTTCTCCTCGGAAGAGGATGTGGGGTGAAATGATAGAAGGGCACGACATGAAGGGTTATTAAGATGCAAAAGCAAATTCTAGATACACTCCCCTCGCTAATGAGAGGAGACGAGATTATTCAAATCTAAACTAGAAAGCGGTAAATTTTTACACTACTGGACTAGGATACACCTGAGCATAGGCGGATCCAAGATCTGAAGTGGGGCAGGTAGCTGCTCTAACTGCTCCTTCTGTGGCTCCGCTAGAAGCGCTGTGCCACGTGTGCCAATGGACCCAAGCAATGCACCTCCAAGCATCCCTCGTAGGTGTCCACCTGTGACCTGCAAAGGACGAGGTGCATTAGTCCATGGCAAGAAATTATTTCCCAAAATAAATGTATCCCAGAGATAGTCGCCGACAAATAATGGTAAAATATACGAAATGTGGCGAACACTCCCTGAAAATGGTATGCTATCCTCTGTGCTAGCGACGATCAAATCCTCGCTCTCCATAAGAAGTGGCTCTCCAGGTGGTGACACACCGCAGCATACCTCAGGGGACGTAGATCCTGTGTCCTGCGAGAGATATGGTATGTCAAATATATACGAGTCTAAAGAAATAGGAAGTGAAAAGCGAGACTCAAAAGTGGAGTGAGAGTGAGTATGAAAATCTCCCTGAATAGGGGCAATATGCTCAAGTAGATGCTCAGCCACAGAAGAAGTGGAGCGTGACGGTAGAGGTAGATGCGGCTCGGGCTCCATGGAGTGGACCATCGTATCCAAGCCCTCATGCACGTCCTCCTCGATGATATGCTCATACTCCACCATCTGCCCGATGTCTTGAATGACATCCTCATGGTTGACCATCGACCAAGGAGAAAGCTGTGACAGAGATGGCTATGGAGGTGGATGTGGAGCGGACCCCTCGTATGTGGTCGTGGTGTCCTCGTCCTCATGCACATCCTCCTCGCCGGTATGCATAATCTCTGTAAACTCTTCAATGCTCTCATATGACTCATGTGGGGTATCCAAATCAAGACAAGAAATCTCTCCCACAGATCCTAGAGACATCTCCCCATCCTCACTATCATCATCAAAAAATGCTTCGTCATCCAAGTGGTAGTGATGGAAGAATAGGGTATCGGCTTGAGATGTGTCTATGGTGGCCGATGGCATGGTGGTCTCAACCATGAAAGTGGGTATATCCTCTCCTTCATCCCCTCTCCTCGGTGTCGGCTCGGTGATTGGCACCATCAAGTTTTGTAATATTTGGCCTTGGTTAAACATGGCACTTTCAAGGAGAGACACGAGGCTCGATTCTTCTTGTGTTTGTGGAGGGGTATAAGGTTGAGGAAATGGATGGGAGGTGTTTGGGCTAAGGTTGTGGAAAAATGTTTGGCCTTGGAGCGGGGGGAGGCTCTCAAGCGTAAATGGGCAATCGTAATACACATGCCCCGCCATCCCACAAGTCTCACAAACCAAAAATGAATAGGGATTGTAGCCTCTCATATGAGCATCGAAATCTGATCTCCACATGGCTATATCAAAGATACCTGGACAACAAAAATAAGAAAACTAGAGAGGAGCGTCAATAGTACAAGAGAATAACAAAAAGATAATATAATGGTGGGGGAAATATTTCTTGGTTATTGAATATTTTTTTTTGTTTTTAGGCGTAGTCTAACGAACCCAAGCTAAGCTAATATCAAACCGAACGCCTCCCCAGCAACGGCGCCAAAAACTTGACCGGCGCCCCGTTTACGGTATGGGCACGGTGTCGTTTTACCGCAAGTGCACGGTTAGTGTAGGGTGCTGGTATATCGAACACAGGGAGGTGGATGGCTTGAGTGGCTACTAGCCTCGCCTAGGTCACGTGCTATCTACACGGATGATATGGGTGGAATGTAGAAATAAAAGAAAGAAATGAAAAAGACACGAAATGAATCCCCGCTAACACGGGCTAGAGCACTCATGACACTTGGCATTTGACTTGATCCAGGGTGAGACATTGCCCCAAAAGGTGGTACCTAGCGTCCATGGCCCGATATTCCGGTCGGTGCCAAGCACGCTAGGCCTACCCGGTTCCGGACGGTGGGCACTCCTCTGTCCATAAACACCTTCCGCAACCGGGAGCATTAAGGCCACAATGATATCTCCCAACACTTCGTCCAAGCCGCTCCCGCGCGCAAGGACTCGATGTCTACGCTGGGGGCATGAGCTATGGCTAGGGAGTCAACCGCCAAGTTTATTCCCCCTCGGCCCGACGGTCAAAGGCGGTCTTTTTCCCGCCGATGACAATGAAACACCCCCGCGTAACCCTAATGGCCAAATAGGTCAAATGTGATTTCTAGCAATACATCGAAGCGGATCTTGACAGGACAAGAACCGGACCCCAATCCCCAACACATCTAGTGTGTTTGCCGTACGAATTGGACCCAGATTGCTAGAAATCCCCATTGACACATTTCATCGAACACGTGCCATGCAACCAAGTCTAATGTAAATTCCCAAGCAACAATCCTACCCTAACCCGTATTAGGGTTCATCAATACTACTCCATGATGAAAAACATATAAACAAACAACACAAAACACACACAAACATTCATCATGAAGCAAAAGAAATACAACACAAAAAATGGAGAACAAGAGAAAGAAATACTTATCTTGAGTTTGAATCTTCAATCCAATACAAGATTTATTGCAATATAAAAGCTAATCTAATCTAATCTAAACTTACAAGAAAAAGGGGCAAAAAGCCCTAGAAAAACTGAGGAAGAAGTCCCCTCCATCGTGCCCCAAAACCCTATTTATAAACCACTCAAAAACCCTCTTGGGTCGGGTTCAAAACTGTCAAAAAAGGCCCACCTGATCGGGTGAAAACTCACCCGATCGGGTGGAACAAACAGAGAGCTCAGATACGCAGAAACAGATCTCACCCGGTCGGTTGACAAGCCAACCGATCGGTTGAAGTGAAATTCCAGACTACAGCCAGTTTCAGCACATAGCTGCGCTTAGAAAATTCCAGAAAAATCTAGAAAAATCGGATTTGGGCAAGCGACCTATCGTTGGAAAGCTAACGAAGATGCCGACGCTAGAAAAATAAGAGATCACCCAAAATCCTTCTGGAATGGTAGCAGATCTTCAATGAATGAGCAGCGGTGCGTGAAAGCGGAAGAAAAGGCCATCCGATCGGTTGAAACATCAACCGATCGGGTGAGCCGCTGGTTTCTTTGGCCGTCGGGCTTCGGGAGCTTCAACCGGTCGCTGAGGAGAACGGGTGGCATGACCGGGTCGTCGTTTGGGAAACTTCATGTCACGCCCCGCTTCCCAAAAATATGGAGGCGAAGCGTGAGAAGGTCCGCTCAGACTTGAAGCTACAAAGCTGCAAGTCCGATAAGCGTCAATCAAATTTAAAACTGCAGGTCCTTGCAACGCGAACGAAACAAGATAATAATAATGAAATGAGACAAAAGAATAATCTAGAATATCCATAATTATAAATTCCAACAACGCAGAAAAGCCACCAGGCTAAAAGAAAAAGAGACTAAAGGCTCAAACATGTCCAACAAAGTACAAGTACAAAACAACGGTGCTACGCACCAACAACTAACAAAAAGCCTAAAACAAAATAAAGCTCAACAAGGACTCAAAGAATGGTCACCGGTGTCCACCAAAATCTTCCTGTGCAATCATGGACTCAGACTCAGCGTCAGCAAGGCATCACGTACTCAGCAACGGTCTCTGGCTCAGGGACTAACATGTGACACCCAAAAGAGCAAGGGGCACATGTCAGCAAGTCTACAAGAGACTTGTGCAAGGAAACTGAAAGTACAAGTAAAAGCAACCTAAAAGTTCTAGCATGATGCAATGACATGGCAGTTAAAGTAATGAATGCAACAGGTAAAGTAAAGCGAAGTAAAGTATGAGCATGGCATGGCATTCACAAGACAAGTACGAGACAAGAAAAGTAAGCACCTCGTGCACAGAGATTCCGTCTTTTGGCTAGAGGGCTGATCAGGCCACTCCTAAGCTCAAGCGAACGTTTATCCCTACCCCTCCACGTGTGTCGAGCCAGGGCCTTACCCCCGAACTTGGAATGCTCGCTTCTGGATCACGAGCCAGGAAGTGTTTTTAACAAGTATGGCCTAGGGGTGCACCTAGCCAGGGACACGGAAACACGGATTTGTACAAGTATTTTGTAGCGTGTGCTACGATGCAACAATCAATTTGGATGACATGTAAGATGCAATGCATGGCAGTTAAAAGTACGTACAGTTAAGGAAAGTAAACGTGACAGTTTAGTATGCATGAACAACAAGTTTAAAGGGTTGGATCTAGCTTCGTTGTCAAGCTAGATCAATTAGGTGACGGATCTAGTTTCGTTGTCAAACTAGATCAAGTAGGCGTCTAGCCAGCTATCATTTCACTGACTAGTCTCTTTTACGCTAGGAACAAGGAAGTGGCCTAAAAACATGGCCCTACACAAGAGTTGGCAAGTTTCACTTGCCTGCAAGTACGACGTCTGAGCACACCGTCCAATGAGTCCAAAAATCACAATTATCCTACGTGCACAAGTCCACCGGCCTAAAGTCCATATTATTAATCTTGATTAGTGAATTTAAAACATTTAAAATACTTTGAAAATACTGATTTTAGTCTTGATTAGCATGCAATTGGGTTGGGGGTCCTAGGGGTGCAAAGCGTTACCTCAACACGACGCGAAAGCTACACCGGCGTCGGGTAGCGACGCCGGGGGTTGGAATAAGAGAACGCGCTCCAAGTCCTGATTCCAAAATATATTCCTCGCTGGAAAATTCAGAGCTTCGACCGGGGCGACGGTTCCAGATTCCAAAGCTAGCACGTGCGACGACAGGCTACGACGTGCGACGACGTCGTACGCGACGGATCCTCGAAGAGCAAGCACCTAGGTGGGGCCCACAGTAGTCCTAGGGACCTTTGGGGGACCCACAATAACTCTGGAGAACTTGGGGGGCCCACGGAGGCAAGTGGTGCGACGGATGCGGGGTTGCGACGAGTGGCTCTCGGTCGTACAGCCTCGGTGCGGGGACTTGGCTCGGTCAGACACAGGGAAACGGCGCTTGGGGCGTGCAGCGGCTGCGGGGTGGCTGTGGTGCGAGATTTCCTTCGGTCAGATCGATGGGGAGAGTCGGTCAGGCGCTTGGATGCGGGGGCTGCAGCGAGGCGGGTTGCAACGGAGCGGGGAGCGGGCGATGCGGGGGAGCGCTTCGGTCGATGCGGGCGGGAGCATCGGTCGGTGCGGGGGTTGCAACGTTGCAGTTGCAACGTTGCGGAGCGGAGCGGAGGCGGGGAAATATCTCGGTCAGACCGAGAGATGTCCTCGGTCGGAGCGGGGAGCGGGGGTGGCGACAGCAGCGGGGTGCGGGGCTTGCTTGGTGCGGGTGGTGGCCTCGGTCAGACCGAGGGAACGGAGCGGAAATCTTCGGTCGTGCACAGGCGACGGCTGCAACGTTGTGACGATTCGTCGCAACGTCAAATTTGGGTTTTGGAAGAGGCTAGGGCTAATTTCTTGCGAAAATAGGTCTTCCTAGAGGTTGTTTATATAGTGTAGATGGGTTGACTTGGTCTAGGGCTAAATCTAATAGGATTAGAAGTTTAAAATAATTAAAAATTTGAAATCTAACTTCTCCAACTTATCCAAGGATTTGACTTAGTCCAAATGAGCTGGAAATTGGCTCAAAAATTCTTTAAAACGTTTAAAACTCAAATAAATTTTCTTTGGCCGAGTTTAATATAAAAATTAATTATTAAAAATAATATAAAACTTGTTAAAAATATAAAAGTGGTCAAATGAACTCCAAAAATTATAAAACAAATATCAGGGTGATCGTGATGGCGAATGTGAGCTAACTAACAAGACGGATCTCAAATTCGACGTCGGACGACGAAACTAAAAATAGAAACGTCTCCCGTCAAAAGTGAAAATCGTCACGTCTCATCGAGTAAGTTTAAATTGTGGACAAACGACTCGAGAAGTGTCGTTCCAAGATAGTGCCACTATTTAATACTCTCAGAGACGTTCACAACGGCATATCACACGAAAGTGTTCACAAACAAACAGAGTCTAAAACAAACACGTGCACGGACAAAAGCACGTGCACGAACAACGTACCACGAAAAGTGGTCGTTACATCCTCCCCACCTTAGAATAAAGTCCGTCCTCGGACTTTCTAATATAGCTAGTCGCTCTAGTAACTACGCCAATCAAGTCATATAATAATTCAACCAGGTATAGTCATTACAAGTGCTTATATATGCACTAAGTAGTCAAACATTAATGCTACCAACATGTATATACATTCACGTACGTCATATACTTATTCTTATTATAGTCAGTCAAATTTATACATGTATTTCAATCATATATATAAGCATACATTCCTTATATCACTACTACTTACCTAAACACAAAACAATATTTCAGATACTCATATAAGGATAGTCTCACACTTAGCAAATGCAATCATTGCTCTACCTATAGGTAGCTACCTATGCACAAACATCAAGGGTATACTACCCTCTAATAGTCATCCAATACCAAACATCTCAACCCATATAGTCACACCATACCATTATTAAATCAAATTCACTATATCTAATATACATTCACCACTACTATAATTTCACGATATATAGCCATACAGCGCATGCAAATGATTCACCATATATTCTCATCACATACGGTCCTATAACTGTATTTACGACACACCACATATATCGTAGTCATCAATACCTATAACTAAGCACATACTTACCCGTGCATGGTGCACACCCATACACGCTAACATTTCATTTACATACACCAATCATACCATTATATAACTAGCACACATACACACCTAATTTTGGCTAGTACACATACGTTCACACGAGCAAGACCTTAGTAATTTACTATACCACAAAACCAACACCTATAACTATATACTGGCGTAGCGACCCATAATCATGTGCGTAACTCGACCAGGCACAAACACTTCTATCACTATACATACATCAAGCATTGCTATATTCAAACTACAAACATACATTCAATATACTTAGAGTATACCCACTCAAGCTTGAGTGAGACTCAATACACACATTAGAATATTCTATATACGTAACACGGCATTTATACATATACCAATACCACTCCATTGTATATATATATATGTCTACCAATACAACCATATGCATACCATAAGGCAATCACACTTAATATTTAGTCGGATACACCCACATAGTTCAATCTAATTATATACCATAATCATAACATTACAGACATCAGTACCCACATATTTATAATACCCTCTCCAGTACAAACATTCACCGCATAGTCACACATAAGTAGTGTATATATTCACACCATAACCTACTACCTATAATTAGTATACTAACACATCCACACATACATAATTAAGATGTGCAATAGTCGTGTATACCTCACGGTATGCACGCATGCAACATCCCGCAAAGCAAGCAATACCAATCAAAATTATAATCCTACTACCATATGTATATCACCTATATACTCAGGCAACAAAACATAACTACTTACGTCTAAACACAATACATACCCACATACGAGCACACACTCATACGTGCTAACATATAGATCACATAATAGGCTTACCCTCTTAACCATACGTCCACCTATTATTATTACAACCTAACATATACATAGCTTTACCAATCATTTTATTTCAACCATTATAAGTATCTCTAATACATACACAACTTAGTTATTCTAACACCAACTCTTATATACACAAGCATCCCTAGTATAGTATAGCTATCCACACAAAAATCTATAACTCCTAACCCACGATAACTTCATAATATCACGAATAACTCCGAGTATATATATATATATATCACACAATAGGCAAGCGCCAATATACTATGGGGAATTCTCATTCAAGCCCACGTACACAACTTAGGTACGTGCACTACGACTACCTCACAAGGTCCAAGGGCCTACTAACAATTAAGGGTTGACACAGACATTGACGGACCCTAAAGCCTAAGCAATAGAGGGAGGTCGAGGTCGAGGGCGTGACGAGGGAAGGATCGATAGGCACGAGTTCAGATAGGACGAATACAAGGAGATAGCTTGGTTAGATGAAACATTGACTCAATGGTGATGTTTAGGTTGAGGGAAAAGGGAGATGTAGTGATACATATATAGGATATAGAAAAGAAGATAGGGTAAGTAGCACAAGCTGAAATACGTGAAATCTGAAAACTGTTGTTCTTCAAAATTAAAATCCTCGTCTGAAAAGAAATATTTGGGGATTGATAAAACGAGTTGTTCAAAATAAGTTTGAGTCGAATATTCATAATAAGAGAAAATGTTTTATTGGTTTATATAAAATCAATGTAAAAGGAAGTAAAATTATTTACACGAATATTAAGGACATGGTTTAGAAAATTTTATACGTCAGCAGTTTAATATAATGTTGTCAAAAAGTTTTGGGAAGTCAAAGAATGAAATCAAGTAACGGAAGAATTTAAACTCATGTTAAATGCTTTCAAAACTTTTAGGCTATGGAGAAATTTAAAATAACCAATCATTGAAACTACTTTTAGAGAACCAAGGTTTGCCAGAAATGAGAAACTAATTTACATAAGGTTCTTAATATACGAGCACAACAAGTCTGGCACGGATATAAAAATAGTTGAAAGTATGTATGGTGCACGGAAAAATAATATTAACGACTTAGTATAAGAATTATCAAGATCGAATAGCAAATCCTTAAAATCAAATCATGGAGGGTCTAAAGCAGGATGTGGTTATGAAAATAGTAATTTTGCAAAAATCTGAAGTAGCGAAAACGACGAGTAAGTCTAACTTGCTGAAAGCTGAAATTCCATATGTCTTGAAAGTATATTAAGGTAAACACGACGTATCATTCGAATAACACAAATGAGAGGGAAAATTATAAATCGAATTGGGCAGGGCAAAAGTAAAACTAATATATGAAAGAACGACACATTTACATAAGTATGAAAAATATAGGCTGGGAAAAATATTATAAGCTAGAGTTCAAAAATTCCGACAAACGTTTTAAAAAATTAAATCAATGAAGGAGTATGAAGTATAAGTATTTTAAAATTTTGAACAAAGTTAAACTTAGTGGAAGAGAAGATTGAAAAATACTTTCAGAAGGTTCAAGATTTGCAATGGCGATGTTTGAAAATTGACGACGATCGTCATGAGGCGATCTCGTGAATCGAGGCAAGGAAAATGGTCAGGTGATCAAAACATACATACGCCTAGGATATGAGTCAGGAAAGTCTACAGAAACTCCTACGGTCGACCAACTAAAGGTTAAAACTAAGCGCTAAGACTTCTAAAGGTCGGACGGTAAAGAAATGCGTTCAGCTTGGTCCGAAATCGATGAACCCAAGCGAACGACCAAAGGAAAATTCTAGAAGTCTAATATGGTCAAGGGTAAACAAGGACCACTAAGGTAACTCCTACGAAGATTGAATCAATTGCTAAAAGGGGGTCTAACTAACAATCAGAGGCCTCTAACTAGCAAACACAGGCTTCTAACTAAGACTTCTTACTCCTAGTGTCCTAAGAAGACGACTAGACTTAGGGCTTCTGACTCGGATGTTGCAATTTATTTAATGGACATTCCGTTATTATCGTTGTTTCGTTAAATCGCAATTGCAAGACCGGACCTGCATGGGCCACCAACAAAACCTGTCACGCACCGCTTCCCAAAAATATGGAGGCGAAGCGTGAGAAGGTCCGCTCAGACTTGAAGCTACAAAGCTGCAAGTCCGATAAGCGTCAATCAAATTTAAAACTGCAGGTCCTTGCAACGCGAACGAAACAAGATAATAATAATGAAATGAGACAAAAGAATAATCTCAGAATATCCATAAATATAAATTCCAACAACGCAGAAAAGCCACCAGGCTAAAAGAAAAAGAGACTAAAGGCCCAAACATGGACAACAAAGTACAAGTACAAAACAACGGTGCTACGCACCAACAACTAACAAAAAGCCTAAAACAAAATAAAGCTCAACAAGGACTCAAAGAATGGTCACCGGTGTCCACCAAAATCTTCATGTGCAATCATGGACTCAGACTCAGCGTCAGCAAGGCATCACGTACTCAGCAACGGTCTCTGGCTCAGGGACTAACATGTGACACCCAAAAGAGCAAGGGGCACATGTCAGCAAGTCTACAAGAGAATTGTGCAAGGAAACTGAAAGTACAAGTAAAAGCAACCTAAAAGTTCTAGCATGATGCAATGACATGGCAGTTAAAGTAATGAATGCAACAGGTAAAGTAAAGCGAAGTAAAGTACGAGCATGGCATGGCATTCACAAGACAAGTACGAGACAAGAAAAGTAAGCACCTCGTGCACAGAGATTCCGTCTTTTGGCTAGAGGGCTGATCAGGCCACTCCTAAGCTCAAGCGAACGTTTATCCCTACCCCTCCACGTGTGTCGAGCCAGGGCCTTACCCCCGAACTTGGAATGCTCGCTTCTGGATCACGAGCCAGGAAGTGTTTTTAACAAGTATGGCCTAGGGGTGCACCTAGCCAGGGACACGGAAACACGGATTTGTACAAGTATTTTGTAGCGTGTGCTACGATGCAACAATCAATTTGGATGACATGTAAGATGCAATGCATGGCAGTTAAAAGTACGTACAGTTAAGGAAAGTAAACGTGACAGTTTAGTATGCATGAACAACAAGTTTAAAGGGTTGGATCTAGCTTCGTTGTCAAGCTAGATCAATTAGGTGACGGATCTAGTTTCGTTGTCAAACTAGATCAAGTAGGCGTCTAGCCAGCTATCATTTCACTGACTAGTCTCTTTTACGCTAGGAACAAGGAAGTGGCCTAAAAACATGGCCCTACACAAGAGTTGGCAAGTTTCACTTGCCTGCAAGTACGACGTCTGAGCACACCGTCCAATGAGTCCAAAAATCACAATTATCCTACGTGCACAAGTCCACCGGCCTAAAGTCCATATTATTAATCTTGATTAGTGAATTTAAAACATTTAAAATACTTTGAAAATACTGATTTTAGTCTTGATTAGCATGCAATTGGGTTGGGGGTCCTAGGGGTGCAAAGCGTTACCTCAACACGACGCGAAAGCTACACCGGAGTCGGGTAGCGACGCCGGGGGTTGGAATAAGAGAACGCGCTCCAAGTCCTGATTCCAAAATATATTCCTCGCTGGAAAATTCAGAGCTTTGACCGGGGCGACGGTTCCAGATTCCAAAGCTAGCACGTGCGACGACAGGCTACGACGTGCGACGACGTCGTACGCGACGGATCCTCGAAGAGCAAGCACCTAGGTGGGGCCCACTGTAGTCCTAGGGACCTTTGGGGGACCCACAATAACTTTGGAGAACTTGGGGGGCCCACGGAGGCAAGTGGTGCGACGGATGCGGGGTTGCGACGAGTGGCTCTCGGTCGTACAGCCTCGGTGCGGGGACTTGGCTCGGTCAGACACAGGGAAACGGCGCTTGGGGCATGCAGCGGCTGCGGGGTGGCTGTGGTGCGAGATTTCCTTCGGTCAGATCGATGGGGAGAGTCGGTCAGGCGCTTGGATGCGGGGGCTACAGCGAGGCAGGTTGCAACGGAGCGGGGAGCGGGCGATGCGGGGGAGCGCTTCGGTCGGTGCGGGCGGGAGCATCGGTCGGTGCGGGGGTTGCAACGTTGCAGTTGCAACGTTGCGGAGCGGAGCGGAGGCGGGGAAATCTCTCGGTCAGACCGAGAGATGTCCTCGGTCGAAGCGGGGAGCGGGGGTGGCGACAGCAGCGGGGTGCGGGGCTTGCTTGGTGCGGGCGGTGGCCTCGGTCAGACCGAGGGAACGGAGCGGAAATCTTCGGTCGTGCACAGGCGACGGCTGCAACGTTGCGACGATTCGTCGCAACGTCAAATTTGGGTTTTGGAAGAGGCTAGGGCTAATTTCTTGCGAAAATAGGTCTTCCTAGAGGTTGTTTATATAGTGTAGATGGGTTGACTTGGTCTAGGGCTAAATCTAATAGGATTAGAAGTTTAAAATAATTAAAAATTTGAAATCTAACTTCTTCAACTTATCCAAGGATTTGACTTGGTCCAAATGAGCTGGAAATTGGCTCAAAAATTCTTTAAAACGTTTAAAACTCAAATAAATTTTCTTTGGCCGAGTTTAATATAAAAATTAATTATTAAAAATAATATAAAACTTGTTAAAAATATAAAAGTGGTCAAATGAACTCCAAAAATTATAAAACAAATATCGGGGTGATCGTGATGGCGAATGTGAGCTAACTAAAAAGACGGATCTCAAATTCGACGTCGGACGACGAAACTAAAAATAGAAATGTCTCCCGTCAAAAGTGAAAATCGTCACGTCTCATCGAGTAAGTTTAAATTGTGGACAAACGACTCGAGAAGTGTCATTCCAAGATAGTGCCACTATTTAATACTCTCAGAGACGTTCACAACGGCATATCACACGAAAGTGTTCACAAACAAACAGAGTCTAAAACAAACACGTGCACGAACAAAAGCACGTGCACGAACAACGTACCACGAAAAGTGGTCGTTACACTTCAGCTTCAGATGAACCGATCGGGTGAGATATCACCCGATCGGTTGGAATTAAGCTCCAACTTCCTGAGAACTTTGTTGGGATGAACCGGTCGGCGAACCGGTCGGTTGACTTTGCACTTTGCTCCAACTTCAGTCCGGGTCGTGCACGCGTGCATCACCCGATCGGTTGGCTGTGTCCAACCGATCGGGTGGGGGCTGAAAAGTGGCAATCTTGGTCGTTTGACCCCCTGGATCACGCGTGACCCCTCCCGTTGCTCCGGGGACTCATGATATTATCGTTTTATGTCCCATACACGGTCAATCTCCTGCAAACACGGATAAACAAAGAAAAGTGAAAGAAAACAAGAAAACACGCGAAAACGAATAAAAGACGGGGGCAAAATACGGGAAAAACACGGAAGAAAACGTGCGTAAATATATGAAATATAAACGCACGTCAGAGACACTTCATTGATACTTGGACGCCCGTTCCTCGCCACCGCCGGAGTAATTGTTGACGTGCGCGAAGGTACCCTAACTTTAAACGTCGGTAACATCGAGGTGGAGCTCCACATTCCTAAGGCTATGAAGCACATGCCTTACCACGAGGAACTTGACTACATGGACCTCCTTGATGAGGTGATAGAGGAGGCGATCCCCCACTCAATTGGCGCTCTTTTTGATGAAGATTTAGAGGAAGGCCTGGATTTAGACCACGATGAGAAAATAGATGATTCCCCTGACCTCTCCGCTGAAAATGACGAAGGCGACGCTGATGTCGCAAGGATTCGAGAGCTCTGCAAGCTCTCGAAATTGAAGTCTCCAAAGAAAGCTCCGCCGGTACGGAAACCGGCGTCACCGGTGAAGCCGTTGACCGGATCAAATGCTAGCTTGGGGGAGCCTCCCCCCAACACTACTCGAGACGAGAGACCACCGCGGGAGAACGCGCCGCCGCCACATCCAAATCCAAGCGCGCTCCCCGGAAAGTTTGATGGGTGCATCTCATATGCACCAAACATCCCGCATTAATTGAAAATCATAGGGGGTCGAGCTCACGACCTTAAACGAGCGCTTGTCGGGAGGCAACCCGACGGTTTTTGCTTTATTTTTACTTTTTCCTTATTTTCGTTTTAGAAATTTTTAGTGTTTTGAGTCGTTCGCCCAAAAATTTTGTGATAACGGGTCCTATTTTTCTTGACAGGAGAGGAGATAGGTAGATCCATCATGAGGAGGATGAACGAGACGACGAGGAGCGCCCCAAGAAGGCGCTCGACGCTTAGGAGGAAGATGGAATCGACTGGAGGAAGAAAGACGGAGTTTAGAGCCCAAACGAAGACAAACAGCAGAACACAAGGCTCACTCGGCCGAGCATACTAGTCACTCGGCCGAGTACAAAAGTTCGTCCGGCCGAGCCGCTCACGAACGAGGGAAGTCTGCTGTACCCAACTCTTTGTTTATTTTCCTGATTCCAATATAACTGCTACTCGGCCGAGTATATATATTCACTCGGCCGAGTAAAACGGATACCCTCCTAGGGCGAGTCTTGCCGAGTAGCTTGAGTCACTCAGCCGAATGGACTTACTCCACTCGGCCGAGGCTGGCAAAGCCACTCGACCGAAGCGATAGTGGGGAGGAAACTTTCATTGGTCTCGCTCGGCCGAGTGACCACGTCACTCGGCCGAGTCGTAACTCTTATTATATAAAGGCCGGGGGGCGCATTTTTCGAAATCTCAAAAACCCCCAAACGAGCCCACGCCCCTTCAGCTCCCTCGCCCGATCCTCGCCCGCTCGCACCCTCACTCGCCTGACCGCCGCTGCCACGCCGCCGCTCGGCCCGCCGCCGCCGGCCGAGCACCCCCGTCGCCTCGCCCGAGTCGCCGCCGGCGGCCGTGTCTCCGGTCACCTCCGGTACCCCCTATTTCGCCTATTTTCGCCTCTTTTTGTGTATTTTTGAGGATCCATGTGCTAAACACCCCCCTACCCCAAATCAATTTCCATATCTATCTATGATACCCCTAATGCTCCATACATTTTGATTATTACTCACCGATATCACCATTTTATGCGCAGGTTGCTTTTTGGAGCTTAGGGGAGCCCAGGGGAGCTTCTCGGGACTGATTTGAGCTTCGTGGAGGCGCGGACTTCGCACGCTTCCATTACTGAGCACTCGCGGCGTGTCTGGGTATACTCCTTCCACTCTTTTACACACACCGCACGTTTTTTCACTTTTCAGCGCGCGCTCAGGGCCGATATGCCGCCCCGAACACGGCCGCGGTCGAAGAGAGCTTCCGCTAAGCGGAAGCGGTCGGATGATGCCGGCCCCTCCCACGAGTTGGAGGACTCTCCTCCACCGTCTCCCATACACGCCGTCCACCCAGCATAGCCTGCAGGCCCCCGCACACCCCGCACAGCCTGCAGTGCACCCACAGCCCGCACAGCCTCTCCCTGCCGCTGCACAGCCACCACCACCGGCTCCACTGGTCGGGCCGCTCGGGATTACGTTCCGAGACGACGCACACCGCGCCATCTTCGACCGTATCTCCCAGCGCTCGATCGTACCCTCCAGGTTTGCACACCTCGTTGACCTAGGACGCCTGGGGGTACTAGAGGGGATGCTCACGTTGTACGACAACGTGGGCTGGCGAGATTTCTTCCAGGTGTCGGCGGATACTTTTACACGCCCGACACTTGAGGTTCTGAGTTCGATCGCCCGGACCGACGAGGGATGCTCGTTTCAGTTCATGGATCGAGAGTGCCAGGTCACTCTCGATATGATGAGAGCGTTTTTCTCGTGGCCCGCTGTCCCCGGAGCCGATCGCGGTTACGCCCCCACCCATATCCCCCCACCTTCCTTTGACGTCGGTGCCTTCTGGGCACGTATCACGGGTCTCCACGCTGCCTTTGACCCTAGTAGGTCCAAGGCCTCGGCCATCGTCCATCCCTGCCTACGCATTGCTCAGCGCCTTATGGAGACGACATTTTTGGCCAGATATGAGCCGGGCACGATGTCTACGCCAGAGCTCTACATGCTCTACGCGATGACACGTCCCAGAGCTCTCTCTAGGGATGGTGATGAGCTTGTCCCCGCCGTCGTGATCGATATCGCGGCATGGTTTTTAGACCGCATCATTGTATCGGTGGGCGCTCGCTCACCGATATGCTGCGGCAGCCTGATCACCTTGCTTGCTCTTATGACCGGCGAGGACTTCCCCGACGATTTGCGACGCGTCCCGGGCCCCACTTCTCTGTCGATAGATGTTATGGCCCGGATGAAGATGCTTCGTCCGCATGGTGAGCGTCACTGGGTCTGGTTGCACGGCCCTTTCGGGGCCGATTACATGATTCTCCCGAGCCCTGCTCGGACTCTGATTGCACCGGCCCACGTTGACTGGCTCCCTGCGATGGATGTCCTCACCCCCGCTGCGTACGTACTCGGGGCCGAGGAGGCCGAGCAGGCCCACGCTGCCCCTGTAGACCATGTTGCACACCCTGCCGAGCCTGCTGCCGAGCCTGTTGACCCTGTGGCCCCTCAGCCCATACCTGACGTTTCCGCTGCTCCTGACACCTCTGTCGGTGTCGAGAGCACCTCAGCTGAGCCCACTTCCACCACCTCCACCACTTCCGAGGCTGTCACCACCACTTCCACCACCTCCACTGGCCCTCTGTCCGTCGAGCCTCTTTGCTCCGCACTCCCCGAGCACCCACCGACCCTTGTTGAGAGTGGAGAGCCCTCGTTTGCCGTGGTCGTGGAGACCATGGCTAGCATGATCTCTGCTGGGGTTGAGCCTTTTGGTCCACACACTTCCCCCCAGCGGTAGTTACCTCTGTCTCCACCCCTGCTGTATTTTCTGAGAGCGTCGTGGCGTCTGTCCACACTTCTGTGCCATCGACCTCTCTGGCCGCCTCGCTGCCACTTTTGCACTCTTCTTTCGTTACTGCTGCCTCCACTTCTCACCGCCCGCCCCGGCCTCACACTGAGGCCAGGCTCACATTTGCTGGCGCAGCACCTTTTGTACCCTTCCCCGCTGAGCCCGTCACATATGTGACCCGTGTACGCCAGCCCAGACCTGCCCAGCCCCGCCAGGTGCGTCCCTCTGCACCACCTCCCCCTGACACAGTACTTCAGAGCATTCGAGCTCTAGAGGGGGCGGTGAGTGGCCTCAGAGGCGACCTCCGGACCCTGTCCGCCACCGTCTCTGCGATGGCTGGCCGCTTCGACCTGCTGCCGCATATCCACTACTGTCTCACCCAGGTTCTGGAGCGTCTCCCGCGCGTACCCCCACCCACCCAGCAAGTTCCCACTCACACTTCCACACCCACTCAGCCTGCTGACACTCCCACACCCACCCCCGCTCAGCAGCCTGTCCATCCAACACCACCCACACACCCTCCGCCTCAGGACGGAGACGGCGCAGCACCCCCTTCTTAGGCACTCTTGATGCCATCGTTTATTCTTGCCGTTGTGCTGCCCGTTTCTGCTGGGTCCTGATGCCTTTTTGTCCACCCCCCCCCCCCCCTCCCCTCACTTATTTTGGGATTATCTTTTTGATCATATCTTTATATATCTTTTCTGGGAGAGAGGGAGAGTTTTTGGTGCCACTCATATATCTGTTTCACTCCTATCTGTGCATGCATCATGTCCGCATCATATTTTCATTTCTTTATTTTTCTTTTCATTTTCATTTTTCCATGCATGCATCCTCACCATCCCCTCCCATTTCTTGTCTCTCGGTGTGCCACACTTTGCACATTGAGGACACTGTGCCATTTAGCTTGGGGGAGTGAGTTCTCACGTTCTTTTTCGACTTGCCACCTTTATTTTTAGTTTTTCACACCACTTTTTTCGCTTTTGCACTTATTTTCACCACTTTTCTTTTATTTTACCATGCATCACGTTTTTCCTACTTTTTCTGTGTGCCGCATTGTAAATAATTCCTTTTTCCTTTTATCCTTATTTCTTTTTATTTCTTCATCTCATGCTAGAGATGACTTTTCCGTGATGATGACGACGTTGGATTTAGCTTACTCTATATGCATATTTTATTTGTCATGTCTTAGACTTTATTTCTGATATCATATGCTATGACTTGATTTGCATTTAGAGATAGTAACCCATACTTTTTCCACATGAAAATGGATGAAATTTTATTATTAGCTGAGTCTGAATATTCATATGTATGCTATCACAGAAAACACACCAAGATTCACGCATTGAATGCTTATATCTGGAGTACTGATTTCTTTTCCTATATCACTTCTTTATGCATGAATTGTACACTTCACTTCAGGATGATTGAATGATGTTAGCTATGATAAATCTGGATTAGTTAGCTTTTTGTGATCGAAACTGAGTAGATTAGATTACCCTGCTGAAGTTGTCGTGCATGTCTTATAGAGTGAACCGAGAGTTAAATCTATTTATTTCTCCACAAATCTTGAACATTATTTCTCTACTTTTAAAATCATTGGTGAATCTCCCCTTAGTGATTCTATTATATGGCATTTCCCCCACTATTAATTCCTAGCTCCAAATCTCTTATTCTATGAAAAAAAAGGGGGAGAAAAAGAGAAAACATTCCTGTATATCATTATCTATCTTTGAGTTGGGATCGTTGTGTATATATGCTATATCAAAAAAAACAAAAGAAAAAAAAAGAGAAAAAGAGAAAAGAGGAAAAATCCTCAATAAAAGATCCCATCTCACTTTCTTCCTTTCTTCTTTCTTCTTACATTTGGAGCTATATAGAAATGGGGATGTAAATATTTTTTATGCCACCAAGCTTATAGATAAGCTTGGGGGAGGGGATCCATTGATGTGTGTGAGAGAGTGACTACTTGACGTTGCACGACAACCTAGGCTAAGTAATATTCTATACTCGGTGAGATTATTTCTAGCTATACGAAATCCAGAGATCTAAGCCTAGCGTTCATTTCATGAAGTCCATACGTTTCTATTCTCTCTATTCTATAGTGTGATACTCTTATACTCCTGATAGAAAGCGTTCAATTGAAAAGTGTGTGATCTGTGATTTGTATACCGTTTTAAATGATTCAGACGATGCTAATTCTGAAATTATTCCGTTTTTCATTATTATATCGTTGTTCGTGGGTTTTCTATTTCTATTTGCACTATTATACTATGATATCAAAATAAAATTCTTTGACATGTATTTTTCATTCAGTGCATGCTATAAGAGTAAGTGAAACCCACGTCCTGAGAAAATGATCTAGCATCCTACCTCTTCGCTTCTTTCTTTCTTCTTTATTTTATTTCGTTTTTCATTCTTCTTCGTTTTTCATTTTTTCGTTTTTCGCCGTTTTCGTTTTCCGAATCCACCGGGTTCGCCTTTTACTTATCTTCCTCGAGGACGAGTAAGAGGCAAGCTTGGGGGATTTTGATCACTCCTTCTTTTACACCTTTTTTCCGCATGTTTGCATGCCATTTAGATCGCCCAAATCATGTTTTTCACGATATATCGACGATATTGCGATGCTTTTCACGATTTGTTGTTTTTGTCGCATTTCAGGTGATTTGGCACGATTTGGAGTGATCTCGAGATGCGCTTACTCTAGACGGCCACCAACGACCTCCCCGAGGGGTATTTTGCTGTTGGAGAGGAGCGGAAGAAGAATGGACGTCGCAGGAGCGACGAGGAGGTCAAAACAAGCAGATTGGGCATTTTTTGTGTCCCACTCGGCCGAGTGGAGGAGCCACTCGGCCGACCAGCGAGACACTGCTCGGCCGACCAGAACAGACACGATTTATGTGTGCACTCGGCCGAGCACCGAAGACCACATCGGCCGAGTGACGATATCCCGTCCGCCCGAGTGGCGCCCAGACGAGGCCCTTCCAAAACATCCAAGTTACTATTTTTTTGGCCGCCTGAACTTCAGAAGACCCACTCGGCCGAGTGGTTAATCCCGTCCGCACGAGTGCCTTGAAGCCATCGGCCGAGTGACGACAACTCACTCGGCCGAGCCGCCCCCGAAGTGAAGACCCTTGAAGGCCCCGACTTACTGGAAAATTACAGGGTTTCTCACTCGGCCGAGCGACTTTTGTCACTCGGCCGAGTGCGATGCGCTGCCTGTAGCGAAAACTGCGGAAAACAGGCTGTGCAGGGGTATTTTGGTCACAGTTTTTGGACGATTTTGAGGGCTATTTAAGCCCTGTTTTTACCCTAGTTTAGAGAGCCTCTCTCTTGGATTTTTTGCAGCTTTTTAGATTAGTTTTTAGCTTTATTCTTGTGATTGGAGAGGAGACAAAGATTGGATTTTTGTTGGATTAATTGAAGAACTCCATTGGTTTGCATCTCTTTTCCTTAAAAATTCTATTTTTATTGCTTATCTCAATATTGTGATGAATTCCATTGCTTATTTCAACGATTATTTTTGTGATCTCGCTATGAATTGTGAGTAGTCTCCACGTCTTGGGGCGTGGGGATGAACCCTACAAGCCCTATTTCATATCTGTAATGAATTGGTAGAAATTGTGCTAGAATTGTTATTAGGGATTAGATTGGGATCGATTTACTACGGATGGCTAGGTATTCGTATCAATTGGGATTTGCAAGAGATTGGATCCCAATTTGATAGGAAACCCTAGAAATCCGAATTGGGTTGGAATCGGATTTTCGAAGTATCGGTTTGCAAGAGATTGGACCGATACTAGGATTTCCGGTTGCAATTCCATGCCGATACTCGTTTGCAAGAGATTGGACGGGTAGGAACTATCCCAATCTAGATCGTGGACCGAGTTTGCAAGAGATTGAGCTCGGTGCGCGATTGGACGATGATGTTGATCCTAATGCTAGCTTTCATAGGCTTGGGTTTGCAAGAGATTGGACCCAAACCTAGGATAGCTATAGACCGGCAACAGCGCGAGTGCGTGAGCTTGGTTCTACATTCAGTTGCAACTAGTTCATCCAAATTCTCATTCAAGCAATTTTGATACCGATGAACCACATTTATGAAATACGGTGAGTAGTGGGGATTCCCCATTCCCTAGACGTTCTTTATTTGATTTGATATTTCGCACATTTGTCTGACGATTGTGACAGGATCGCCAAAGGCAAATTTCTCTCTTAAGTAGCCAGGTTGATTTGGAGCAAGCACGGTCATTCGTCATCCCTGTGTTCGATATCCCGCTCGCCGCTACACCGTGCGCTTGCGGTAAAACTACAACCGTTCTTTGGGTCACATCCCGGAGCGACCAGTTATCTGCCACGTTTAAATTCCTTATCTGTACTCACTTAAACTGTTATCTGCCATGCATTGCATCTTACATGTCATCCAAGTTGAATGTTGCATTCGTAGCACACGCTACAAAATACTTGTACTTCCTTGTTCAGGCTAGGTGCACCCCTATGCCATCATGAAAAATACTTCCTGGCTCGTGATCCAGAAGCGGGCCTCATGTGTTGGTCAAAAGCCAATGCCCGATACACGTGGAGGGGTAGGGATAAGTGATCACTTGAGCTTAGGAGTTGGCCCGATCAGCCACTCTAGCCAAAAGGCGTAATCTCTGTGCACGACGTACTTACTAGACTTGTCCTTGTACTTGTGCTTGTTCTTGCAAAACTTGACATCCATGCCATGATTTAAATGCCATGCTCGTACTTTACTTTACTTGTTGCACTCATGCTATATCTGCCATGTCATTGCATCATGCTAGAACTGCTAGGTTGCTTTACCTTTTACTTTCAGTTTCCTTGCACAAGTTTCTTGTAGACTTGCTAACAAGTGCCCCTTGCTCTTTTGGATGTCACATGTTAGACCCTGAGCCAGAGACCGTTGCTGAATACGTGGTAATTGCTGACGCTGAGCCTGAGCCCATGTCTGTCCAGGAGGAGTTGTGGACACCGGTGACCAGTCTTAGTGACCTTGCTGAGCTTCCTTTTGTTTTAGGATTTCTGTTAGTCATCGGTGTGTGTCACCTTTACTTTGTACGTTGTACTTTTGTTGGCCATGCTGGGGCCTTTTTAGAATCTTTTCTTTTAGCCTGGTGGCTTTTCTGTGATGTTGAAACTTATTTTATGGATATTCTGAGATTGCTTTTTGTCTCATTTCTTTTATTATTATCTTGTTTCGTATCGCATTTACAAGGACCTACCATTTGAATTTTTATTGACGCTTATCAGGCTTGTAGCTTTGCAGCTCCAAGTCTGAGTGGACCTACTCACGCCTCGCCTCCACATTTTTGGGAAGCGAGGCGTGACAGGTTTTGTTGGTGGCCCATGCAGGTCTCCGCCTTGCAACTGCGAATTATCGGAACAACGATAATAACTATGGAATGTCCATTAAATAAATTGCAACATCCAAAACATAAGCCTTGAGTCTAATTTTTATCGTTTCCTACGTCTTAGGTGGCAGGTAGACGTGTTGCCCGAGCATCTGTCTCAGCTTAGTAGGGAATCCATTAGATCAGGACTATAGTAAGACTTAGTTAGATGTCTGTGCTTGCTAGTTAGAGGTTCCTGATGGTTAGCTAGACTCCTTGTTAGGAATTGATATAATCATCTTAGGAGTTACCTTAGTGGTTCCTGTCTAGTTCTGACCATATTAGAATTCTAGAAATTCTTTGGTCGTTTGCTTGGGTTCGTCGACTTCGGGCCAAGCCGAACGCAGTTCATTAAGGTCTAGTTCCTTAGAAGTCGTAGCTTCAAGTTTCTTAATCTTTAGTTGGTCGACCGTAGGAGTTTCCCCGTAGATTTCCCTGGGTCATATCCTAGGCGTATGTATGTTTTGATCATCCGACCATTTTCCTTGCCTCAATTCACGAGATCGCCTCATGACGATCGTCGTCAATTTTCGAATCTCTCCGTTACAAATCTTGAATCTTCTTTAAGTATTTTTTTCGACTTCCTCTTTCCCTAAGTTTAAATTTGTTCAAAAAAATTTATATATATATACTTAGACTTCCTACTCTTTCGTTGACTTAAAATTTTTAAAACTTTTGTCGAAATTTTTGAATACTAGCTTATGATATTTTTCTAGCCTATACTTTTCATACCTATATAAATACCTTGTCCCTTTTTATATACTAGCTTTATTCTGAACCGGACCCCTATTTTTCCCTAATTCAATTTATAATTTTCTTTTCTTGCTTATGTTAATAAAACTTATTCGAATAACTCATCGTATTTACCTTTAACATACTTTTTCTAAGTTACATGGAATTTTAGCTTTCGGCGTGCCTATTTTAATACTCATCATTTTCCTACTACAAAATTTTTTTTGTAAAATACTATCTTCGTTTAAATCTATTTCCATTTGCAAAACAATTCATTCACCCCCGTACTCATTATTTTTGCGTCTAATCCTATATCGCGATTTAACTTTCATGCTACCATTCTACGTTTTAAAAGGATACTATTATATTTTATTTTATAACTTACATTTTAGTATATCCCTACTTCTATTTTATATCTCTCTTCCCTACTTGATTATTCCGAATTATATTGGTCCCACCCAATCAAGCTTTTTCCCTTATTTGCTATGCTCGTTGACTTTGGTTCCCTTACCATTGCTTAGTCATCCTATTAATGCTTGTCATTGCCTGTGTCAACCTTAGTATAGATTGGTGGGCCCATTAGTATAAGTTGTTATGTCGTGGAGGTGCATGCACATAGGTGGAGTGTGTGGACCCGTATGAGCGTGCTACCCTTGGGGTATTAATAATTGACCCTTGTATTATATGTGTATAATTAGTGTTCTTCGTGATATATGTGTGAAGTAGTATATAGTGATGTTATTATATTTGTGCGGATATCTATACCACTTTATGGATGTCTGTATAGATATTGGAAATTGTTTTAGGGCATATACTAGTAGTGTAAATAGCTTGAAGATACTTGGAGATGCTTGGGATATAATATATTAATAAGTCGTGTGTATATTAGGTGTAATAGTATGGGTGTACTTATAGTTATGTGTGTAGGACTATTATAGGACCTATATGTTAGTACGTGTGAGTGTGTGCTCGTACGTAGAAATGTATTGTGCTTAAACGTAAGTAGTTATGTATTTGCTGCATGAGTATATATGTGATATACATATGATAATAGGAATGTAATTTTGATTGGTATTGCTTGCCCTTACGAGGTGTTGTGCGTGTGCGTGTATACCATGTGGTATACAAGACTATTGCATATCTTATCTATGTATGAAGTAGATGTGTTGGTATACTAGTTATAGGTAGAGGGAGATGGTGTGAATATATGTGTTACTTGTGTGTGACTATACGATGAATGTATGTTTTAAGGAGGGTATTATAATTGTACGTGTGCTAATGTCTGTAATATTATTATGGTATATAAAGTGATTGAGCTATGTGGGTGTAACCGGACTAGATATTAAGTGTGTTTGACATTATGGTGTGTATATGGTTATATTGGTAGATGTGTATATATTGGAATGGTATTGGTATAGGTATAAATACCGTGTTACGTATATAGAGCATTCTGATATGTGTTTTGAGTCTCACTCAGGCTGGAGTGGGTATACTCTAAGTATATTGTTACATATGTCTGTGGTTTGCGTGTAGTGCCATGAATATAGCGATGGATGATGTATGTATAGTGATAGGAGTGTTTGTGCCTGGTTGTGTTACGCACATGATTGTGGGTCGCTATACCAGTATGAAGTTATAGGTGTTGGTCTTGTGGTATAGTTAATTACTAAGGACTTGCCTGTGCGAACGTATGTGTGCTAGCTAAACTAGGTGTGTAGATGTGCTGGATATATAGTGGCACGATTGGTATGTATGTATGTATGAAATGTTAGCGTGTGTGGGCGTGCACCATGCACGGGTGAGTATGTGCTTAGTTGTAGGTATTGGTGACTATGATATGTGTGGCGTGTCGTGAATATAGTTATAGGACCGTATGTGATGCGAACACATGGTGAAGTATCTGCGTGTATTTGAATGACTATATAATTGTGATATTCTAGTAGTGGTAAATGTATCCTAGATATAATAACAAAATTTAATATTGAGTGGTGTGGTTACTTGTGTCGATATGTTGGCATTGGATGTACACTAGGAGGTATATGAAGTAGTGTACCCTTATTATCTTGTTCATAGGTAGTTATCTAAATGTGGCGTGAACAAATTGATTGTTTGTGAGTATGTGCACCATGGTATGTAATAAATATTTAATAGTTATATAAGTATGTATGTGACTATATGAACGATTGAAATACGTGTATGAATTTGACTGGCTATGATAGGTGTAAGTGTGTAATGTGTGAGAATATATACAGGTTAGTAGAGGTATTGTTTGACTACCTAGTGCATATATAAGCACTTGTAATGACTATACCTAGTTCAATTATAGTGTGAGGTAATTGGGATAGCTACTAGTCTGGCTAGAGTTATATTTATAGTTAGAAAGTCCGAGGACGGACTTTATCCTAAGATGTGTAGGATGCAATGGCCGGTACTCGCCATTCGTCATACGGCTGTGCGTATAGAAATTTCGAGTACCCGATTGGTTTTGTGCTTGGTATGTGAGGCGTGTCATTGAGTTGATGGGGCCGTAGCACCTTGGTTGCATCCTTAGCAAGCCACCCTCGACATGTGCCCAACTTGGGATTACTGTCGCTTTTGGACCCCGTATCCTATATACGCTTTTCGTGCACGTAGTCTTGTTCATGCACGTAATTATTTTAGACGTTGTCTGTAACCGAACCCTATAGTGTGATATGTCGGTGTGACCCTCTCTGAGAGTATTTAAATTGTGGTGTTGATTTGGAACGTCATTTCACGGGTCGTTCTCCCACGATTTGACCTTGTTTGAAGAGACGTCACGATTTTCACTTTTGTCGTAAGGCCTTTCTATTTTTCATTTCGTTTCTCGTCGTCGAACTTGCGATCCGTCTTCTTAGTTTTGTTTCTCTCGTCGTCACGGTCACCCCAGTATTTATATTACGATTTTTGGGCTTCGTTTGACCTGCCTTCACTTTTCGCCCAACCTATTATTGGGTTAACTCTAATTTTAATTGATTTCATCATTCTAATCATAAAATTTTTATAATCCTAATCTTCCCTAATGTTGACTCAGCCCAACCCAGGTTACACACGCCTTGGCCACACCCATGTGAGGGAGAGAGAGACCCTTTAGCTTTTATAACTTATAATAAAAATTCTCTTACCTAACTTTAAAAAAAAAAACAAATCAACCTAGCCAGCCCCTCACGTGAGCTACGCCCTTTATAATTTAGACCTAGGTTAGCTACTTCTCCAAGCAACCACGATAAGAACCCCCCGCAGCCGCCTCCACCTATGCTCTTCTTCACGAGATAACATCGCAGCTGCCGCTAGTTTTGCACGAACCGCAAAACTCCAAGCGTCGCTCACGTACCCTACACGTTCTCTGACCTCGCCGACGGCCTACTCCTCCGACCCGACGTCCGGTGACCCCCCGCCACCGTATCTGCCTGTAGAACCGCCGCCCTAGCACGAAGCAGGCCGCGGCATTGATCTGCTGGCGGTATTGATCTCCTGGCGTCGCATCGCCTCTCAGGCCATGGTGGCGCTGCCCTGAGGCACGCAGACCCCCCTCAGCCACAACCCAGCCTCCACTGCCGTTATCTCGCCGGAAGTCGCCTCTGTCGCTGCTCTAGTCCGTCGTTAACAGCAGTGACTCGCTGCCCTTCACCGGCAGCGATCCCCGAGTGCTTGCAACATTGCCCACTCATTGTTCATGGCAGTAAGACATTCCCCATGTGGTAACGGCCTTCCCGCGTGCTGCATGACAGCCCCTCTAGCCGTCGTCAACTCGCAACGCTCTCCGGTAGCCGTGTGGGATCTCTTCCCTTCATCGGTTAGTATCGTTCGCTACTACTTGGTAATTTCTGTTGTTTAGTTTTTGGGACGGCGATATTGAGTGGTTGTTGGACCCAAGAATCAGTAGATGGTATGTTATAGTAATAATCAATAAGTTAACCTGATTAACTTGATGATATTATTATTATTGTGGTGTGAACGGTGTATCGAATTAGTTAACATGTTCGATGACAAAAATGTTAAAGTGAAACTGTATAGGATTGGAGAACCTAACTAAAATTGGTTTAGTAGGCGTCCCAGGTTGCCTAATAATTTTGTGTTCCTTTGTAACGAACTCATTCATGCTCGTGATTTTTATCACAGAGTATCCGTTTTCCTATACCGTACACAATACAGGAATCCAACCCCTGGCATCGCTACCGACGTCAGAGTAGCTCTTGCGTCGTGTTGATGTAAGATCTGCACCTTAGGACCCCCAACCCATTGCCTGTTAATCAAGACTAAAATTGATGTTTTTAAATTGTTTTAATTCACTAATTAAGATTAATAATATGGGACTGTAGGCTGGTGGACTTGTGCACATAAGTTGTTTGTGACTTGGACTCTTTTGGACTTGTGCAAAACTTGACATCCATGCCATGATTTAAATGCCAAGCTCGTACTTTACTAGTTGCACTCATGCTATATCTGCCATGTCATTGCATCATGCTAGAACTGCTAGGTTGCTTTACCTTTTACTTTTACTTTCCTTGCACAAGTCTCTTGTAGACTTGCTGACATGTGCCCCTTGCTCTTTTGGGTGTCACATGTTAGACCCTGAGCCAGAGACCGTTGCTGAATACGTGGTAATTGCTGACGCTGAGTCTGAGCCCATGTCTGTCCAAGAGGAGTTGTGGACACCGGTGACCAGTCTTAGTGACTTTGCTGAGCTTCCTTTTGTTTTAGGATTTCTGTTAGTCGTCAGTGCGTGTCATCTTTACTTTGTACGTTGTACTTTTGTTGGCCATGCTGGGGCCTTTTTAGACTCTTTTCTTTTAGCCTGGTGGCTTTTCTGTGATGTTGAAACTTATTTTATGGATATTCTGAGATTGCTTTTTGTCTCATTTCCTTTATTATTATCTTGTTTCATATCGCATTTGCAAGGACCTGCCATTTGAATTTTTATTGACGCTTATCATGCTTGTAGCTTCGCAGCTCCAAGTCTGAGCGGACCTTCTCACGCCTTGCCTCCATATTTTTGGGAAGCGGTGCGTGACACTATGGGAGAACAATGGTTGGATGCTATTCTAGAAAATCAAATTTATGGCAATAATAGACAGTGTGCGGTAACCACTACGGGAGCCAGTCCCTCGCTGGTCTTGGTTATGATATGAAACACGCTAAAAAGGTTATGTTTAAGAAAATCCACAATGAGCCATTGAAAGTCTCAAATATGTATGCAAAGTCTTTACTTGTTCTAGTGTTGGTCATACATCTTAATATTGTAAGTTTATGAACACGAATATGAAATTCAAGCAAATATGGGTCCCTAAATCTTTGATGACTAACATGAGTGGGCCTTGTTGGATTACAAGGTCACACATAACATCTACCGTGTATGTAAGATGGTGATTTGGTGAGAAGCTATGGATTGAACGTTTAATTATTTTGTTCCTTAGCCAAACGACGACGCGAAGGTATATATTTCTACTTTGCACTTAATGCATACCTTCATAGCATTTTTTTTGTTTTGTGTGCTTGACTTATTTTTATTTGTATGCTGGTTTGTTTGCTTTCTAGCTTGTTTTAGTTCGTTATAAAGAAAAATATAAAAATGAAAAGTCAAAAAGCAAAAAAAAATTGAGCTTAATGTATATCTTTTCTTTTGAATCATTCAAGTGATATTAATGAATGATAATCCTATCCATGTAGAAATTAATTTATTATAGTTGTGGCTACATGCACATGTTTGTTTTTCCAAATAGCCATGACATGTTCAATGATTAGAATAATTTGATTTCTACACCTACACTTTCACTTCCACGAATATTAAATGTTGTAGCACATCTGGAGACATCTTTTATGAAATACTGGAAGGTGAATGTAGGATGAAAAATTACTGAAAATCTAAGGGATATGCCCTGGATAAAAATTGAGCACAAAAGAATTGAATATGAAAAAATTGAAAAAGAATGAAAATAGCTCCTTATGAAAAATGGATACGATCCTTGGCACGTACATTACCCACGAGTATCCAACATATGCTTTATGTGTAATCTTTAGCTTTGGTGTTATACTCGTCAAGAAATGCCATCCTCACATCTAAGAGTCCTTATTGGCTATGTTTTTGGGGTGTGATACCTTGAACTCATTTTTAATGAGGTGGGAAAAATCAATCCTGGGTGATTTCATGTTTAATAGAAAATGTGGATTGGTTTCAATTGAATTTCTTAAAAAGTTCTCCTTATGTGCTTCAATGTTTAATCATCACACTTACAAGAAGGTGTTGAAGTCTATGTTATACTTTTCATTGAATTTGAAGTGCTTATTCTATGGATGTCTACATGCAAGTGCTAGTTGTAATTTATAATACTCTTTCGTTTGCATGTGGTATGCAATTTGACTTCATGTATACACTTTTGATGATAACAAAAAGGGGAGAAAATATTGAGAAGATTTTTGTGCATTAATGCTTACATGTTGCATACATGAATATTGGTTTAATGGGGAGCATTAATGAATAATGAATGAATGCATGTGCAAATGAATATGTGAATATTTGTTCAAGGAGGAGCATGAATAAAGGGGGAGCATGCACACATGTTTGAATTTTTTAAACATCATTGTTGCATGCTTGTATGTTGGCACACCATTGCCACACTTGTTGCATATTACATACATCCACCATCTTCACACTTCACACACACATGTCACGATGATATTATATGAATCGTTGTTGCTCAAATCTTATATTAGTTTGTCATCATCAAAAGGGGGAGATTGTTGGATAAAACGTGTAGTTGGATACAACGATCGATGACTTCGTGTTTGATGATAACAAACATGTGTGAACGATTTAATGTGTATGCTAAGTGTTTTCTGGAATGGCACCCTTGCAAATACTCAAAGAGAGACTAAGTAAAAGTGATAGAGAATGTGCCATGCATTAGCAAAGTGGACTAAGTCAAAGATGGAGATAATAGCTAGAAATATTGGACTAAGTCAAAGATGGAAAGATAAGGAGGAAATCAATTCAAATCCATATTTGAATTGATTCAAATCAATTTGGTGCAATATTCAAATCCTAATGCCATGCAAATTGAAAACTTGGTCAAAGATGGAGAGATATGGATAATCTCATTCAAATCAATGGTGATTAAATGAGATCTTATTTGAAATCCCATAGCTACTCAAATTCAAATCATATTGTAACGGTCGCTTGCCGATCGTACTTTATTCGTGCACGTGCTTTTGACCGTGCACGTATTTATTTTAGACTCTGTTTGTTTGTGAACACTTTAGTGTAATATGTCATTGTGAACGTCTCTGAGAGTATTAAATTGTGGCACTAATTTGGAACAACATTTCTCGGGTCGTTTTCCCACGGTTTGATCTTATTCGAAGAGACGTTGTGATTTTCACTTTTGACGTGAGACGTTTCTATTTTTAGTTTCGTCACTCGACATCGAAATTGAGATCCGTCTTCTTAGTTTCCTTTCTCTCGTCGTCCCGATCACCCCAATATTTATTTCACAATTTTTGGATTTCATTTGACCTATATTACATTTTTGCAAAGCCTTAAATATTTTTAAATGCTAAGTTTTTAAAGTATTTTCAACCCAAAATAATTTCTATTATATTATAACACTTCAAAATTATTTTTGACCCAAGCCCCTAGCCTTGGCCGTACCCACACATGCTTGAATGTTGGAGATGGTGAATATTTGAGTTTAAAATCATTTTTAATTCAAATAAAACCCGAGACCAAGTCAAACCCATCTACCCTATATAAATACCCCCCTAGGATAACCTATTTTTCCCAATAAATCAAACCCTAGCCGCCCCCCCATCTCAAATTTCCACTTGAGATGTTCGTCGCAACCAACCCCCGCAGCCGCCCAGCCAGACCGACGAAATCTCCCACTTTCTCTCGGTCTGACCGAGAGCCCCGCCCGCATCGCTGCTCCTCTCCGCACGTTGCAACTACAACGTTGCAACCCCCGCTACGACCGATGCCCCCTCTCGGTCTGACCGGCCCGCTCCCCCGCATCGCACCGCATCCCGCTCCGCTGCAACCCCGGCAGTGCCTAACCGAGGGCCCCGCTCGGTCTGACCGGCCCGCTCCCCCATATCGCACCGCTCCTCCGCATCACTGCAATGCTTCGCGTCGCAACCCCGAACCCCGCAGTGCCCGACCAACGTTCTCCCTCGCAGCGGCCCGCTGTGACCGAACGACCCTCGCTCCGCAAGCGCAGCGAGCGACCGTGCGCTGTGTTCTCTCGGTCTGACCGAGAGAAATCCTCGCAGTGGCTCGGTCTGACCGAGCGACTTTCGTCGCAACCCTGCATCCGTCGCATCGCTTGCAACCGTGGGCCCCCCAACTTCTCCAGAGGTGTTGTGGGTCCCCCTTTGGCCCATAGCACTACGGTGGGTCCCACCTAGGTGTCTCCTCTTCATGGATTTGCCAATTACGACGATGCGATACGTCGTAGCCCTTCTTCGCACGTCCTAGCGTTGGAATCTTTGTTCGTCGTTCTGGTTGCTGCCCAGACTATTCGAGCGAGGAATCTGATCTGGGAATTGGACTAGGAGCGCGTTCTTATATTCCAACCCCTGGCGTCGCTACCCGACACCAGTGTAGCTTTCGCGTCGTGTTGAGGTAACGTTTTGCACCCCTAGGACCCCCAACCACAGCCTATTAAACAAGATTAAAATTGATGTTTTTAAATTGTTTTAAATTCACTAATCAAGATTAATAATATGGGACTGTAGGCTGGTGGACTTGTGCACATAGGTTGTTTGTGACTTGTGGACTTTTTAACGGTGTTTTCAGACGTCAGATTTGTAGGCAAGTGAAACTTGCCGTCTTCTTGTTTAGGCCATGTTTTAGGCCGCTTTTTGTACCGTAGCGTAAAAGAGACTAGGCAGTGAAATGATAGCTGCCTAGACGCCCATTTGATCTAGCTTGACAACGAAGCTAGATCCGACCCCTTTTACTTGTTCATGTCATTCATGCATCCTTATCTGTCATGTTTAAATTCCTTATCTGTACACCTTACTACTTGCCATGACATGTCATCCATGCATTGAATGTTGCATTCGTAGCACACGCTACATACTTGTACTTCCTTGTTCAGGCTACACTACTACAAAAAGGGCCTTTAATAGCACCCCTTTAACAGCGCTTGCCAATTATAAGCGCTGTTAATTAGAGGCTCAGATAATAAACAGCGCTTCTTTCTGCAAGCGCTATTAAAGGTCAGACAATAGACATCGCTTCTTTCTGCAAGCGCTGTTAAAGGTCGGGGAATAGACAGCGCTTCTTCTTAAGCGCTATTTATTAGTGATGCAGGAAATACACAGCGCTTCATTGTATAAACGCTGTTAAAGATCAGTAGACATCGCTTCTTCATCAAGCGCTGTCAAACATCTTCACACCCGTCGAGGCAGGCGCTGTTAAGATCAGTAGACAGCGCTCCTTCTTCAAGCGCTGTCAAACATCTTCAAACCCGTCGAGGGCGGGTGGGCGCGACTGAAATTTTTCATCTCCCAAATTTTTTTCAGCTAAAAATCAGGCCTGGGCCAAAATACTGCATGTAATCCTTTGGGTCCTCTTTGATCAGCTCTTCGTAATCCTCCAACGCCTCTTCCACATTTTTCTGCAAATACATGATCTGCGCCATGATCAATCAAACATCCCTCATCAATTCCTCGTTCTCCTTGGATCTCGCAATCTCTAGCGCTTGTTCTAGCTGTTCGATCAAGGCGTCCCCCTCACCGGATCAATCCATGAGTACGACGTTCTCGAAGAGGGCTTCGAACGAGAGCGGATCAATGGCCAAGATCTCTTCATACAGCTTCCTCGACTCCGCCGCCTCTCCCATCTCATAGAGGATTCTCGCCGCCAGAAACTTCCACTCGGTTTCCGATGGCCGATAAGATATCATAAGGTTGAGGATCGCCAACGCTTTGCCATCCTTCGTCCACCCCTTCGAAGAGCAGATCATCGCCGATCTCCTCGACTACCCCAAAGGCGGCCTCATCGTCGTCTCCTCCGACCTCCCCCTCCACTCCATCGTCTCCTCCCTCCTTCGCCTCCACCACCTATCTCAGGGTTTCCTTCTCAGCCTCTCCACCTCCGATTCCCAAAAGTCCACCATCCTCAAAACTATAGAAAACTTCCAAAACCCTAACCCTAGCGATCTCCCCTCCGACCACCCCTCCCACCACCACCCCTCCCTCCTCACCCCACGCATCCTCATCGCCGAACTCCTCTCCAGCCCCGTACCCGCTGGCTCCGTCACACCGCTTCTTATCATCAACACCCATCGCCTCTCCGATGTCTCAATCGATTCCGTCATCGCTCTTGTTCTCAAGTCCATCTCACAAAAATCCCCAATCATCACCTTCATCGAAAAGATCATGCACATATTTCGGGATCCTGGAGCCCACCGGTGGGATTGACATCTCGCTTAGGATCAAGATGATGGTTCAATACAGGTGACTGCTTCCGATTTTTGGTGCCTTTTTAATTCATGGGCTCTGATCTAAAATTTGGATACCAGTTGTAGCCAATTAAATATGTAAGTTATTTGTCAATTTTGGTATCCATTGATTCATTAATTTCATTATCTTTAAGCCACCTTTTAGCATTGCTATAGATGATATCTCAAATTTTATGTAATTCTATCATGTAGGATATATACCCCTCATTTGAGTGGGATATACAGAGCTTCTTTGTTCTTAGGACAGCTAAATGCTGGGGAAATATATGCCCGTCCCAATATATACTAACAATGCATGCCATCATAATATGGCCTTTCGTACCCTATCTGACAAATTTAAACTTTAATGTGTCTAATTTCAAATTAATACTGCGTAGGTTTTATTTATGCTCCTAGGATAGCTAATATTAATTATCACATGATGCTAACCTCCAAGTAATTATTTTCATTTTTTTTCTATCCATGTTCTCGATATCCCATGAAACTGATGGCAGCTTTGTTTGCTTAAAACTATAAACTACATGTGTGAAATGGCCAGTTGATCAAGAATAATCGACAATATTCTTTTATGCAGATATATGCAGTTGGTTCTTACTCAATAACCATTTAGTTTCATTGTGTTGCATACCACTTTATTGTCCAACCTGAATACTGTTGTATCTTGCTCAACATTGCAGTTGAGAGGGTCAATTTCTTGATTTTATGAAATATTAATGAGGAGAGGGATAGTTAGAGGGTCAATTTTTCTTGCAGTTACAAATTTGGAAAACACTTACTAGTTCTCTATTTGAACCTTTAATTTATTAATTTTATAAGAATGGGGAATGTAGTTGCTTCTACTCATTTTAGTGATGCCAGAATATGAAGATGTGATACTCATAGGATTTTGTCAAAGTGGGTACAAGCCTTAGTCTAGCAGGGTTGCAAGTATATATATTCATTGGATTCAAAACTCATTCACTTGTTGTTAACTCATGGACTGTAAACTCATGGACTTGTTGTTAAGAAAAATCTTTTTAAACTTTCTGAATTGACTGTACAATGGTTATGAAGAGGAGAATGCTTTGGGGGGCTTAACATTCTTCATTGTTTCTATCTGTAGGGCATTTGCTTCTTTTATATTGCAGTCTCAGTTGCATTTATTCTTAAGTTAATCCCTGCAATGGGTTGTTCAGTTAAGGAAGATGCTGTAATACGGGGGACATATCAAGAGATTTTGCAATTTCTTTCTCTAACTATTTCAGTTCATATGAATTCCAAGATTAAAAAATAATTCAATGTTTTGTAGAATCCTCATATTGGTATGGTAGTTTTAAATGAGTCATATGTTTCTAGCCCTGATAAAGTTGATTGTTGATCTTGCTTCAATTTTCTTAATGTTGAAGCCATTTTCTAACTATTGCCCATTGTTGGTGTGTGACTGATCGCCCTATAAATGGAAAATTAGCATGTATGAATGTTTATTTTTTAACTATCATATATCTAGTATCATTTACTGCAAAAATGATTTGAATCATGCTTATGATGGCATGTGTTCTCAAAGAGCTGTGAAGCTTGTTTCAAAATAAAATATAACCTTTTTACTACAAACATTCCTCTAGAGCTTTGGTTTTGTTGCTGGTATTCCCAGTTCAGTAGCTGACAGCTGCATTTTTTCCGTCATGTCATATTACATGCTAGCCACTTCGCCACAGGCTATTGTTTTCATATCAGCAGGAGGATTAAATTTGTAAATTCAATTTGATGCCTGGTTAGGATTATGGTTAATTTGTAACTTCGGAGGTTCATCAGTCTAAGCATCAGTTTGGGTGTCGACTACCTGTTGGACATAATAAAATTATGTATTGGGGTTTTATATGATCTTATTCTTTCATCACATGTGTATGGTTAGATAGAACCCAGTGGGTATTGATGATAACTATTCAAATAAGTTGATTTAGGTTAAGAAAATTTGCTACTTCAAAATGTTATTTATATGATATCTCTTTTTTAAGTTCTGCGGGGTCACATGCATTTTGAATATTTTTCGAAATCTGACACTATTCCCTCTGTAGTTAAATATGTTTTATTATCTAATAAACAGGAGCAATTCAGTAAATTAATTCCCAACTGCGTTGAGCTTGATTGATTCATGTATCATCGTTTTCTTTTCCTAGGTCAAAAGTGAGTTGCCAAGTACATTTAAGGCATATCGGAATCAGCAATACAGATGGTCCTGTGGCCCAGCTAATCTATTTAGAAAGATTGCAGTAGAGATAGGGAGGGCAAAGGTTGGTATTCTTGCCTGTATTTTTGTGTACATACATTTTTAATCTAAGCATAAGCAACACCAATGTGGGAATCATCTTGCAGAAGGTGTCTATGTGGAAGAAAATGCATTTGATATACAGTTTCTTCATCGTTCGAAGGATTATCTCACACATCGTCACATTTACATTTTACAGTGTGGTAATCCCAGCGTCTGTGCTGGTTCCTGAGGTCACAATTCCATCATTGGGGGGTGGTTTACATCCCTACTGCCATTACTCTTCTGAATTTTGTTGGAACTCCAAGTTTTTTGACTGTCCGAGAATTTTCAAATCAAAATCAAGTGTTGATCACTTCCTACTATACATAATTAGTCATGTCTATAATTGCAATATATTTTTGACTTCTCCAAAAACCAGTATCCCCCCCCCCAAAAAAAAAAACCTGTATAAAATACAACATTTTACCTTTTCATTTGGTATGTCTTTCTTTTTATACATTTTTTATTCCTAGTATAAAATACAACATCTAATTCTCCCTTGTATTAATTATATAGTTGTAGAAATATTTCAATGTACTCAACAGGTACCCAAAACCTGACCCAACATTGAACCAAATGGATATGCTTTGGATAAGCTTAGTACTTAGTGGATTTAGACTGTGTATGATTATTCTTAAACCTTAGTGGGTTTATATATGAATACATTAGGTACTTGATCCAAACTCGACCTGTTGTCACCCATATGACCATCACTTGATGAGTTATTTTGTGTAAGTACTTGTTCAAAGGATAGCCTACCTGGGGTTAAAGGCTTTTATACTTATACTTTCCCGAAGGGAACATGTTATTAGGATAACATGTTATTACAACAATGCAGTACTTGCCATTGTTCTGCATCTTTCTCGCACGGGACATTACATGTATATCATACATGAGAATTTGGGAGTGGATATCATGTTGAATTCAAGAGTATCTTGTCTATTTTTGTAACTTCATACCATCATGTCTATATCATTAGATTCTTTTAATAGAATGGTGAATTCTTTCTAATCATGCATAATATTTTAGGACACAATGGCTAGAAAGACCTGCCGATCCAGAAGAAGAACTTAGATGGATGTCCCAAGAAGTGCGTGGCTATGTGGAGGCTGTTTTGAATAGTCTTGCTGTAAATGTTCCAAAAGTAAATAAAAAAAGACTCTTTTTCCTTATGTCCCTTAAAGTTGGTTGAAATTTTTGGCATATTTTAAAACTCTTCCATTATGATGGAGCAGGCTGTTGTGCTTTACCAAGTGGAGAAAGCTAAAGAAGACATGCTGAACCAGTAACAAATGCTCTGTAAGGTCAGTCATGTATCTGATTTTTGCAACCGGGAAGAAAACATCTTTATAAAGCACAGTAACAAATGGGCATAACTATTTTTAGACTCGGCCTGCACATTTGAGTTAGAATGCAATGAATTTCGTTTCATTTGTAGAGGAGTTTGAATTCTGAAGCAACAGAAATTTATGGTATGAGATTTTCACATAACAATAGAGTTGTTTGTGTAGATAGCCTTTTATAGTAGAGAGGAGTCTGATTTCAAAATAGAAATAGCAATAAACACGATACAGCGCTGCTTCCACCGCTTCCTTGCAAAATCTAAAATTTCCCCTCTTCTAATTGAGAAATGGAGAGTGGAAATGTTAGATGCTCTAATTTCTGATTTCTTTTGACAAAATTTGCATGTTTCATATTTTGTTAATTGCAGCAAGTGGCTGATCCAGGTGATAAAGGTATTTTAAAATGAAATGATTTGATAGCTCCAGTTTATATTTTCTGTACTCGTTTTATTTGCAGCCATGCCAGTGCATTTCACGGGTTTATTTTTGCATGATTTTTTTTCACTTTCTACTAAATGCATTTGTCTGCTTCAAGAACTTGTATGCTTATCCTCTGCAACATTGATTATTGATATTTATAATTTACTACCAGGGTGACCCTTCAGAAATTGCATGCTGCATCAGAGATTTGGTGAAACGAGATCTGGATCGATGTCTTGTGGTACTCCTTATGGACCGAAATTGTCTCTTATAATTGATGGAGAGCGCTTGATACATGCACTGGAACCAAATTTACAAGTGAAATTGCTAAACTTGAGTTTGAATTGCAGCTCTGTGGTCTGACGACGTGTTTCTCCTCTACAAAAGGCACTTGTAATTCGGTCATGGTTACACTATTCCGGATGTTTATATTGAGAGAGTAACCCATGTCACCATTTAACCTTATGAGATGTGAACTTCAGATGCCACCGGAGATAGCTTCCAATGCCCAGGAATCTGTCGATCAAACGCAGTCATCGGATAAAGTAGAAAGCGAGGGGTGATCACTCGAGAAGGGCGTCACATCGCATCAAGCAAATGGTTATTCGCATGAAGACATTTGTCTCTGTTGCAAATAATTCTTTTCATGTCTTTTTCTATGTTGGGTTGAAAACAAATGAATTAGTGAGTTGTTTCAGAATCAGTAGTTGCAATTTGTCGGGAAATGTATTGTTCAAGGAGTGATTTAATGGATAATGACTCATAAGTTTTATATGCGATAATATTTCCTATTTTTATCACGGATCATCTTCTAATATCAATGCACATCGTCTAATTTATGTGATTGTTTAATAAAAGCAATTTAATTTGATTGTTTCTTGTAATGATTGTTTGTTGTAATTTAATGTTATTGGTGATTTATTTAAGCATTTTGCACATTAAATGGATATATTTAAATATAAAATGTAGGGAGAAACAATAAAATGAATTGAAACAAGCGCTGTCTATCTGGGACCTTTAACAGCGCTTGTTTAATACAAGCACTGTGAAAGGTCCGCCTTTAACAGCGCTTCTTTAGTACAAGCGCTGTGAAAGGCCCGCCTTTAACAGCGCTTCTTTAGTACAAGCGCTGTGAAAGGCCCCCCTTTAATAGCGCTTGGCACTGTTAAAGGGGGGCCTTTAACAGCGCTTGGCACTGTTAAAGGGGGGCCTTTAACAGCGCTTGGCACTGTTAAAGGGGGGCCTTTAACAGCGCTTGGCACTGTTAAAGGGGGGCCTTTAACAGCGCTTGGCACTGTTAAAGGGGGGCCTTTAACAGCGCTTGCACTACCAATTGCTGTTAAAGGGGTGCCTTTAACAGCGCTTGCTAGTGCAAGCGCTGTTAAAGGGGGGCCTTTAACAGCGCTTGCACTAACAAGCGCTGTTAAAGGGTCCCCCTTTAATAGCGCTTGCACTAACAAGCGCTGTTAAAGGCCCCCCTTTAACAGCGCTTGCACTAACAAGCGCTATCTATTGGGACCTTTAACAGCGCTTGTAAAGCGCTATTAAAACCAGCCCCCTTTAGCAGCGGCGACATAGACAACACATAGAAGCATTGTTATAGACCTTATTTAAGCGCTGTTGTAGTAGTGCTAGGCGCCTGCTTTTGCGGGCACAACCCTATGCCAAATACACCTCCTGGCTCGTGATCCAGAAGCGAGCATTCCGTGTTCGGGGGTAAGGCCCTGGCTCGATACACGTGGAGGGGTAGGGATAAGCGATCACTTGAGTGTAAGAGTTGGCCCGTACAGCCACTCTAGCCAAAAGGCGTAATCCCTGTGCACGACGTGCTTACTAGACTTGTCCTTGTCCTTGTGACTGTTCTTGCAAACTTGATATCCATGTCATGATTTAAATGCCAGTTTTTCATGACATGCTCGTACTTTACTTCACTTGTTGCACTCATGATATATCTGCCATGTCATTGCATCATGCTAGAACTGCTAGGTTACTTTACTTTTACTTTCAGTTTCCTTGCACAAGTCTCTTGTAGACTTGCTGACATGTGCCCCTTGCTCTTTTGGGTGTCACATGTTAGACCCTGAGCCAGAGACCGTAGTTGAGGACGAGGTGTTTGCTGACGCTGAGCTGGAGCCCACGTCTGTCAAGGAGTTTGAGGACATCGGTGACCAGTCCTAGAGACTGTTCTGAGTTGCTTTGCTTTTGGTTTCTGTTAGTTGTCGGTGCATAGCACCATTACTTTGTTTTCTGTACGTTGTACTTTTGTTGGCCATGCTGGGGCCTTTAGACTCTTTTCTTTTAGCCTGGTGGCTTTTCTGCGATGTTGGAACTTTTTTATGGATATTCTGAGATTGCTTTTTGTCTCATTTTCTTTATTATTATCTTGTTTCATATCGCATTTGCAAGAACCTGCCATTTGAAGTTTATTGACGCTTATCAGACTTGCAGCTTCACAGCTTCAAGTCTGAGCGGACCTACTCACGTCTCGCCTCCATATTTTTGGGAAGCGAGGCGTGACAGGTTTTGTTGGTGGCCCATGCAGGTCCCCTCTTGCAACTGCGAAATATCGAAACAACGATAATAACGGAATGTCCAGTAAATAAATTACAACATCCAAGTCATAAGCTTTGAGTCTAATTTTTGTTCGTTTTCTATGTCATTATATGGCTGGGAGACAACAGACCCGAGCTGGTGGTGGGCCCAATCGTGTTGAGGTGCCGGATAGAGAGCCCACCAATGCTGAGATCATGACGATGATGCATCAGATGATGCAGGTGCAGCAAGGGATGCTTAAGAATACCCAGAATGCCCCTCGCTTCGAGCCGGGAGCGAAGCAGTTTCGGGAGCTGGGCCCGACTTACTTTGATGGATCTGAAGGACCGTTGGCTGCTGAGGAGTGGATCAGAAATACTGAGGATAATCTGAAGATGTCTAAGATCAACCCGGCTGGATGGGTTGAGTTGGTGAAGAAGCATCTCAAGGATAATGCCCGCAACTGGTGGGATGCAGAAGAGTAGCTGTTGGTGAAGCTGATACCTTGGGATACATTCAAGTCCAGGTTCGATGAGGAGTACTTTTCGAAGGCTGCCAGGAGGGAGATGTTGCAGCGATTCATTGAGCTAAAGCAGAGAAATCTGACGGTGGACCAGTATCATCAGGAGTTCACCAGGCTGAGTCGCTTCACACCGAAGATGGTGGAGGATGCTGAGGAGAAAGCTCAGAGGTTTCTGCAGGGCCTTTCCCTAGACTTACCGAGCCTGATGTCTTCGTCAGATCTGGAGTCATATCAGAAGTTGATGGTAGCTGCTCGGAGACAAGAGCTGATTGTGAGGCAGAAGAGAGGACATACATCGGGAGCTGGGAAGAGGCCTATGGAGCAGGCCAGAGCAGTGGTTAGGCCTTGGTTCAAGCCTAATCAGCCAGTGCAGTTCAAGAGGCCAGGTGGGCCTACTCTGAAGACTTGCCATTTCTGCGGTAAGACCGGGCATGTCAGGGAGCAGTGTAGGAGGATGTTGGGACAGTGCCTGGTTTGTGGAGATCCTACTCATACTATGGAGGAGTGCCCGAAGTCTAAACAGCCTTGGAAGGAACCAGTTGCAGCTCAGCCGTTACAGTAGAGAGCACCTGTACCTGTAGGTCGTAGAGCAGCTCTCGTTCCACAGAAGCAGGCTTTTCAGCAGGCCATGCAGCTGAGGAGGCAGGCTTTCCTAATGACGACAGTGGAGAGCGAGGCTGTGGACGAGGTTATCGCAGGTAACTCTCAGTCTAGTTGTTTCCTTCCTTAGTTAGTTTTGTCTTGTTATATTATGTTTGGTTGATTGCATATGATTGTTTGCTAGAATAGGGGTTGATTGTTAGTTTGTCTGTTAGGTGTGATTTTGGTTTGCACATTTCCTGCACGAGTCCTCTTTGACTCTGGTGCATCAATGTGCATTATATCTCGGAGCTTCGTGGAGAAGCATTCCTTGTCGACTTCCCCTCTTCCCAAGAGTTGGAATATCTTTACAGGAAATGGCGTGATCTCGGTGCATCGTGGTTGCAATTCTTTCCCTTTGGTGGTCTGTGGACATAAGCTTTACGCTGATTTTATTGTTCACGACATCATCAACTATGATGCAGTGCTTGGGATGGATTGGCTAGCGAGTTTCTATGCTACGATCGATTTTCGGAGGAAGAAGGTGGTGTTCGAGATCCCAGGACATCCAGTGTTTGAGTTCAGTCGAGGTAGCAGTTCGCTTGGCCCTGTCAGATTTCGAGCCAGACCGATGGAGATCGTTGCTATGCAGATGGAGCAGAGTAGACCGGCTGTGGTGCATGAATTCGACGACGTCTTCCCCGAGGAGATGTCTGGACTGTCGCCTGATCGAGCTCTCGAGTTTTCGATCGATCTTATTTCAGGAGCGCAACCTATTTCGAAGGCACCGTATCGTATGGCTCCAGCAGAGTTGGAGGAGTTGCGTAGGCAGCTGGATGAGCTTTTACAGAAGGGTTACATTAATCCTAGTGTGTCTCTGTGGGGAGCACTGGTGTTGCTGGTGAAGAAGAAGGATGGTTTGCGTCGCATGTGCATGGACTACATGGAGCTGAATGCTGTGACCATCAAGAATAAATACCCATTGCCTCGTATAGATGACATTTTTGATCAGCTTGGAGGTTCGAGGGTGTTCTCTAAGTTAGATCTGAGGAGTGGTTATCATCAGCTCAAAGTAAAGAAGGAAGATATCCCGAAGACAGCATTCAGGACGAAGTATGGCCATTACGAGTTCGTGGTTATGCCTTTCGGTGTAACCAACGCACCAGTAGTTTTTATGAACATGATGAATCTGATCTTCTACGACTTTCTAGACAAGTTTGTCTTTATCTTTATTGACGACATCCTGATCTATTCAAAGTCGGAGGAAGAGCATGCATCGCACTTGAGGACAGTGTTGGAGATTTTGAGGAAGCATCGTTTGTATGCTAAATATTCCAAGTGCGAGTTCTGGCTTGATATGGTTGCTTTTCTTGGACACGTGGTGTCAGGAGATGGTATTTCAGTGGATCCCGAAAAGATTAAGGCTATCAGAGAGTAGCCTGTTCCGTAGTCAGCGTCTGTGATCAGGAGTTTCCTTGGGCTTGCAGGTTATTATCGGTGCTTCATTAAGGACTTCTCCCGTATTGCTGAGCCGATGACCAGGCTGACATGGAAGGATGTACCATTTGTTTGGTCTGATGATTGTGAGAAGGCTTTTGGTGTTCTGAAGGAGAGGTTGACGACTACCCCTGTTCTTGCTGTGCCTGATCGGAGTGGAGGATTCGAGATCTTTTACGATGCTTCTGGCAAGGGTCTCGGTTGTGTGTTGCACCAGCATGGGCACGTGGTTGCGTATGCTTCTTTCTTGTCAGCTTAAGGCTCATGAGAAGAATTACCCGACACACGATTTGGAGTTGGCTGTAGTCGTGTTTGCGCTGAAGATTTGGAGGCACTTCTTGTTGAGTGAGAAGGTGAAGATCTTCACTGATCACAAAAGCTTGAAGTATATCTTTACTCAGAAGGAGCTCAACATGCGACAACGTCGATGGTTAGAGCTCATGGTAGATTATGAGATTGATTTACAGTATCACCCTGTCAAGGCGAATGTGGTTTCGGATGCACTGAGCAGACTTCCAGCGGTGATGATGTTGACTTCGCAGTGGAGATTGCAGCAGGATTTTTGCGAATCTGGTATTGAGATTATTCTTCATGGAGAGGCTTCTTCGTTGATGTGTATACAGATACAGTCGACGATCGTGGATTGGATCAAGGCTGGACAGGCTGAAGCCCCGAAGTTGGTGAAGATTCAGGAGCAGGTGGAAGCCGGTCTACGGACTGACTTCTTGATTCATGAAGATGGTTCGTTGAGATTTGGAGCCAGGTTGTGTGTGCCAGCTGGAGATATCAGAGAGGAATTATTGGTGGAGGCACACAGTTCTCCGTATTCTGTGCATCCTGGTGGTACCAAGATGTACAAGGATCTTCGTCTGAACTATTGGTGGCATGTTATGAAGAGGAGTGTGGTGTGGAGTGTCACAAAGTGTTTGGTATGCCAGCAGGTAAAAGCGGAGCATCAGCGTACGGCAGGGTTGATACAGCCGCTTTCGATTCCGGAGTGGAAGTGGCAACACATCACTATGGATTTCATGACTGGACTACCTCGGAGTCCGAAGCAGAATGGCGCGATTTGGGTGATCATAGACCGATTGACCAAATCCACGCACTTTATTCCCTTCCGAGTAGGACAGTCTTGTTGGATATGGAAGACGTTTGTACACCCTTGTGGGGGATGTACGAGGGAATACGGACCTCGAACGTCGCGCACACGAAGTCATGTGCAAAGGGAATCTGTTCCCTTGCGGAGAGGATCTCTGTATGAGCGGGAAAGTCGCATTATATATGCATAAGTGCATGCGACATATGGCTAATAAAGGGGGAATATCTTAAGCTTATGTTGTACCATGCATATGGTACAACTTAAGCTTATAATGTGCCATGTATCATGGTACACCTTAATTAAGTTGTTCCAAAGGAACAACTTACCCTAAAATAACTACCTTGGGGGCTATAAATAAGACCCAAGGGTAGCCATTTTCCTTACACATTTTGCATGAAATTCATGCATGCATCTTCTTCATAGCGAAGCTCTGCAGAAATATTTCCTCTCCCTCCTTCCAAGTTCTTAATCTAAAATAGAGATTTAGATTGTGGATTTAGTAGCCTTACTCCGTTCGTGAGTAGACTCGATCCGTCGTGGCGAATCCGAAGGCGAAGTTCGTAGACTACCGTGCAGCGTACGCAAGCGTAAGTCTACACTTCATATTATCGATCCTAACTCTGTTTTGGACAGGATCCTTCATTGGTATCAGAGCCATATGGGTTCGCCCCGGTCAATCCACCGCCCCGTCGAAACTACGAACGAGTCGTTGTCTTTTTCACGAATGGGTCTCCTACTATTACGGATATAGTAGGAACGCTTCGTGACGGAGAGAACGCAGCGGTTGTTCTTTTCACGTTAGGGTCTCCTATCATTACGGATATGGTAGGAACTCTCCGTGACGGGAAGAACCGACCGTTCACGTAGTACGTTATTCGTTTTTGGCACACGGCCATTAAGAAATAACTAATTTCTTCGACGAACGGGTGCTTCATCGAGGAAGATGATGGAAGTTATTTCCATCGGGTAAGAGGAAAATTTGGTGCATGTGCACCATGGCCAAATGGGCTATGAAGGCCATGCACCCCCTCTCCCCATGCGGAGGGGGTTGGCTACGGCCAATAACCACCGGCGACCACCCCATCAAGGGGGTGGAGTGCATGCGGCCACCCCATCAAAGGGGGGAGACCGGCCATGGCTAAAGGGCCATGGCCGGGCAAGGCTAATAGGCCGTGGCCGGGCCATGGCCGGCCGGCCCTGGCCGGCCACGGCCAGGGCCAGGGGGCCCTGGCCGCAGCCTGGCCAGGCCAGGCCAGGGCCGGCCCTGGCCGGCCACGGCCAGGGCCAGAAGGCCCTGGCCGAGGCCAGGCCAGGGGCCCTGGCCCCGGCCAGGGGCCAGGCCGCCCTGGCCGAGGCCAGGGCAGGGGCCCTGGCCCCGGCCAGGGGCCAGGCCGCCCTGGCAGAGGCCAGGGCAGGGGCCCTGGCCCCGGCCAGGGGCCAGGCCGCCCTGGCAGTGGCCAGGGCAGCGCCCTGGCCACTGCCAGGGCCCGGCCGGCCCTGGCAGAGGCCAGGGCCTGGCCAGCCCTGGCCGAAGGGGCCAGGGCCCCTGGCCGGCCAGGGCAGAGGCCCTGGCCGGCCCTTGGCCAAGCCCCGGCCAGGGCAGAGGCCCTGGCCGGGAAGAAGATGCAGTCCGGAAAATTGGTCGACCAATTTTGTGTTTTTGGTCGACCAATCTGGCAGAAGGTCTGGGTCGACTGCAAATTTGTCAACTGACCCATACGGGGTGACAAAAGGCATTGGTCAAACTCGAATGTGTCGATTAGCCCATACGGGGCTAACCACAGTGCCAACTAGTTCATACGGGACTAACGTTTTAATGAAGTTTCTAACTTGGGCTCTACTCCTTGAAGATTAGCCATAGTGCTCTACTTCATGCGAGATTAGCCAAGTCATTGTGCTCTACTCTTCGGAGATTAGCCAATGTACTTATGAAATTGTGCTCTACTCCTTGAAGATTAGCCGTAATGCTCTACTTCATGCAAGATTAGCCATGTCATTGTGCTCTACTCTACGGAGATTAGCCAATGAACTTATGACGTTGTGCTCTACTCTACGGAGATTAGCCAATGTATTTTAAATTCGTTTTGAAAAATACGTTTTCAAAAACGCTTTTCCGCTGCAAAGTACTATAAGAGTACTAACATTTGATAAAGTGAGGGAGAAATATTGAAAGTTACTCTAGATGGTGATTGGAAACGTAGTGACCTTTCCGATTCTAGAATAACATCTTCAATATTTTTCGAAAGTAACTTATCAAATACTCGTTTTCGCTGCTAGTACTATAAGAGTACTATTGTTTGATAAGTGATGGGGGAATATTGAAAGTTGTTCTAGATGGTGATTGGAATCATAGAGACCTTTTCGATTCTAGAACAACATCTTCAATATTTTTCGAAAGTAACTTATCAAATATAATATAATTCCAAGTGGGATTTGAATTTTTAGAACTATCCAAATGGGATACTCTATTATCATTTCAAGTGGGAGTTATATTTTAAGAATTTTTTATGCAATGTTTTTGATCGAACCTTCGGTTTTGTGTCTTTTGCAGCATTTTAAAAGTAAAATGTCTTCCGCTTCAAAGAATATCGTCGCTGAGTTAAACAAAGGTGAAAAACTCAACGGCGATAATTACAAACTTTGGTCCATTAAGATACAATACGTTTTAGAGGAGCAAGAAGTGCTCGAAACTCTAAAGAACGTAATGATTGAACCCGAGTTGGGCACTACGGCCCAACACCGAAGAGACAAGGAAGCTTTTGATGCTTGGTCTCGGAAGAATAAGATAGCGCGCATTACGTTATTAAGCAGTATGGCTGATGACATAATGTGCATCTTCCGAGAACATGACCTAGCCATAGACATATGGTCCAAGCTAGAGGAGAAGTTCGGTGGCACATCGGTGTCCAAACTTCGCGCCTTAACTATAAAGTTCGATACATATAAGAAACGTCCAGATCATTCCATAGGGAAACATCTGCGACATATGGCGAACCTTATCTCGGAGTTAAAGGACGCAGGTCATGTGCTCACAGATGAGCAACAAATCCAAGCAGTCATACGTTCCCTACCAAATGGGTGGGATCAGATGAAGATGCATCTCACTCATAATGAGAGCATCAAGACCTTCAACGATGTTTCCAAGCACCTCAAATTAGAGGAAGAGCGGCTTGCGGCTGCCAAGCCAGGTGCAGAAGTGCACATGGTTGCTAGTTCCTCACACGGGGGAAAGAAACGTAAAGATCGTTCGAAGTCTTCTAATGAACGTAATAAGCAACCTGAGTCTACCAAGGAACCCAAACATAAGTGTGGACACAAGAAATGGCACAAGAAGAAAGACTTGAAAAGGATCAAGTGCTTCAAGTGCAACAAGCTCGGTCACTATGCTCGTTCGTGTACGAGTGGAAGTGACGAGGTGCCACCGACCACATAGCAAAGGACAGACGGTCCTTCGTGGAGTATCACCGGATACTCAAGGAATGAATTGGATCAATGTAGGAAACAACACACGTGTTGAAGTGAAAGGCGTTGGGACTCGCAAGCTTGTCTTGGACAACGGCCGCACTATCCTACTTCATGATGTTCTCTTCATTCCATATATTCAAAGGAATATTAAAATTGTGGTCAATTTATTGGGTCTTGGTTAATGGTTGGTTCCTTCATGTTTGTAATATGGACCTATTTTTTGTAATAATTCCTTTATTGGTTCTGGGTTATGTATTTAAAGGATTCATTGTAATAAGTACAATGTATGATTTCTCATTTCCTTATGACAAATTCTTTGACTAATGAGTCTAATATAATTTGTTGGCACTCAAGGCTTGGTCATATTGGACCATCGCGTATGGATAGACTTGCCAAACGTGGCCTTCTATCCAATGTTTCAAAGGTTGAAATGTCGACCTGCCATATGTGGTCCGATGAATGTCAAGACAAGACGCGGGAGGTCCTATTTCATCATTTTAAATTGATGATTTCACCCGATTCGGTCATATCTATTTGATATCCCACAAAAGTGAAAGCACTAAACCTGCTTTAAAAACTATATGAGTTTAGTGGAGAATCAATTAGATCGCAAGATTAAGGTCATGCGAACCGATAGGGGCGGTGAATATCAATCAACAAGTTTAAAGGAACTTTGTGATGAAAAAGGCATAGTACATCAGGTAACTATGCCTTACACTCCTCAACAAATTGGTGTTGCAGAAAGGAGGTATAGGACTTTAATGAAAAATGGTCTGTTCAATGATGGCGCAAGCTAACTTGCCAATCACCTTCTGGGGTGATGCATTATTGACAACCGTTTTCATTTTAAACCGCGTACCCTCGAAATCAGTTAGCTCCACTCCTTATGAGTTGTGGAACCAAAGGTCTCCTAACTTAAACATTTTACCTTGAGTTTGTGCATTCAACGCATATACTTCCTCCCATAAGTATGGCAAACTTGGGCCATGGGGAAGGAAATGTATCTTTAAACGATATGCATTAAACTCCAAAGGTTATGTTTTTGTTAGTCAGGAAGACAATGGTGTGCTAATTGAGTTTGAGTCGAGGGATGTCACTTTCTTGGAAAACGAGTTTCCAAGACAGGGCGAGATAAGTCAGGACTTATCTCTATTTGAGATTTGTGATCAAGAAGGATTACCTCATTCGAGTGGGAGAATTCTTGGTGAAAACGAAAATACTTTTTCAACCTTCACCAATGGATTATACGAATGACGATTATCCTATTCCATACGGGAATAATGATCCAAGTGGGAGAAATTCTAACAACATTTCAAGTGGGAGTGATATTAGAATTGATCTAAATTCAAGTCAACATGGACTTGAAGAATCTCAAATATGCCGAATCATGCCCTGCAAATGACAAATGGATGGAAGCGATAAAGGAGGAATTGAAATCCATGAAAGTTAACCAAGTCTGGGACTTAGTTAACTCACCCAGAGGACATAGAGCAATTGGGAACAAATGGGTTCTCGATTGGGAACAAATGGGTTCTCGAGATCAAGCATAAGGCTGATGGCTCTATAGATAGATATAAAGCTCGCCTTGTCGCGAAAGGTTTTACGCAACAGGAAGGGATAGACTACAAAGAAAACTTCTCACCTGTTGTGCGTTTTACCTTGATTCGCAATGGTAGCTTGCTTATACCTCGAATTACATCAGATGGATGTAAAGACTGCCTTTCTCAATGGAGAATTGGACGAGGAGATCTATATGGAACAACCAACAGGGTTTGTAAAAGAAGGAAACAAACATAAGGTTTGTAAACTTCGTAAGTCCATATATGGTCTTAAATAATCCTTGAGGCAATGGTATATACGATTTCAAGAAGTTGTCTTATCAAATGGATTTTTTCCATGCTTGATGAAGATAACTGAGTATATATCAAGAGGATTAAAAGCAAGTATATTATCATGTATCTATATGTAGATAACATTTTAATAGCCAGAAATGACAAGGGCTTTGTAATGAGTATCAAGGCTTGGCTTTCATCAGTATCTTAGATGAAAGGCATAGGAAAAGCCGCATATATCCTTGGAGTTAAGATTTCAAGGAGTCGTTCGAAGAAACTTCTTTCTCTTTCACAGGAGACTTATATAAAGAAGGTTCTAGAACGATTTAATATGCAGGACTGCAAGTCCATTGATATTCATATAAGCATATGCGATAATTTATATCTGGAATCATGTCCAAAGAACCAAAAGGAAAAGGAAATTATGGAAAAAGTTCCATATTCCAGTGCAGTTGATAGTCTTATGTACACTATGGTGTGTACGAGATTGGACATCTGTTTTGCCGTTGGAAATGGTAAACTGTTACCAATCCAACCCAGGGCAAGAACACTGGAAAGCGGTTAAGAGGATAATGCAGTATCTTAAAGGAACTGCAGATTTGCAAAAGACTATGATAAAACCAAGAAGGTAGACATAAGGTACATATCTACGCATGAGATGATAGAGGATCAGCTTACAAAAGCGATCCCCAGAAATGTGTTTTATAAACACTTATCATCTCAAGGATTGCGTATGGGCTGAGTTGTACCAAATATATATTCCCATGTCTAAGAAATGATCAAAATTAATAAAAGAATAAGTTCTTTTTCCAACATTGCATATGAATTTCTTAAGAAATGTTTGTGTACATTTTTGAAATCTCAGCTGAATTGTGTGTATGTCGGACAGATTAAGGTTGGCTCTCTCACATGAGCAACCGCCTTATCTTATCAGATGGATAAGATAGAGATGAGACTAGTTTAAAGTCAAAATCATTAGACGAATGATTTAGAGTCATGACTTTAACAAGATAGTCGAATGAAAGATCTGCATCATATGGATGCTTACAAAAGATCTGAGATCTGTATCACAAGGATATAAAGATCTCATTGGATTTTTTAATCCTATCTGTCTTATGCAGGATGAGAGTCCGGGAATATTTCCTGAGTAGTAAGGGGACTCAAAAGATAGGCACTGTGGTGTCTGATCTTTCATCCGTACAACATCATTAAGACATACTCTCCCTGGGAAAGGAGTGATGTTGTAATACGTGTTCATACCACGTATGCATTTCGACCACTGAGTTAGTAGCAATAGTGTTTGCTATTATGTGAGACTCAAAGGCCATACGGGTCTTAACTCTTACCCTCAAGGACTCCAATTGGTTCCTTTAGATTTGACGAGATGATCGCTATCTTAGCGTGTTACTAATGGGCTATGGTAATTCGGCTCGGCGGGGCACGTTAGAAAAGCGAATCAAGTCAAGATCATAAGGTTCGCAAGAAGAGGAAGATTGATTTCATATTCGCATTTGGACTTTAATGATTCAAAGCTGGCCAGCCAATTGTAATCCAGATGGGATTCAATTGTTGAATATAAAGTACAAGAAATGTGAAGAAATAATCTAGGGTAAAGCATGCGTTGAACTACTCAACTTTGCACCTTCGAGGTCGTTGTGTATCTCTAACAAGTGCACAACAACAGACTCTACGCGCATGACGGTCGCACGGTCTATTTCTCGGTATGATAGATGAAAGAACTAAGGGAAAGACGTTCTCTTACAATCCCCTCAAGTGTGAGTGGGAGATGTTGGATATGGAAGACGTTTGTACACCCTTGTGGGGGATGTACGAGGGAATACGGACCTCGAACGTCACGCACACGAAGTCATGTGCAAAGGGAATCTGTTCCCTTGCGGAGAGGATCTCTGTATAAGCGGGAAAGTCGCATTATATATGCATAAGTGCATGCGACATATGGCTAATAAAGGGGGAATATCTTAAGCTTATGTTGTACCATGCATATGGTACAACTTAAGCTTATAATGTGCCATGTATCATGGTACACCTTAATTAAGTTGTTCCAAAGGAACAACTTACCCTAAAATAACTACCTTGGGGGCTATAAATAAGACCCAAGGGTAGCCATTTTCCTTACACATTTTGCATGAAATTCATGCATGCATCTTCTTCATAGCGAAGCTCTGCAGAAATATTTCCTCTCCCTCCTTCCAAGTTCTTAATCTAAAATAGAGATTTAGATTGTGGATTTAGTAGCCTTACTCCGTTCGTGAGTAGACTCGATCCGTCGTGGCGAATCCGAAGGCGAAGTTCGTAGACTACCGTGCAGCGTACGCAAGCGTAAGTCTACACTTCATATTATCGATCCTAACTCTGTTTTGGACAGGATCCTTCAAGTCTACTGAGATGCTAGCGAGGAGATATATGGAGGAGATCGTACGACTTCACGGAGTCCCTGTGAGTATCGTGTCAGACAGAGACACGAGATTCACGTCTTAGTTTTGGCAGAGTCTGCAGAAGAGTCTGGGTACGAGTCTGAGTTTCAGCATGGCGTACCATTCGCAGACAGATGGCCAGTCCGAGAGGACGATTCAGATTTTGGAAGACATGTAGAGGGCGTGCATGTTGGACTTCAAGGGATCTTGGGAGGATCATCTCCATCATGTGGAGTTTGCCTACAATAACAGCTACCAAGCGAGTATTGGTATGGCGCCTTTCACCGCGCTATATGGGAAGAAATGTCGATCGCCACTGAGCTGGGATGACATTAGAGATCGAGAGCTGTTAGGACCGGAGATGATTATGGAGGCCGTGGATGTTGTGAGGAACATCCGAGAGAAGCTGAGGATTGCACATGACCGTTTCAAGCATTGGGTAGATGCTAAACGGAGGCATTTGGAGTTTCAGCCTGGAGATCATGTCTTTCTGAAGATTTCTCCAAACCACGGAGTTATCCGATTTGGAAAGAGAGGCAAGCTGAGTCCGAGGTACATTAGGCCATTTGATGTTTTGGAGAGAGTTGGAGCGGTGGCTTATCGCTTGGCGCTGCCACCGTCGCTTGAGGGAGTTCACGACGTATTTCACGTATCTCAGTTACGTCGATACGTTAGTGATCCGTCCCATGCTGTGGATTTCTTGGAGATCACGGTTCATCCGGATATGTCTTATGATCAGCAGCCAGTTGAGATTCTGGATCGACGGCAGAAGCAGCTGAGGAATAAGACCGTCGACTTGGTTTGAGTGCAGTGGCGTCATGGTTCCCTTGGGGAGTCCACCTGGGAGCGTGAGGATGATATGAGAGAGCGCTTTCTGCACCTCTTCTCGAGCAGTGTTTGATGTTGATTCTGAGGACGGAATCATTTCTAAGGTGGGGAGGATGTAACTGTCGCTTTTCGATCGTACTTTGTTCGTGCACGTGCTTTTGACCGTGCACGTATTTATTTTAGACTCTGTTTGTTTGTGAACACTTTAGTGTGATATGTCGTTGTGAACGTCTCTGAGAGTATTAAATTGTGGCACTAATTTGGAACGACATTTCTCTGGTCGTTCTCCCAGGTTTGATCTTATTCGAAGAGACGTTATGATTTTCACTTTTGACGTGAGACGTTTCTATTTTTAGTTTCGTCACTCGACGTCGAAATTGAGATTTGTCTTCTTAGTTTCCTTTCTCTCGTCGTCCCGATCACCCCAATATTTATTTCACAATTTTTGGATTTCATTTGACATATGTTACATTTTTAGCAAAGCTTTAAATATTTTTAAATGCTAAGTTTGTAAAGTATTTTCAACCCAATATAATTTCTATTAGATTATAACACTTCAAAATTATTTTTGACCCAAGCCCCTAGCCTTGGCCGCACCCACACATGCTTGGGTGTTGGAGAGGGTGAATATTTGAGTTTAAAATCATTTTTAATTCAAATAAAACCCAAGACCAAGTCAAACCCATCTACCCTATATAAATACCCCCTAGGATAACCTATTTTTCCGAAGAAATCAAACCCTATCCTCCCCCACATCTCAAATTTCCACTTGAGACGTTCGTCGCAACCAACCCCCGCAGCCACCCAGCCAGACTGACGAAATCCCCCACTTTCTCTCAGTCTGACCGAGAGCCCCGCCCGCATCGCCGCTCCGCTCCGCACGTTGCAACTGCAACGTTGCAACCCCCGCTACGACCGACGTCCCCTCTTGGTCTGACCGTCCCGCTCCCCCGCATCGCACCGCATCCCGCTCCGCTGCAACCCCTGCAGCGCCTGATCGAGGGACCCGCTCGGTCTGACCGGCCTGCTCCCCAGCATCGCATCGCTCCTCCGCATCGCTGCAGCGCTCCGCATTGCAATCCCGAACCCCGCAGCACCCAACCGACGTTCTCCCTCGCAGCGGCCCGCTGTGACCGAACGACCCCCGCTCCGCAAGCGCAGCGACCGACCGTGCGCTGTGTTCTCTCGGTTTGACCGAGAGAAATCCTCGCAGCGGCTCGGTCTGACCGAGCGACTTTCGTCGCAACCCCGCATCCGTCGCACCGCTTGCAACCGTGGACCCCCCAAGTTCTCCAGAGGTGTTGTGGGTCCCCCTTTGGCCCCTAGCACTACGGTGGGTCCCACCTAGGTGTCTCCTCTTCGTGGATTTGCCAATTACGACGTTGCAATACGTCGTAGCCCTTCGTCGCATGTCCTAGCGTTGGAATCTTGGTTCGTCATTCTGGTTGCTGCCCGGACTATTCGAGCGAGGAATCTGATCTGGGAATTGGACTAGGAGCGTGTTCTGATATTCCAACCTCTGGCGTCGCTATCTGACGCCAGTATAGCTTTCGCGTCATGTTGAGGTAACGTTTTGCACCCCTAGGACCCCCAACCACAGCCTGTTAAACAAGATTAAAATTGATGTTTTTAAATTGTTTTAAATTCACTAATCAAGATTAATAATATGGGACTGTAGGCTGGTGGACTTGTGCACATAGGTTGTTTGTGACTTGTGGACTTTTGGACGGTGTTTTTAGATGTCAAATTTGCAGGCAAGTGAAACTTGCCGTCTTCTTGTTTAGGCCATGTTTTAGGCCGCTTTTTGTACCGTAGTGTAAAAGAGACTAGGCAGTGAAATGATAGCTGCCTAGACGCCCATTTGATCTAGCTTGACAACGAAGCTAGATCCGACCCCTTTTACTTGTTCATGTCATTCATGCATCCTTATCTGTCATGTTTAAATTCCTTATTTGTACGCCTTATTACTTTCCATGAAATGTCATCCATGCATTGAATGTTGCATTCGTAGCACACGCTACATACTTGTACTTCCTTGTTCAGGCTAGGCACCTGCTTTTGCGGGAATAACCCTTTGCCAAATACACTTCCTGGCTCGTGATCCAGAAGCGAGCATTTCATGTTCGGGGGTAAGGCCCTGGCTCGATACACGTGGAGGGGTAGGGATAAGCGACCACTTGAGTGTAAGAGTTGGCCCGTACATCCACTCTAGCCAAAAGGCGTAATCCCTGTGCTCGACGTGCTTACTAGACTTGTCCTTGTCCTTGTGATTGTTCTTGCAAACTTGATATCCATGTCATGATTTAAATGCCAGTTTTTCATGCCATGCTCGTACTTTAATTCACTTGTTGCACTCATGCTATATCTGCCATGTCATTGCATCATACTAGAACTGCTAGGTTACTTTACTTTTACTTTCAGTTTCCTTGCACAAGTCTCTTGTAGACTTACTGACATGTGCCCCTTGTTGAATATTGGACTCCCCGGATTTGGTTTTGATGATGAGCAAACATAAATAATCCATGAACTAACAATTTGTGAGCGCAGTATTGGAGATCATCGCCAAATTCACGAGAACATTCAAAGCGACATCTCAACACTTCTCAAAGCTCATATTCATGCCTAAAGCTTCGTTGAAGCTCTTGCGCCGTTTTGGAAGTTATGAAGAATTAATCGAAGCTCTCGAAGACCGTTTATTAAGGTTTTATTTATAGTCTTTTAGCTTCGATCTATAGAATGTTAAGCCTTGAGTATATCTTACGTTTCTATCTTCATAACGCTCATATCGTAGCTCTAGGATCTTAGTACAAGTTCATTCTAACTTCCTCGAAGCGTCGCGCTTCGATTCGGACTTGTTTGTGCATGTTAGTTGGTACAAGAAGAAGTACTGACCGACTAGATGGTGATCTAGTCGGTCAGCAGAGCTTCTTGGACCGACTACTTTGATTCCTTAATTTCTTGTTCAGTACTGTTTACAGTTAGTCGGTCTACGTTGACTCACCGACCGACTAGTTTGTGAACTAGTCGGTCAGTGATGCTTCTTTGACCGACTAGTTGTGACTTACTCTTCATACTAAATTTCTCCTAAGCTACTGTTTATCGTTAGTCGGTCTAAGAACGTTTGGTGACCGACTAGTTGACAATCTAGTCGGTCAACTTTTGTTCTTGGACCGACTAAGTCAATTTGTATTCAGACTATTTCATTTTGCCTCTTAGTCGGTCTACGTTCACTGACTGACCGACTAGTTGTGAAACTAGTCTGTCAGAATGTCTTCTTGGACCGACTAGATTTCTAGGTCTGAAATTCTATCTCTTCTCAGTTCCTCTCTTAGTCGGTCCATGTTGATTGACTGACCGACTAGTTGATGAACTAGTCGGTCAGTGATTGTTCTTTGACCGACTAATTGCCTCAGATTTCTATCCGTTGGAAATTGACCTAACTTGTTTTTATGGGACCCTATAAATACGAACCTAGGTCATTTCTATCTAGGTTAGAGCTGCCATTAATAGATTCATTGAGATAGAAAGAGATAGCCATTCTCACTCATTTCCAAAGCTCTCTTCCT